>LZPO01068922.1:977452-988826 GCA_001675575.1 Neotoma lepida
AAAAAAGAAAATCACCATTTTCCCACATTGCCTGTGCTACGATGGCCTTAACCACTTCCTGATTGAAAGGCTCTCCTGCTGCACATTCCCTGCACCAGTACTTTCCAATGTCAGCATGAAGTCACGCATGTATAAGGGGACCCCTGCAAAGTACAAGAGGAGCCAGGGGCAGTGGTGTGACAATGTTCAGGGAGATGGCTTCAGAGTGGCCCATGCAGTTAGCATGTCAGAGTTCTGGCACAGCATCAAAGCAATTTGGTAAACAGCTAAAAAGATGCGCACTTCCCAGCCAGGGGGGGGGGGTGGCGAGAGGAGAGGGCTCTAGAGCTTCCTAAGTGTTTTAACATGTCCCAGGAGACCTGAGGATTCATGTTTTTTCTGCATAAAAAGATTCATAAAAGTTCATATATATATTCATAAAAAGATTCACAACATGTAAAATAATGCCACCTTTTTCACTCATTAATTTTATTTTGGTTTGGAAAATAAAGTTTTTCATAGAAATGTTACTGATAGCCAGGTGTGTTGACACACACCTTTGATCCCAGCACTTGGGAGGCAGAGGCAGGACCTCTGAGTTTGAGGCCAGCCTGGACTACCGAGCCAGGGCTACACAGAGAAATCCTGTCTTTAAAAAAAAACAAAAACAAACAACAAACAACAAGAAAAGAGAAGGAAGAAAGGAAGACAAAGAAGAGAAACAAGGACATGTTACTGATGCATGTGGCTGTGGTAACAACCTCCCTGGCCGTCTTAGCGGTTCAGCCTCTTGGCTAAAACTGTACCCACTACAGTCATGGGACAAAACAGGCTGTCCTTGACTGCGGCTGACTGCTTCCCTCAGAGGCTCATCTGAGACTAGATGGATAGCAGATGGTACTCTTCCTGCCACGGGCAAGCTCACACTCTTGTCTCAGCACACTAGAGACACTTTAAGGCTGAAGTCTATTTCCTGTCAACTAATGGCTGCCCCAGGCACTCTGGGCTGAGGGAGGAGCCATTGATGATGTAGCATCGAGGAAGGGAGGGGAGTGAGCCTAGGCACAGCTGTCTCTGCTGTTCCTCCCACACCCCCACCACATCTGGCAGAGCCAGCACAGGGAGGCCATGTGGCCACAGGCTCACCGACATGGCTAGGTGCAGCGGCGTGTTCCCATTCTCTCCTCGGACACCTGCGTTGGCCCCGAAGGTCAGCAGCACCATGACACAGTCAAAGCGGTTACGCATCACTGCCACATGCAGGGCTGTGTTCCCTGCGATGCTTGTGCTGTCCACGTCACAGCCCCGCTTCAGCAGCATTCGGGCCATCTGGGGACACAGACCAGGCAGACATTCAGCGGGTAGCGTCCCTGGGCAGTCCTCTAATATAAGGAAGAGAAGTCCAGAGGCAGGCCCCAATTCTGCAAATGACCCTAGACCTTAACCNCCACACACCACTTCCCCAGGAACTAGGTGACAAATAGGTGAAGTCACGCAGACTATTCTAGAAGCTTCTGGTGCTTTTCTGGAGCTACAAAAGGTTTTCTGAGTTGGGTCCCACAGCGCAGACNCCCTGAGGTTCTCCACGGGTTGTGTCCCAGGGGTCTTTGCATGGTATCCTGGCTCACTTTGAACTGTGGGGAGGACAGTGCTGAGCCTAAAGCCCCATTAGCCCTTCCTGCAGCCTGAGCCTGAATCTGTCACTGCACCACCAGCTTCTCAGTCTTGACATG
Source organism: Neotoma lepida (assembly GCA_001675575.1). Classification (NCBI taxonomy): domain Eukaryota; kingdom Metazoa; phylum Chordata; class Mammalia; order Rodentia; family Cricetidae; genus Neotoma; species Neotoma lepida. Next base: position 979,165 of record LZPO01068922.1, read on the forward strand.
ACACATTTTCATGCCTCACAGATGTGGCAACACAGGAACACATTTGAACAAGCTGGTGGCCCACAAAGGTAGCAGCTTAGCCCTCTTGTCATATGCAAGTACAGGTCGGAGTGTTGGTGGCCCACAGGTGTTGCCAAGCTAGGCTACTTGGGCATCCTCTCAGGAGGACAGAGCCACTGGAGGGCTTCAGGAGAGACCTCAGTCTGGGTAGCCACCAGGCTTCTCTGTGGGGGCTGCTGTGCCGAATGGCCATATCACCATCACCCCCTTCTACATGTGAGGCACAATTATTTCACACACTGCCTTGCTAACTTCTCAATACCTCCAGAGTAAGGCAGCAGGACCCCTAGTCATGGTCGAAGGAATCAAAGCCACNAGCCAGTAAGCAGCAGGACAGTGGTGGGGCCTCAACTGTTCTTGGGCATGTCTGCCCCATGCACCCTTGTGAGACTTGTTGCCAGGTGCCACTATCATCCTCTCAGGAGTCTCCTCTGGACCTAGCCTGCCCCTCCCCCACCGACTCTGCCCACCTCGGCATTCTTGGCCCAGTGCAACGGGCTGGCTCCATAGCGAGGGTCCTTGCTGTGGATCTGGTTGCTGTCCATGCTGATGATCATCTCAGCACACCTGGGGGAGAGAGCGCCGCAGGACAGTGAGGGGCGCTGCAGCAGCCATGACTTCAGCTTCTACTGGTTAGGGAGGCTGCAATATAGCCAACTAGCTGGCCTGATGATGGCCTCCTAGATAGCACACCAAGGCAATATAAATAAACAGAACCATATTAAACTGAAGAACCAATAAACAGCAAATGAAATGACCAACAAAACGAAAAGGCAACCTACATGCCAGGGTAAAAAGTGAAAACTAAGGTGAAGCGTGGTTCACGCTTACAAATGTAATCCCAACATTCAGGATGCTGAGGCAGGAGGATTCCAAATTCCAGGCCAGGTTGGACTACATAGCATAGGGTGTGTGGGGGTGGGGCACACAATGGTTCAGCAGATAAAAATGCTTGCTGCTATGCCTGAGGACCTGAGTTCAACTCCTGGGATACACATGAACAAATAAACAAATGTAAGACAACAGCAATAATAGCTTAAAAAGTAAGCTATGGGGCTGGAAAGCTGGCTCAGAGCTTAAGAACACTGGCTGCTGTTCTTTCAGAGGACCAGGGTTGGATTCCCAGCATCCATGTGGTGGCTAACAATAGTAATTCTCATTTCAGGGTATCTGAGGCCCTCTTCTGGCCTCTGTGGACACTGCATGCACCGTGGTGCAAAGACACACAAGAAGGCAAAACACTCCCATGTATAAAATTAAATTTAAAAATACATATAAAAAAATTAAGCAAATCACTTATTAGGTATGACCTGGAATGTTATAGGCAGGCTACAGCAAGGTTGGGAAATCTCTGCCATGGTTTATCTGCTAACAGTGACATTCTTAGTTTTGGGGTTGGTTGGAAGCTAGTGGTCTGCTAAGAATATTTTACCTGATAGACACAGAGATGGGCATGAATAGCTGTTAAGGGGACTAAAGAATGTCCAAAATAGCACCAAGCGTGGTGACACATGACAGGCAGAGACAGGAGGATCAGGAATTCAAGGCCAGCTTGGTTTGGTTTTGTTGTTGTTTGATTGTTTTGTTTTGTTTTTTTAAGATTGCCCAAGAAAACTCGGTGGATCTCAGAATTCTGCCTGCACATTCAAGACACTCTACTCCATATGCAGCCTTATAGATCCCCAACACAGGCATGGCTTTCCCTGCCCTGGGAACTTCACTTTATAGACCTAAATAGACATTTCCCCAAAGGAGACACAAAAATGGCCAGCAGGTCTATGGCAAGCTGCGCAACCTCAGTGATCAACAGGGAAATGCACATCAAAACCACTGAGATCCCATCTCTTAGCTGTGAGGACAGCTATTACCAAAACATAATCGGACACAGTGCTGGTGAGGGTGTGAGGAAGAGGGAGGACCTCCATCATGGAAACTCACAGATATTAAACAGTTCACTACTGGATAATTAGACCAATGAAAAAAAATCAAGAAAAAAAATTCCTGGAACTAAATGAAAACAAAAAACACAACACAAAACTTCTAGGACACATGAAAGGCAGTCTTAGGAGGAAAATTTAGTTCTAAGTGCTTACACTGAAAAATTAGAAAGAGCACTAATAAATGACTCAATGCTACAACTCAAGAATTTGAAAAAACAAAAACAAGCTAAACCCAAATCCAGTGGGTAGCAAGAAACAATAAAAATTAGAGCAGAAAAATGAAATAGAAACAAAGAAAACAATACAAAGAGTCCCTACACTCCATTCTCTGCACAAAGGTCTTCATTGGACTGTGACTCCAGACGCACCGAGGATGACCCAGGGGGGCAGAGAGAGGACCAAGGAGGGACCACACAGGCAGTGACCAGGCTTCTGCACAGAGCCTGAGGTAGATGGGTAGCATGTATCTCTTGGTATCCACTCAGGTCACAACCTGCCACTAGGCTACCTGTCCGCTTCCCACCTGTGCACTACAGAACACTGTAGTCCAGCACCGTCGGGGGAGGCTGGAGTCGGTCCTGCTCCGTGGACAGGCCTCCTCTCCTTCGTTTCTCAAGGCCAGTGCTCAGCACAGGAGCCAGGATGAAGGCCAGCTGACCCCATTCATTCACTCACTCCAGACCTTGTTCTGGCTGGGCAGCATTTTCCAGTATTTTACCTCTTTGGTTCTCCTCCAACACAATGGAGAACGTCTTGGGACTGAGAACTTCCAGGGTTTACTGGAGAGCTAGAGTGTGGTCTTGGACTCCTAAGACAAGAGCCTGGTACCTGCCTCCTGCAGCACTGCCAGCTGGGGAGAAGCAATGTGCTAGACACACAGGGCCTTGGACAGCCAGGGTTAGNGTCCTTGGNCCTTTGGCACACAGGAGCTGAGTGCTGCAGACCCTCCAAGGCTCAGGTTTGCAGCAGACTTGAGAACTGGCACATAAGCATAAGGAAGTAAAGGCTCATGGTCAGAATGCTGGGTGCATTAGTGCAAAATTCTAAAGGGTCTATTCCTTGTATGGAGGTTTGCAGACTCGGCTGTGCAGCTCCCACATAATAGCATCAAGCTTCCTTGAGGCCAGCACCCTTGGCTGGTTACCTGATGAGGCTTGAAGAACCAGGGCCTCCACCCTGGACCCTGCAGGGGGATGGGGGTCATGTGATGCCGACCGAGGCTTACCCCTTCTGGGAGTACTTCATGGCTGTGTGGATGGGGAAGCCTCCGGGTCCCATGATGTTGCAACGGGCATTGCAAAGCAGCAGTACACGCACCATCTCCTGCTTGCCCAGCTGGCAGGCCAGGTGCAGTGGAGTTAACCCTTCGTTGTTCACCTGGTTCAGGCCGGCCGAGGCATTCTTTCCTAGAAGCTGACAGGACAAGACAGGGAAGCCACCTGGCACTCCCCTCTCTAGCACTCCAGGGGCCATCTTCCTCCAGACACCAAAAGGGAGGGGACATTTGACTCCACGAGGATAAAGAGGAACATCAGTAATGAACAGTGCTCTGGAGAAGACAAGACTGCCTGACAGGGAGGTCAGTGTGTGGGGTAGGGTGTGGATCTGGCCTGACTGTGGCTCATTTGAACACTTGTGAAGAATCTTAACCAAGGTGTGGTAGCACATGCCTGTAATCCCAGCACTAGGGAGACTGAGGCAGAAGGTCAAAACTAGTCTAGACTACACAGTGAGTTCCAGGCCAGCCTGAGCTACATGAGACTGTATAAAAAGAACAAGAAGAACCTTAAATTTTCNAGGTGGAGTGATTCTTGCTTCCCACCAGATGTCCTTCTGTCCTGACTAGTCTTGTCAATGTGACAATGAGTCCTGTGAGAGGAGAGGCCTCAGCTGAGGAATGGTCTGGGTCATATTAGCCTGTGGGCATACCTGTGAGGGACTGTCTTGATTAGTAACTCATGTAGGAGGGCCCAGCCCATTGTGGGTGGCACCATCTTTAGGCAGGTGATCTTACACCTAGCTAAGGCAAGCATGAGGAGCAAGGAAGCAAGCCAGAGAGCAACAGGCCTTCATGGTTCCTGCTTCAGTTTCTTCCTTGAGTTCCTGCCCTGACTTTCCTCAATGACAGATTGTGGTCGGAATGTTTTATTACAGCAACAGAAAGGGAACTGGGACACCTTCAGTCCTGCAGAGTATCTTTCTGCATGCAGGTATTATGTTTTCAATCAAAGAATTCAACGTGGCCTAGTGGCAGAATGCTTACCTGGCATGCATAACATTCTGAGTCCAGTCCCTGGTGCTACCCCTTCCTGCCTACCCAAATCCTAAGGTGCTTGAATCTTTTGTATGGAATGGTTATTTTGCAAAGAGCCCACACATACCCTCCCATATACTTTGTTATATGGGATCCACTCTGTTGCCCAGGCTGGCCTGGAGCTGCCTTGGCATCCTAGTTAGCTGGGATTACATTCTGTATAGACCCATAGTACTTGTGATCATCGCTAGATGACTTCTATAACCTAATGTAATGTAAATACTAAATGAACAGTTGTTGTTTTTTGGTTTGGTTTGGTTTTTCGAGACAATGTTTCTCTATGTAATAGCCCTGGCTGTCCTGGAACTCACTCTGTAAACCAGGCTGGCTGGCCTTGAACTCACAGAGATCTGCCTGCCACTGCCTCCTGAGTGCTGGGATTAAAGGTGTGTGCCACCACCACCTGGCTAGATGAACAGTTGTTTGTGCTGTTTTTTAGGAAATAACAATGAGGAAAAACTGTCCGTACCCATATGCAGTTTTCCTCCAGATACGAAACCCACCCAACAGACACCAAGAGTGACTGTGCAAGTGGGAGGCTGGAAGGATTCTCTCCTCTCATTTGGGGCTCAATGTCGTCTCTCTGATATTAGTTATGACCACTGGGTATAGCTGAGACACAAGGAAGGCTGGGGACCCAGGANGGCAAGGAGCTGGCAACATGGGGGAAGCCTAGGTCAGCCTGCCCCATCCCCAGGCTGGTGGCCCTCAGTGGCCATATTTCTTGTTTCTACTGAACCTTATTTTCTTGTATGAAGAAAAGACAACAACTCCAACCCAGGAGGGCATTTTGAGAATGACTAGAACACACGATGCAGGCACAAGCCAGCGACAGTCAGGGCACAGGTTCGATGCATGACCACTGGCCAGGCACACCATCGCTCCTCCTCCAGGCAGCACTAGGCATGCCTTCCCTTGGACTGCTATGCATTAGACACAGATCTGTGTTTTCTAGAACAATCAGGTGCCAAGCAGAGATGGCAGAACCTGCAGATCAAGCTGCTCGTTCTAGACAATAAAACACAAGCTCAGAGTCTGCTTTCCTTTCGACTTAACAGGGGCCTCTCAACAGCACCACTCCATCTACTTTAACCACGACTACGACTCAGTGGGTAAGCACACTGGCTGCTATTCCAGAGGGCAGAGGTTTGAATTCTAGCACCCACACAGCAGCTCACAGCATCTGTGACTTCAGCCCCAGGATTTTCATCACCGTCTTCTGGCCTCTGAGGGCACTGCACACACGGTGTGCACAGGCATACATACAGGCAAAGCATCTATACACACAAAAATACATTTTAAAAAAACACTTAAAACATCATCTGTCCTAGTACTTAAAGAATTGACAGGAGTGCCTCTGGCACAAATGCCTATAGGTGCTGGGCAGTCTGGCTTGGCTTGAGCGTCCATAAATTAGGTCAAGTCCCAGTGCACTTGGAACCCTCCAGGCAGAGGTTGACCTGATGCACCCAGCCCAGGGGCTGGCTCTGGGTAGCTACTGAGTTCCATGCCTAACTGGAGTTTCCATGGAGTTCAGCTCACTGAGTTGGAAAACTCCCATGGCTAAAGTTATGTTTCCAAGTGTCACAGGGGTGGGGGATGTGATGAAGGAACTTAGGCCTCAGGCATCAAGGATGGATGAGTGAGAAGCCTCAGAGTGACCCATGAACCCAAGGCCCCAAAGCAAGTTTCAGGCACAACGAGGTGTTTGGTTGCTTGGTCCCCTGCCCACCACCCAACACTCACCTGCAGCACCTGGGAATTGTCCCCTTGTACAGCGTAATGGAAGGCGGTCTCTCCTTTGTTGTCAGTGACATCCATCTGGGCGTGGCAGTACTGTACCAACTCCACCAGGATCTCACTGTCACCCTTGCGGCAGGCCAGATGTAATGGGGTGCAGCCCTCCTCATTCTCTGTGCTGTTGGCGCAGCTGTCGGGGTTGGGGTGGGCAGTGATAGGTAAGTGATAAGATGGGGACCCCAAAGGCAAGGATGCTGAGAAGCCCAAATGCAGAGGCAGGATCCAGGCTAAATTTGGGGGTTCTAGGGTAACTCAAGCCCAGCTCCCCCTGAGCCACTGCATCGTGTCTGCTGAGCTGTGCCAGGCTGCAGTGCATTTTGCTCACCCATGGGGAGATGTACCCTTGGGCTATGCCAGCATGAGGCGGCAATAAGATGGCACAGAAAAGGGTCACACAATACAGGAACTTGTTGAACTTCTGTACTTCAGGAACTTTGTGGGATGGGATACCATGGTGTCCAAGGTCATACCTGGGAGCTGGAGAGCCCAGAGAGAGGTTTTGGTTTCAGTTTTAAAATAAGGTCTTACTCTATAGACCAGGTTGGCCTCAAACTCACAGAGATCTGCCTGCCTCTGCCCCCCAAGTGCTGGAACTAAAGGCGTGCACCACCATGCCCCACTTGAGGTTTCAGCTAGAACCCCGGCATTGAACTGAGAAGTACGGGGCAACCATCCAGTCACTTGCAAGGTAACCTCTTCAGGGAATTTGCTGATACAGCATTGACTAACCAGATATAAAACAGGCCATCCAAGCTTTCAGGAAAACAGCAGGGCTTGGGAAAGAGACTATGATCTGAGCCCCCATTAAGCCCTCTCCTGTCCCAGAGCCTCTCTTTGAGATGACTTTGAGAGTAGCTGGAAGAATTCAGTGTCTGCATTTCCTTCTGATTTGAATCAGGGTTCAGTTATCAGTCAGGGCGGTGCTGTTCCCTTCTTACTCAAGCCATGGAAAGAACAGAGGCTGAGAGGGGAGATCCCACTCCAGCATGTAGCACNTGTGCTCCACAGGGCTGATCTCCATCCAACACCACACTCCAACNGCCCCACCCCGACGCAACGTGCACTCTCAGGGCCCAACTGCCCACCTGATGATGCGACTGTGATGGAAACACTCCCGAATGCCCAGCTCTACCGCCAGGTGCGTCACCGTCCAGCTGGGGTGGTTGCGGATGAGGTCAGACAGATGCTGCAGCACCTCCACGTGCAGGACCTGCACAGAGCTCTCGTAGAAGGGGGGTAGCTGGGAAGAATACTGCTGGAAGTTCACCAGGGCGTCTGCCTCGGACTCCAGTTGGAAGAGTCTGCCACAAGGAAGAGAGGCCACTGAGGTGAGTCATGGGGACAGAAGCTGGGCCAGCTGAGGAGCAGTGCCCAGCATAATCAGACGGTGAACGCCGCAAACAAGCCACCTTTTGCCCCAGGCTGCAGTGTGCCCCCCTTGCTCCAACACCACCCTCGAAAATGCAGTTTATTTTGGACTTAATTGTGCTTGGAGTCTCTCATCTGGTGATTTTTACCTTATTTAACGAAAGCCATGTCATATTCTCCTCTAATTAGACTGTCACATCCAGGAGCCTCAGTCTCAAACTCTGGCTCTTTGTATATAGTCAGAATTAAGTGGTAGTTAACCTAGGTGGCCAGCTACAGAACACTATGTGAGTTATGGCTCATTATCTAGGCAATGGATAATTTATAGCCATTAAAATGGTTTAACGTCATAGGGAGGGGCTGGCAAAATAACCCAGTGGGTAAAGGCATCTGCTGCCAAGCCTAACAACCCGGGTTTAATCCCAAGGACACACATGGAAGAAGGAAGCGGACTCCCAAAAGTCATGCTCTGACTTCTACTCTACACTATGACATCACCCCCACTCCAGACTATGACATCACCTCCACTCCATGCTATGACATCACCTCCATTGCACACTATGACATCACCTCCACTCCATGCTATGACATCACCTCCACTCCACACTATGACATCACCTCCACTCCACACTATGACATCACCTCCACTCCACACTATGACATCACCTCCACTCCACACTATGACATAGGCACATAAAAATAAATAAAAATGTAGTAAATTATTTTAAAAGAATAGGGAGATGTTTATTTTGTGACAAGTAAAAAGTGGATACAANTAATATATAACATAAAGTGATCTCAACTACGCACAACGGACTGTAGAGATGTGTCAAAATGTGTACAGAAAAAAAATGTGTACAGAAGCAGAATAAATCTAACATTTCTACCCATTTCTCATATTTCTAAATTTCTCTAATGAGAAAACAAAATTCTGTTTATTGAGATGGAGTTGGGTTTGAGTCCAGTTCTGCTATAAAGCTGCTGTGTGACGCTGGTAAACCCCCCTTCTCGTGTCTCATCTGAAACATGAGGCAGATTAACTGCCCTGCTGTGAGGACGGTGAGAAAGCAATGTGCTTGCCGCCAAGTCTGATGCCCTTAATGTGATCCCTAGGACTCACTTGATTGACACAAGGAAGGAAGTGATTCCTGAAAGTTGTCTTCCTACACATACACAAAGAAGTCTTTTTCGGAAAAAATGTTTTATTCTATTTATTTATTTATTTGTATGTGAACAGGTACAAATGTGGGTATCAGGGATTGAACTCAGGTTGTCAGGCTTGGTGGAAAGAGCCTTTACCCACGGAGCCATCAACACTGTCCTATAAATAAATCTTGTAAAAAACGAAACTTCAATCCACATCTACTACCATGTGCAGGCTGTAAAACAGGGCCCCAAATCCTCTGGCAGGCCTGTCACCAAGCCACTAGGATCTGGATTACTCTGCTCTTTGACCTGGCTGGCTAACTGCTTTACCACTACAATAAGCAATAGCAGAGCTGTCCCAGTGTGCTGACAGAGGTCTGAAGATTCTGGAAGCTTCTATATCTCTCTCAGGACCTGGCCAGCATGCCACGGGGAGCTGGAGCAACAGCAGAGATCCCTGGGCCCTGGATGAACTCACAGCCAGGCGCTAGCACCAACCAGCCATGCTGAGACACTCCTGAAGAGGAAGGACAGTCACGCCATCCTAGCAGGTGCCCTGCAGAGAAGTGAGCCTTTGTCATTGAGCTCTGCTCAGATCAGACTTTCAGGATAAATGTACTGTTTTAGGCCACTGCATTCTGGGGTGCTTTGTTACATGGCAATAACTGGCCATGAGACACTGTTCAACACAAAACAGAAGAAACTGATGAGTGCACAAGCTGCAAGGAGGTGAGTAACACTGCAGAGGGTAACCACAGTGTGACAGCTGTCAACACAGAGGCCAAGGACAACACAATGACAGCTCCACAGAGACGAAAGAAAATAAATCTTGGGAGAAGACTCTACACAGTAAATCCCCCCNAAAAACAAAGAACAATCCAAGGAGGCTGGAGAGATGGCTCAGCCTTTGAGTCCTTGGTGTTCTTGAAGAGGACCAGAGTTCTGTTCCCAGAACCCATCCACGTAGGGTGGATCACAAATGCCTGTAACTCCAGCTCTGAGGGAATCCGATACCATACCATCTTCTGGCCTCT
>LZPO01068922.1:1025203-1036582 GCA_001675575.1 Neotoma lepida
GTCAGAAGACAACTCTGTGAGGTCAGTGTTCTCCTTTGACCATCACATGGATTCTGAGGGATTGAACTTGAGTTGTTAGGCTTGCATCTTTGGGTGACAAGTGCCTTAACCTGCTCAGCCATCTTGCTGGCTCCAAACTATGTGAAGATCTTGCTTCTTGTCAAACACAAATTCCTGCTGCTGATCTTGTTGCAGTGTGTTATTACAGTGGGGTGGCTTGATGGTCATTTTCTAATGCCATAGTTCTCTTCACTTGAGGGATTTCCCCTGCTTTNGTCTATTTATTTCTATCAGTGTAAACTCAATAATTCTCACTTAATAGGTAATGATTCATTGTTACTCTATTTAAATGCCCAAGTTGTCCCAGACTTAGCTAGTCAGAGCTGCCAAAAGCTAGAGAGCCCCGCCCCACTTTTTTAGCTTACAGAAAGGCAATTTATTAACAGCAAATAACCTGAGAAGTCCTGTCCACAGACAGTGACCACAGCAGCCTTCCTTCCTGTGGGGGCTGTCAGAGGGGATGGAGGTAACATCCTCAATCGGCCTGGTCTTTCATCCCAAGTGAGCAACAACTCTGGGGATTGACAGGTCCTGGGTCTAGGAGTCGTGGTCTGTTTCCTCCTCTGGTCCAGAGTTTGGTAGACAGAACAACAGTGCNCAGTCCTTGAGGCCNACATGACAGCATATGGGAAGGACTTGTGTTGACCAGCTTCACCTTCATTCCATCAGTCCCTCTTGGCAAATGGTTTCCTTACTAGAAAGATCAGTGACATGGACAAAGGTCTCACTGAAAGACGCAAAGATGTGAGAGATACCAACTAATTCTCTCCTCCAGCCACCTGAGCTCTGAGGCCAAAGCCCTATTCTTCCTCATTTGCCTTCACCTTGCAGGGTACCATTTTTTTGAGTCATCTCTGGACTCTGCCACTGAAAAGAGAGTGTGAGAAGGCCAACCCTACTTTTAAATGCTACATTGCACAACATCATTTGACCATTACCAACANGAGATCCACTTCTATGGGCATCAGGGTGTGGATGCTGAAGCCTTCATGCTCCCGGGCTGGGGGTGAGGCCAAAGGCCCTAAGCCACATGGGGTTCCCACATGAAATACAGGTCTACTGGATTCCTTCACTAGTTGAGCACCTACTATTTGCCAGGCATGGCCTTAGCTCTTTAAAAGGTAGGAAAGTGGGGGTGAACAGGATAGACAGCTCATGATTGTGTACTTTCTAGAACTGAGAACATTAGTTCAGAGTTAAAATTTTTTTAATTTCTTTTACTTATTTATAACTTTTATATTTACCTTAAATTCATTTGTTATGTGTCTGTGTGAGAGTGCACATATGCCACCGTAAGTATGTGGAGATCAGAGGACAGCTTTCAGGAGTCAGTGGTCTCCTTCCGTCGTGTAAGCTGTGGGGACTAAACTCCAGTTGTCAGAGTTAGTGACAAGCACCTTTATCCACATGGTGGAGGCAGGCGTCACTGNGGCGAGTGGAGGCACAGCTGAAGACCTGGAGTAGGCAGTTGCTGCAGCTCTGGGAATACAAACCTAGGGCTCACAGGTACAGAGATAGCATTTAAAACCACGAGACTGGATGAGATCATCCCGGCAAAGGGTGTAGATCGAAGAAGAGTCCAGACAGTGAACTGTAAAGTGAAGCAAGTGACACCTCCACTGCCATTCTCGAGAGGCGTCACGTGAACGCATCCAGAGGACCAAGTCCAGGGGGCTGAGAACCCAGGAGGCTGTGGCTGTGGGCCCCNAGAATGGGGCCTGCTGGAGGCGGGGCCTCACTTGGGCGTGGGCGTGGCCTTGGCTCTCGGCGGCAGCTCTAGGGCCGGCCGGCGGCCGGGGCGATGACGTCAGTGCATGACTGGGTTTTTATGAATGAAAGGAATCCTGTGCGTGAGTAATTCCGGGAAGCTCGCCTTACAACTGCGCGCGGCTCCGGCCCCCTGCGCCACCCGCCCCATAACAACACTCGGAGCCGCGCTGCGTGGAGCCGGGTACCCTGTGAACTGAGGTTCCGATCGGAGACGAGAGGGGCTCAAGAGCGGCTTGGGATCTCCACCGCGACAGCTGCGGGGACAGCTGCGACAAGCGCGCCCGGAGCGCGGGGCCTGGCGGAGAGCGGTAAGGACGCGTTAGGGACCCGGACCGCGCTAGGGGTGAGCGCGCCAGGTCGTGCCTGGGCCGCGCGTGGGGCCGTCCCGTCGGCGCCCCCTCTGCATCTGCCCACCGAGGGGCCTCAAAGGGGCTGGCGGGGAGGCGGTGCGCGGGCGGGGGAGGAAGCCCGGGCGGAGGCGGGGGCGGGGGCGGGGCGTGCACGTACGTGACTCTGTGAGAACAGTCCTTGGAGCCGCGCCCAGCACCGTGTGTGCGCGGTTTGTTTACGTCCCCCGGTGGCGTGCATGCGCGTGTGTTCTCTGGGGAGCGCCCTGGGTCCTCCCGGCTGAGTGCGCACGGTTTACCTCGGAGGGTGTGTGTTTGTCTTTGGCCGTACGCGCTCCCTGGAGCCTGACACTAGTCGGGTGTACCTTGAAGTGAGTGCGCACCGGTGTCCANTGGAGCAAATGCGGAATAAGGACCCGAGTGAAGGAAGTGGCCCAATCGATGGTCACACCAGGTCTGGAATTTTTTTTCTCTCCCTCCTCTCCACCCTCTGCCATCCTCCCCCTTCCTACCAGCCGGGACTGCCCGGCCCCAGTTGTCTCCGGAGTTTCCCCTGGCTGGAACCATGTGACATCAGTGTTTTGTTCCTCGCCCAGCGCGGGTGCCTGCAGTCTTAGGTAGAGCAGAGGTGAGCAAGCCAGCCTTCTCCTGGCCACCTGGTGGACCTGATAACGAAGTGCGTAGAAGTCCTTCCTTAACCCCAGGTTTTCTGGCTCAGTAGGGACTGTTCATCCCTGGACTGGCCCATTTATTTCTCCAGTCTCAGGAGAGAAGGCCAGAAAGGCCGTGGCAAAGATTGGGGAAGGCAAGGCTCCCAGGCTACTCTGGTGGCCACAGTGGCTGGCCTGCATTTCTGAGGCTGCACCTGCTGGATCCTGAAGGATGGAGTGAGGCAGATAGCCACGCTCCTGGTAGTTTCAGGTCTCAGATGGGACTCGTTAGACTGGACCTGCAGAATGGACTGTTGGACCCCAGGGCTAATTAAAGACTGGCAAACCTAGAGTCCACCCTGGACCAGCAAGATCAGCAGGCAGTGTAATCCCTGGTCTTCCTGCGGGGTTAATGTGGGAGTGGAGCACTGTCGGAAAACACCTGCTTAGGCCAGCAACCTGAAGGATGGCTGGTTCTGGGAACCCCATGATCCTACTCAGACTTTTTCCTTCTTGTCNCCGCTACCTGAGGGTTCTGTAATCCAAGGAGGTGGCAACCGAGGTTGTTAGGGGGCAGAGCCAATGATACCTTAACTTTGAGCCCAGTGAGTTCTGCTGCCACTGGGAGGGCTCCAGTGTCCCTCTCTGCAGCAGGAGAGCTGAGTCTCTGGCAGCTGCTATGCACAGCCTGTTTTACCAGGGGAAACTGGGAAAGCAGAGCCAACCCAAGGCCTGCAGCTGGAGGTGGATGTAGAGTTGGTGGTTGGGGGCTTACAGCCAGGACCACAGGATTTAGGTGGGTCCATCCTCAAAGCTGATCAAGAAACATTCCCCAGTGGGGCTGGGGGTCAGAGGTGAGGGGAAGTGGCTAACTGGCCACTGACAGATGGAAACTTAGCATTGAAAGATTCTATTTCTCCTAAATCCTCAGGGGTCCACTAGGGCCCAGGATCCCTAGATAACGTACTTAAAAAAAAATGAGTATTTTACCTGCATGTATGTGATTGTACCTTGTGTGTGCCTGGTGTCAGGAGAGATCTGAAGAGGGTCTTGGATCCCTTGGAATTGTAGTTACNGATGGTTGTGGGCCATCATGTGGGTGCTGGAAACTAAGTCTGGGTCCTCCTCTGCAGGAGCAACACTCACTATGGCAGGAAGGCCTGGTGAGACCAGTTCACCTGTGGCTGTGGTAGTGTGCGACAGGGAAGTGCACAGGAAAGCTTTGCTGTACTTAGCCTTGCATAGTGGCTGGACTAGACACTTAGGGGTGTGGTGAACAGACAGTTCCACGGACTACCTTCTGGGAAACAAAGTCAAAGAGCCAAAGAGCTACATACAAAGTGGCAGCTGAGATAGGTGCCATGAAGAGGAAGTTACTTTGGCCTAAATAGTAGTAGGGTTCCTATTTAGCCAGGGCAATCATGGAAGGTTTCCCCGAGGAGGTGGCTAGGGAGTAGAGTCTGATGGTGCAGTGACCTGGAATCCAGAGGACAAGGGCTATGATTCCTTGTTGGGCTTTCAGGGCTCAGCACAGGGCCTGGCACACAGTAGGTGCTTCTTGGATGTGTGGACAGTTGAAGAAATGGGCAATGGGTCCATGTCCTTGAGCTCAGTGACAGAAATAGAAAGAGGACCACAGGTCCAGGGAAGCAGAAAGCAAGACTGTGGGCTGTAGGAGTCTTGTAGGAATTTCCCCCCAAATGAGCAGGTCCTTCAGGGTGCAGGTGGCTTCCTCCTTCACACACATAGAGCCTGTGTTCCTTCTGGGCCAGCAGTCGTTAGGAAATCCAATCTGCTCATTTGTTGGTTATTGACAAAAAGAATGTTGGGAGAATGGAGGGAACATGTTATCGGCCGGAGGCTCCTCTGTGGCCTGGGGCAGCTGGTAGCATGGGCTCTGTGGTTTTGATATTTTTTTCCAAAGATTTTTTTAAAGTTCATTTTGTATTTACATAGGTGTTTGTGCCTTAGTGAGTTTATGTGTACCACATGTGTGCAGCTGGCTGTGGGAGCCAGAGGGTGTCAGATCCCTGGAACTGTAGTTACAGGCGCATATGAGCCACTTGATGTACTGAGGACAGAACCTAGGTCCTCCGCAAGAGCAGCAGGTGCTCTTAACCACAGAGCCATCTCTCTAGCCCTATTTTTGTTTTGCTTTGTGATACAGGGTCTTATGTAGCCTGAGCCGGCTTTGAACTGCTGGTCTTCCTATTTCTGCCTCTTGAGGGCTGCAGTCACGGTGTCNGTGACCACACNCGACTAGCACAAGGTCTCGAAACATGCCAAACATGGTCAAGTTTGTAGGTTTGTGTCTCTAGTGACCCCTTTCACACTNTTGGAGGTGGAGGCAGAGGAGTGGGTAAGGCGGTGNTGAGGCCACTGTGGTCTTGGTCTGGCTGGAAGAGGAAGTGGCCCCTAGCTGTGCAGGTGGAGGAGAAAGGAGGTCAGGGCTTGTAGCCTGGCTGCCTGTGCTCTCATCCTGCTTCTGCCTCCGGGAGGCCTTCCCTGGTTTCCTTTCCTGTCGTCCAGTGGTCTCCACCCTGCTGGAGGCTTTGGAACTTTACACTGGGCCAGAATCTGANGGTGTAAACTCAGACATTGCTATTGCTGGGTGGTACCCTAGGCTCCGGGGAGGTTGGTCATGTTGGGGAATCCAGGCCCAGAGAAAGGGAGTGACAACCTGAAGTTATCACACAGTGAGAGTGTGGGGAGCAGAATGGGGCTGGAACTCCAGGCGGCTGCATCCCTGCACTGCTCAGTTCGCCCAGTCTCTAGCTCTCTCGCCCTTCCAGCGGGGAGGAGGCGCCCCGTGCTTACTGCCAAGACCCAAGCAAACACATTTTTTCCCCCTGTCCTCACCAAGTAAGCAGTGTGGCTCAGCAGCCAGAGAGGAGCCCATGCCAGTGGGTGGGCCGTCTGCAGGATGTCTCGGGTGTACAGCGAGGGGCCAGAGACAGGGACAGGAAGGCCATGGCCCCTGGCTGGTTAGCNGTCATGTCCCCAAGAATGAGCTCACTCCTGGGTCTCCAAAGAATACTAGGAACCTCAGACCNGGAGTTGGCCCTGCTGGCTTCCCCAGGAAGAAGAAAAGCCTTAAGGGTGGGGACTTTGGGTCAGGCAGACTGGTGGCAGTGGCGTCTCCTTGCCTTGTGTCCTAAAAACTGGGGCCTGCTGCTAGAAGCCAGAAGCCAAGGGTGATGGGAAAATTTTTCCCCCTTCTCGTGTTGGGACATTCCCTCTGTGACTGGCTGANTGCTGAGNTAGGACATTCCTGGGCAAATGTGGGCCTCCATGGACTTTGAGGATGCCACTGAAGGGCCTGAGGCTAGAATGGGGGTTGGCAGGATGGAGGAGGATGGGCGGGTCCTAGCCTTTCTAGGGTAGAACATTCACTGTCTTTGAGAGCATGGCCGAAGTCCCACCTATTGGGGGGCTGGCTGTGTCGAGAAGGATTCTGGGGCCATGTGAAGGGTCAATGGAAAACTGAAGTTTTGGGGTTTTTTGTTTGTTGTTTTGTTTTTCGAGACAGGGTTTCTCTGTGTAGCTCTGGCTGTCCTGGAATTTGCTCTGTAGACCAGGCTGGCCTCAAACTCAGAGATCCACCTGCCTCTGCCTCCTGAGTACTGGGATTAAAGGTGTGTGCCATCTGAGGTTTTGAAAGATTCAGGGGCTGTTTCATCTCACTGAAATAAGTGCCTGGTTAGAGTGGTCTGTGCCCAGCCAACCAAGTCCAACCCTGACTTGATCTAAGACTCAAGGAGACTAGAAAAGACAACTGACTCGTGAGGGGCCAGGCTATGTTGCCAAGGCTCTGGACCAGACACAGCACTCAGCACCCAGCAGGTCCTTAGTTAACCTATGAAGGGAGAGGNCCCCTTCTTCCATCAGGTCCCTTGACTAAGCAATCCNGCTCCACACAACTGGCAAGAAGGCCTGGATATTTGGTGTCACTTGCAAACCCCATNCCTAGCCGACCTAACCCAGATCCAGGCACACCACANGTGAAGTGACTTCCTCTTCACAGAGGTGAGGAAACAGGGCTGGTAGGAGGAGCTGTACCAAGGGCATACTATGAGGAGGTGTNTGGCTCAGTGTGGCTTCAGTCCTGGGCTCTGCTCTATGTGGCTGTGTCCCCTCCGTCACCCCCTTTGGGCATTATAAGACAGTGTTATCAGGAAGACCATGAAGACGATGGTAGGAAGGGATCAAGAGTCAGTCCTGAGTTTGTCTTTGGTGGAGCACATCTTTAATCCCAGCACTCGGGAGGCAGAGGCAGGTGGATCTCTGTGAGTTTGAGGCCAGCCTGGTCTACAGAGTGAGTTCCAGGACAGCCAGGGCTACACAGAGAAACCCTGTCTCAAAAAAATGGAGGAAAAAAAAAAAGGTCAGAATTCTGCCTGGATTGCAGACAGGCTGCTGTGTGGCTTCAAGCAAGTGATGTGCCTCCCTGGGTCACTCCTTCCTCTTGGGGTGGTCTCTAGGGCTTTTCCTACATGCAGTTCTGTGGTAAGCCTGGCTGGCTGTACTGACTCCTGTCTCTTATACACATCTAGATGTGTATAAGAGACAGGTACTGACTCAGAGCAAAAGCCCCCATTTTCGTCCCACTCTACAGATGGGATAGTAGAGACCAGAGATGTGAAATAGCTCCCTTCGGGTTGCACAGCCTGGAGAAAACATGGACAGAACTAAAACTCTGGGCTTGCCTCTCAGCCAGTGCCCCTTTCCCTGTCTCCCAAGCCTTGATCTGGGCCAAAGGTCACATGGGTGGGGTCCCTATGCTTGCTCCAATTCTCCTGGCACCTGTGACATCTGCTTCATGAGGCAGATGGCAAGGAGAAGGACGTGGAGGCTAACTAGCAGATTTCACTCACGCTGTGTCCCCCTATGCTGGTCTTGGAACTTGGCTGGGACACTGACCAGCTGGGTGACCGTGACAGAAACTCCACCCACCCACACCCCCATCGCCTGTTCCCTGCCCCTGTTGGGTCCTGGNCTGACTCAGCTGTCTGGTGTAGGGACAACAAGGAAATGGATGGTTACACCACCAAGGGAGAAAGGCTAGGACAAGAAGGGTTGGGGGACAGAGGGCACCCGGCAAGCCCTGTGGGTCAGGGGGGGCTTCCTACCCTGGGACAGAGAGTGAGCAGGAACCTGGCAGACAAGCTGAGGGGNAAAGTGGAGAGGCAGCAGGGGTTGGGGGGGCGAAAGGAAGTAAACAGATTCCTCCAGGCTGGAGGCAGAATGGAGGCCAGCTAGTGGGAAGCAGTGTGGGGCTGGGCACAGGGCCTGCCTGGAGCACTACATGGTGCCTGGACTCTTGTCTTCTGGTTAGTAGGGATCAATGGGACCCATGGGAGGTGCCATGTGGGTCGTAGCATGTCATATTTTCTTGATGGATAGATACCACCTCCCACCCCAGACAGTGTGTAGCTCAGGCAGGGGACTGTTTAAAAAATGCCACTGCAACCAGATATGGTGGCCCATACCTGTAATCTCAGTACTCAGGTAACTGAGGCAGGAGGATCATAAGTTCTAGGCTCTCCTGTGAAGTCAAGGAGACCCCCTCACCAGAATCAGCATAGGAAGTCTAGAACTGCCCAAGTCCTGGTCTGGGCCCCAGGTGCAGCTTCTGGATACACCGTAAGGGGCATGGTGGCTTTTGTTTTATAGAGATAGAGTCTTGCTTGAACTTGATATGTAGCCAAGGATGGACTAAAAATTGCGATCTTCCTGCTTCCGCCTCCCCAACCGTGGGATTACAGGGTGTGTGTCATGCCTAACCTAGTGGCTCTTTATCAGTTTTAGTTTTTGTTTGAGGCAGGGTCTCATGTAGCCCAGGCTAGCTCTGAATTCATGATCTAACAGGACCTGAACTTCTGACCCTCCTGTCTATTCCTTATGCTGGGTTCCCTGCCCTGTGCCTCTACTTCCTTGCAGGCCCCATAAGACCCTCCTAGCCTTGGGGTCACAGTAGCTGTGTCAGTCAAAGTGTCTTGAATGGCCAACTTCCCCTTCCTGACCCACTCCTTCCTGCTGTCTGAACTGCTCCACCGACCCCTAACCCAGTAGTTCCTCAGAAGCCCCAGACTGTCCCCACCTCAGCCTGAGTCACAACTGAGAATTCCACAGTTGCCACACGAGCATCTTCTCTGGTCAGACACTGTTCTAAGCCCTGGGGTAAGCCACAGAGGATTCAACAAGGATCCTGCTGTTGGAGAGATGACATCCTCACAGGACAGACACTAAGCAAGATGCTGCATGTATGTGAGTGTGGTAAAGACTCAGTGTGAGAAGTGCGTGCATGTGGGTGTTAGCATGCAGGGTGCAAGTGTGTNTGGAGGCCAGAGGTTGGCACCGAGCATCCTCTTTGATGGCTTGCAGCCCTATATGAACTCAGAGCTCCTGGTTCAGCTAGCCTAGCTAGCCAGCTTGCTCTGGGGCGCCAATCTCCACCCCCTCCCATTCTGGGATTACAGGTGGGGTACCTACCACACTCACTCTGCATGTACATGGGTTTTGAGGATCCAAACCCTGGGCCTTTTTAAATTTTTAACATTTACTTTTATTTCCTGTGCATGAGTATTTTGTCTGCACACACGTTTATGTGCTATGTGTTCAATCCCCAGTACAAAAGGAGAGGAAAAGGGTTGGAGAGATGGCTCCGTGGTTAAGAGCATTTGTTTAACAGGGTCTCAAGTAATCCCCGGCTGGCCTCAAACTTGCTATGTGGCCAACACTGGCCTTGAAGTCCTTCTTGTTCCGGTACCTCAAATGCTGGGATACAAAGGCGGGGAAGGAGTTTTTGTTCCCCTCTCCCTGGTGCCAGGTGTACATGGCAAACTATAGCTAATCAGGAGATGACCATTGAAGGAATGAAGGCTTCCAGGCCCATGGGGAAGGCTCTGGGTTCACTGGGCTCACTTTAGGCTAGGGGGACAGCTGCTATTCCCCCTAGAGCCATGGAGGGTTAGCTACTGGTGTGTAGACCTCAGGCAGTTGGGGAAATCTTCCCAAAACATAACCTTGGTCAAATGCTGCTGGGAGGGCACTTGCTTATCTTGATGGAGTACAGGATGGGCTTTGGAGGCTCATTGGCCTGCACACATTTGGGCACGTTTCTGTAGCTAGCCTGTAATCCCAGCACTCAAGAGGCAGAGGCAGGAGAACAGTTTGAGGCCAGCCTGGGCTACATGGTGAGATTGCTCTGTGATTAAAGAAGGATCTTAGATGGATGCCCTAGAAACCACAGGTGGAAGGAGAAAACTGACTCTTGCAAATTATCCTCTGACCTCCACACAATTGAAACAAAGCAAAACATGCATGCCCTATGGAGAATGGCCAATGGGAGGAGTGCCCACTCCCTTAGTTCACATCCTCTCAAGTACTTAGTGTATGTATGNAGGCACCAACTTTGGTGTAGTGACACTGGCACTTTGTTGGAGAACGGGGAGGAAGGGACAAGGGGAGGAAGGGACAAACCATCAGCAGGGATGGACAGTGGTCAGAGAGGACCTCTCTGAAGAGGTGACATTCAGCAGCAAAGACCTAGATAATGAGTCACTACTGGGAGCTGGGACCAGAGGAGGTAGGCCTGAATTCTGAGATAGGAGCCTTGAATGGCCAGGGTACAGAGATTGGATTTTACTCTGAGTAAAACATGAACAAACCAACTAAGATGACTCCNACCTTCTTTCTCTCCTAGGTCTCCAGCCCAGAGGGCACCTTCTGCAAAAATGTCTGTGGATCCCTTATCCAGCAAAGCCCTGAAGGTGAGCTAGCTTCTTGTGGACCACACTAGCTCCTGTGGTCTCTCTCTGCTGCTACTCCTGATAAAGCAGCGACATCCCAATTCCCCTTTCTTTCCTGGAAGCCCCAAAGGGGACTAAGCAGCGACGGGGCTACAAGGGCAGGTCACTTCCTTCTGCGCCTGCTTCCCTCATTGAAAGGGGCTTTCCAGGCTGGGTTTCTCAGCTTGGTTAGTTTGAGCCCTGGGTGGCCTCCAGTGTGCTGATGTTGGTCCAGGTCACCTTCAAGGTTTTGGCTCAAGTCTAGTAACCGCCAAAATGGGGAGGGCGGGCGCACTGGGAAGTGGGGCGGCATCCCCAGCACGGGCCGCGTGCCTCTGTTTCCCCACGGCTTGCAGGTGAAGCGCGAGCTGAGCGAGAACACGCCGCACCTGTCGGATGAGGCGCTGATGGGGTTATCGGTGCGCGAGCTGAACCGGAACCTGCGCGGTCTGTCGGCGGAGGAGGTGACGCGGCTGAAGCAGCGGCGTCGCACACTCAAGAACCGCGGCTACGCGGCCAGTTGCCGTGTGAAGCGNGTATGCCAGAAGGAGGAGCTGCAGAAGCAGAAGTCCGAGCTGGAGCGCGAGGTGGACAAGCTGGCGCGCGAGAACGCCGCCATGCGCCTGGAGCTCGACGCGCTGCGCGGCAAGTGTGAGGCGCTGCAGGGGTTTGCGCGCTCGGTGGCCGCCGCCCGCGGGCCCGCCGCACTGGTGGCACCCGCTAGCGTCATCACCATCGTCAAGTCGGCGCCAGGCCCCTCCC
>LZPO01068922.1:1040860-1053499 GCA_001675575.1 Neotoma lepida
GCCAACACACAAGCATTTGGGCCCAGGCATGGCTGGTTCCAGATGTGTCCCCAGTACAGGATGGGCAGCAGAGGTGTGGCAGCTACAGCCAGTGTCCTCTGCTCTTGCCCCGGATAGTGCAGGGTTGGCCATGTAGACACATTCCTGAGGCCTGTTCCTCTGGAAGCAATATGTGAGTGTTTCTGGTCCAATAAATAAAAGGGCAACAGCAGCGCTGGCCGGAGCTGGAGGAGGCGCCTCTCCTTCCCACCAGTGCCCACACTTAGAACTCATCGTCAGAGCTGAGCAACAGAGTCTTCTCTGTGCTGGTTGCTCGCGGGCCGGGCCGGAGGCTGGAGGAGGCGCCTCTCCTTCCCACCAGTGCCCACACTTAGAACTCATCGTCAGAGCTGAGCAACAGAGTCTTCTCGTTGTCACGGGCACTGCTGAGGCTGTGGGACCGGGAAAGGCTGTGGGTGCCACCACGCCAGGTGGGCCCAGGCTCCAGAGTAGACTGCTGCGTGTACTGCTGGTAGGCAGGGGAGAAGTTGTGGATGACATCCTGCACAATGTCATGTGGGCTCATGGTCTCTTTGAGGCTGCTGGAGATGCTCTTCATGGGGGCACAGCGGCCTGCAGGGAGGAGGCAGGTGGGGCAAGGGCCAGAGCAGGAAGAGGGAAGCTTGATCAGTCCCTGCCTCTACTCCTGGGACAGACCCCACCCCAACGTTCTCTGGGACAGACCCCACCCCAACGTTCTCCTTCACTCGCCCCTCCTGAGACATGAAAGAAGGCAGGACAACAGTGCTGCTGCTGACTGGAGTGACCATGGGAACTGTGAAGGAAGTGAAGGGGAAGGGGAAGAGGCAAATCATGCCTGGGAATGATGTTCCCAGGTGGGAAGGGACTGGGCAGAAATGGGAAATCTGCAGGCAGTCACCTGGAATACCCTAAACTCCAGGGCCAGGCTTATGGCCTCTACCTGGGAGGGCTGCTGGACCAGGTACCACAGGCCCCACAGGAACAGGCTGGTTGGTTGGCTACCCCTCTAAAAGGGCGGGAACTCACTACCTTGGCATGCTTCCAACCCCTCCATCTGAAGACGTGCCCTACAGGATCAGGGGTAGGGGTGGAAGCACAGTGGAGGCCACCAAGCCAAGCTGGAGGGATAAACTCAACCCTGGGCCCAGGACTCGGGACTCATAGTCTCTCCACCCTCTGAGTGCTCTGTCTTGGAAACACTGCTCAATGCCCCTGCCATTTCTTTAGTGGGCACTGTGCCTCAGAACCTAGCAGGGTGTATTTCAAAATTAAAGAACGGAACAAAGGCAGCCAAGCTCTACAAGGGGCAACTCCCTTAGGCAGGTGCTCAGGGCTCTCATCCAGGAGTGCCAACTGGGAGGAGACAGGTACACAGAGGAGCTACAGAAAGGCATGCCAGTGACAGGACCAGACTGACGTGCAGGACGGACGTGCAGACAGAGCAGAGAGCAGACCTACCGTATGGGCCGTATGTCAGCACTGCCCGAGGCCAAACCCAGGGCCAATGCAGGGTAAAGGGGCAGGGAGAGAAGCCAGAGGGATAGAGAAGACAAGAGACAGCTGAGTGAAAATTGCCGCCCACCCCAGGCCCAGTGACACCTCCCACCTATCCCCAGACACCAGGTTGCTCTGGCTGCCCCTGAAGGACAGTGCTCATGCTAACGGGTCATCCTGATGGCAGTGGAAGTTCCATCCCACATCTGAGTCAGGACCTCTATTCCCACGTCTCCCAGGGTTTGCTGGAGCTACGCCTGCATGGAGCCCTGCACCTTGCGAAGCTCACTCCTCTGCATAGATTTGGAAATCAAGACTCAGAGAAGGATTGCAGAGCAGAGCTGGCTTTTCACCCCAGCCTCATGTGAAGCTGGGAGGGACTGGGTGCCCTGGTTAAGAGGATGGACTACAGCTCTCAGCAACAAAAGCTTGTCCTGGGTGGGCTGTTTCTTCTAGGGGGCGGGTGCATCTAATAGGGGAGGTTGCGGTCTGAGGGCAGTATGTGAAAAGACAGCTAGGTAACCAGTAAGGCATTCCTGGAGAGCCTCCATGACACAGCTCCCCTCTGCTATAGATAACCCAACTTGCTCCTNCAAGCACCCTGGCTCCAGACCCCAGGGCCTGTTAAACCAGGTTTAAGNGACAGAGATGAGTGTGACCAGATGTTTCCCACTGGGGTCCAGCAGGAAGCAGGGGGCACCAGCCAGCAAGTGGCTGAGCACAGCGTAGGGATGCCACCAGGGTGGCAACTGGAGCACTACAGCGTGGCGGAGAGCATACTCCAGCAGAGGCATTTCAAGGTTTCTTCCCAACCAGGATAGGAACAATAAAGGGACTAGGCAGGGAGTCCTGTGCCTGTGGATCCCTAAGACTCTCTATGCCAAGTACAGGGACCTGTGGTGGGCACTGAAGCCTGGGGAAGGAGGTTGTCTGGCTTCCAGCCATGGGGAAAAGCTGACAGCAACTGGATGACAGATGCCTTGGACAGGAGGCCTCCCTCTCTGGCCCCTGCAGTCTCTCGCTGTGGATGCCAGCCTCAGGCATTCCCCTCAGGAACTGGCCTCTGCCCTGCTGGCCTGCTGCCTTCCCAGTCACCCGAAAGCTTCTCAAGGCTTATGCACCCTAACAATCACAGAAGTGCCCAGAGTGGGGCCCAACCCACTGAGGTCTCTCTAGGGCCCTCTTCTGTACACCAGGGGCTGCAGAATCCTCTTCAACAAGGATTAGTGATGTGAAAAGCAAGCTCTGGCAACTGCCTCTGACCCTGCTTCTCTCTCACAGGGAAGCCTCTTTCTGTCCTTTGTTCCCTGAAGACTCTCACTGAGCAGACAGGACAGAGCAGACTCCCCACAGTCGTGTCTCTTCACTAGTCTCTGTCCCAACTTCCCTTTTTTGTNCTTTTTTTCTCAAACTCATAGTAACTCTCCTGCCTCAGCCTCCTGAATGCTGGGATTATAGGTATACACTAGGACCTAAAGGGTAAACTTAGCTTCCAGAAACAAACTGGGGGTCCCTCTGGGCTTTGACAGCCCCTATTCTCCAACATTAGCTCCCCTAACAGAACAGNCAGGGTCAACCCTTACAAGATGTTGGGTGGTGGGAGGTTCTGGAGCTGATGTCATGAGGCTGGGGTCCTGCCCTAGGAACCTGGCTCATACCTTGAGCGTCTATCCTCTTGTCAGCATAGACCTTGTAGGTGAAGGCATGCCGCAGGGCCAAGGCTGCGAAGAACATCTCAATACAGATGATGAAGTCCTGGTAGCCGGCAGCCACAGTGCCCTCGCCCACTGACACACGGGCTGAGTTGATCTTTGGGATGGCCCCACATTTCTCTAAGATAGCCAGTAGCATGCCTGGACAAGGAAAAAGCACTGTCTGGTCACACACTGGACCCCTTTCCATGCCCTTTACTCATGCAGTGCCACACACTACAGGGTACAATAGGCTCATTTGCTCCTGGAGGCAAGGATGATGACAAGGCCAAGGCCTCTGAAAACCCAATTCTCTCAGCTACATGTCAGTCAGAAAACTGGGACATCACTAACTGTACAAGGCTGAACTCAAGTTTACTGCAAGCCTCACCCCTCCTAAATGCCCAGTGGCCAAGGTATCTCTGAGTTTCCAGGGTAGGACATAAAAGACCACACTCCGGCTTTGGACCCACAGTTCTGGGAACATGAAGGGGAGAGATGGACTCAAACGGAAGTGGAAATGGGCTGTGATTGCCAGGCTGAGAGGAGGCTCACCTTGCCAGAAGGAGAGAAAGATGACAGACTTGATCATGAAGAACTTGAGGACAGGGCTGTAGGGACTGAGCAGCTCCCGTGTGGCGAAGTAGAAGAGGAAGAGTGCGTAAAGGGCCAGGCTGACTGAGATGTTGTAGATGATAGTCACATAGAGGTACCCGCTGGTGACACTGTGGAACAGGCATGCTGTGGCTGGGACTGACCCTGCAAAGGCAGATTGCTCCCTCCTCTGCCCTGTCCACAACCTGTTTCCATGGTCACAGCTGTGCTCTCCAGCAAGGCACAATGAACCACACTGGAAGGAGGGGACAGGGGAAGGGGGACACACTGGGAATGTGCTACAGGGGTGTACCTATGGGCAGGCCAGTCTTCCACTACCACTTTACTCACTCACATGGTGGCCCTGCTCTGAACCCACTCCTGATGGATAGAGGGAAGCCAGGACTATGCTGGAGGCCACAGGTCATAGCGGGTACCCCTAAACTTGCTCTGCTCTCTCCTCCTGACCTCGGTGTGCTCATCTGCCTACGTGGGCTGTGGCACAGGTTACAGGCAGTAAGAACAACTCACAGCACAGGGCCAGGTGTAAGGGCACCTTCACTAACCCACAAATGAATAGGTGTGGCCAGTTTACANAGTGGGATCTTTCTATCTGGGGCTGAAGATTGCCTCCCAGGGCTCCTTCACCTTCAGAACCTGTCTTAGAGTAGCCACCACATTCGGAGACTCACCCATGGTTACTACCATACATCCTGGGTATGAACATGGACATGACGGGCTGACAGCTGGGAGGATCAAGTGCAAGATGGCCACTGCCAGGCTCAGGCTCAGAGATTCAGGGAGTCTGAGTCCCATGCAATTTAGGAAGATCACAGGTATGGGCTCTGTAAGGTAGGGCACCCACCCTTGTGCCAATACACCCATAGGTCCCAGGGGAGGACCCCTGCTTACTCAAAGTCCCCGTCCNGGTACTTGCCGAAGGCCTGGAGAATAACGGTGCNGACAGCCATGAGTGGCTTCACCACACAGAACTGTAGGGTGGCCTGTTTGGGAGACAGACAAGACAGGATAAAGTAGGGATGTGGGAAAGCACCAGTTCTGGCAGCTGGGCCTATGCTGGTTGCTAGGAAGGGAACCGTGTGCAAGGGGAGGCAGGATGTATAAGGAGACATGATGATGTTGGGGACTCAAGGACTAAGAATACAGGGCCCAGAGGACCAGGAGTAGAAGACACCTCAGAGGATGAGGGGCCTTCAGAAAGATGGAGAGAGGTAGGATCCAGGCAGAGGGAGCAGCTCCAGACCAGTGGGATGGCACTTGTTTGCCAAGCCTGCTGACGTAAGTTTGATCCTCAGATACACACTGGAAGTCACCCACACACACACAATAAACAAATAAATAAATGCATACATGTATTCATACATATATAAAAAGGAGCAGTTCACGTAGAGGCTCACCCAGAGCAGTGTGAACAGGGACAGGGAGTGGGCACTAGAGAGAGCAGCAGGGAGGTGGCTGGGAAGAACAGCAGGTCCTGGACCTCACGCTCTGGACAAGTGGGCTCTAATGAGGAATTGGCCACACAGGGAACAAGTGCGGACAAGGGAGAGGACATCCCTCTAACACATGGGAGCCCCAAAAGGTACGTGGGAATTCAGGCCTCATCAGCAGAGACTGCAGTCTCTCAGGCAATCACCTGGTCTCCAAGTGGTAGCCATCTGGGGAAATGTTAACGTAACCATGCCCACAGCACAGGGCTGCAAATATGGGATGGAAGAGCTGGATAGCAGTGTCTTCTTGAGGCTGCCTATCCTATGTGCAGTCAGGCTTTTTCAAACTTGCTCAGACCTGGGAGGGTGTGCTAAGCCAGGCTCTACAGCTCCTGTAATCCAGTGGGATGTCCACATCACCCACAGACTCCCACTGACTTAAAAGTGTTCCTCCTCAGCCAGAAGCCCCAAGTAAAGGAGTGGGCACACGAAGCTCCAGCCATGTGGACTGGCCAGTGTGGCTCTGGATAGGGCCAGTGGCTGGTAGAAGGGCAGCCTGGGAACCCATCTCTGGCCCACAGAGGACCTGGCCTGTACTGTCAGGGAGCCATGCCAGATAGCATGTGACAGGAAGAGCTGGGTGCTGCTACCAGAAAGCCCCACAGAATCCCTGGGCTGCAAATCTCCACCCTGAGGGAGTTCGGGGAAGGGAGAAGAGCAGAGATTCACACCCCAGAAACTGAGGCAAAGAGCTGCACTGGCAGACGTAGCACTGGAGTCCAAGCCAGCAGGCCCCAGAGCTCTTATCCAGCTACACCATGGGTCAGTCTGAGATCCACAGACCAGGTTAGATGTCAAAGTCACATGTCAGTCCTAGAAGTGGGCAGTCCTTTCTAGACCTCTGTTGGGCTGGGCTAGAGGTCACTGATACAAAAATCTCTACTTCTCTCCCTTCCTCTCCCCTTCCCTCTTTCTCCCCTCTTCCTCTTCATTGGCAGTGCTAGGGACAGAACCCAGGACCTCACACAGGCAAGGCAAGTGCTTTTCCACCACTTTGTAGCCCAAGCCCAGGAATTTCCACTTTTAACAAGTGCTCCAAAAGACTCCGACACTGGGCTCTGGGCCCAAGGACATCCTGGCCCACCCTGTGCTCTGGAATGAAGATACTTTGAGTGCTGGGGGCGCCTGCTGGGAGCCTTTGTCGTGTCTTACTGTCCTCTCACTGCCATGTCAAGGTTCAAGGGCAGAGTCTCAGAGCCCATAGGGCAGGGAATGATCTGTACCTGCTGACAGTGATGGGGAGGCTCACTCTGCTCTCTGCTCTGCTCTGGAGAGCAGAACTCTGAGGACAATGTCATGATCAAAGGCGCCTGTGAGTCACAGCCGGCCTGGACTGGGTAGCTGAACCATGTAAACAAAAGCTCTGCCAGCCCCACCCTGGACCAGGACAGTTTTAACCCCTCCTGGGCCACTCCAGGAGAGAGNGCCTGAGGNTCCCTCAAGGAGGCAGAACTGGAGCCTGGGCATGTCTGCTGATATGCTGTTGTGTGGGTAGCCATGCTGTGGGCCATAAAGCCCTTCATAGAGGCTGAAAACAGGGTGGCCCTAGGGTAGGTCGTAGTGTCCTGGCAGAGAGCGGAGAGGGCATTTCTCTCTTGATTACTTGGTCATGGTGGAGGGACTGACAGAGGGCCTGTGGAGGCCAAGGACAGTCATGAAGACTGGGTGTGGCACCCTCATATTCTATCTCCTTGAATGAGCCAGAGCTGCACTAAAGGCTTCCAACGCCGTCTCATCTGTTCCTTTTAGTCACCCCTTGAGGTAAGTATTGCCACCCCCATTTTATAAAAGGACAAACAAGCTCAGAGGGGTTAAGCAAATGATCTGAGGTCACATAGTCAGAGAAGCTACAAGTCCAACTCCAGCTGGGAAGCAGTGGCCAAGGAAACCAGAAGCTGCGGCACTGCCGAGTGGAATGTGAGAGGGAAGGGACCACACAGTCCTGTCTGGTATGGATCTTTAATGCCTAAACCCTCTTGCCCAGACACAGGAATGAGTTTTCAAACTGACAGTCTAGAACTCTAGTGTCTCCAGATCAGCTTGGGGACAGCTGGGGGCCAGGGGACCTCCACAGGTAGAGAATAGGTCAGCATGCAACAGGAAGTACCCTCTGAGACACAGGTCTGAACCTGGGTCTCTAGCCTGGTGCTCCCACCCTGGGGCTGCTGCTGGGCACCTACCTGTTTGCAGAACCGCAGGAATCCGATGGAGTAGGTCTTTCCCCAGAGACAGCACGTGCCATACATACAGCTTGACCTAGGAGAGACAAGTAGAGAGGGCTAGGAGATGGGAAGGGTGGGACAGAAAAGGCTGCCCTCCTCATCAAACAAGCCAGGGCACGGAGTGGGACCAGCAATACACACAAAACGGCCCAGAAAGCACTGCATGAAAAACTGTAGAGGGAGAAACGCAAACAGGAAAGGACAAAGAGGACAAGAGAGGACCAAGGAGTAAGGCACAGCAGGGCAAGGGCACCGCGGGGGTCATACTCACTCAATGGGCTTCCCTCTGATCTCAGCCATGATGGCACTCTCTCCCCCAAGGTACTCATAGCACAGGCTCAGGAAGTTATAGATGACAAAGGCTGTGAACAGTCCAGAGCAAAGTAGTCAGGTCANCAGAAAGGTCACNGGGACTAGGACAACAAGGAAGGGAGCTGAGCCCCAGCTACGCTCAGCCCTGCAGTCTTCTGATGATGTCTGACTGTTTCAGGATACAGGCGACACAGAGTTGGGGCAAAGAGCCATGGATCCCTGAGCCCAGCTGCCCAGCTGTGGACCATGCTTCCATTACTTAGGAGCTGTGTGGTTTCAGGCAGGTTTCTCAAGCTCTCTGTGCCTGTTTCCTCATCTGTGAACTGGGAAAAGCGCTTCCTTAGCGCATGCTGTGGGGAGAAGAGCCGCGACCACATGAAGCCCTACCAAAGGCTGGGTTCCCAGGACAGTGCTCAGTAAGTGGTGTGATTTTTTTCCAGACTGTGAACACTGCAGGTAGGAACTGAGTCCTACCTCCAGGACCAACCAAAGCCCTGGTACCTGTATCCACAACCAACACTGAAGGAATCAAACTCAAGGTGATGGATGTGGCGCCTAGCCCCAAAGCATCTACGGCAAAGGCCTAGGGCAGGCCATAGGCCTACTCACAGACTGGTTCTCACAGGACTCTCCCTCTGGCAGGCCAGGAAGGAAACCTTTCTTGAGATGAATCCTCCAGAAAAGCCACAGGGCCCATCATCATCATCATCTCCTCTTGCCAAGCAGTCCCTGTAATGCTCTCCTGAGGAGGACCTGCCACCAAGCTCATACCTTTCCCTTTCTGTGCTGTAAGTTGTGTCAGCATGTGCCTGGGCTGCTGGTTCTGACTGAGCTGCTCAGACTACCACAGCGTTCAGAACTGCCTAAAAGTATAGAGGCCAGTGNGTTGTTTCCCTCCAAAGAATCATTAGTGAGTCAACAATGGACTTCGTCAGTTCTCAGAGAAAGGAGACCAGAGACAATCTCCTTCGACATGACTTGATTAGTCAAACCAGCCCCTGACCATCTGGAAAAATCCATCCCCTTTCTAGGAAAACTACAGTCTCACACAGAACAGATCCAAACACCCAGCAACAGCGTTCACACCAGAGGCCTCTACACAGGCCACAAACAGAACAGAGAGAGACTGACACGTGACCAGGAAGGGGGTGTAACTCAGGCAGCAGGCTGTCACCTTGCCACACTCTCAATATGGTTCCAGACCTGGTCTCTAGGAAGGCCCCTGTGCATCCTGAATACTTACCACAGCCTATATGCCAGGCCATGCACTAGGCCCCAGGACACGTCACTGACCATGGGACCCACAGTCCAGANGGAAGTGATGGTCCTTCCTACTCCTGCCTTGGACTGTTGGATATCTAGAACTTTCTGCTCCATTCTAGATACCACATCTCAAGTTATAGACAGGAGGAGTATGCCATCAGGAGAGGAGGGTGAGGCTCAAGAACAAACAGGACTATGCTGGAGGCTTGTCCACACTCCAGACAGGAGCCACACGGTCTCAGGGCAGATCCCAGGAGGACTTCAGCTTAACAGAATAAAAAACCTTTCTCCCTCCCTGTTTTTCAAGACAGGGGCTCATCATGTAGCTAAGGCTGGCCCCAAACTGGCAGAGATCCTTCAGCCTCTGTCTCCCAAAAGTGCTGGATTACAGGCAAATGCCATCACATCTGACTTGGAAAGAATATTTCTTTTTTGTTTTTTAGTTTGGTTGTTAGTTTTTGTTTTTTAAGACACAGAATTTCTCTGTGTGTATTCCTGGCTGTCCTGGGGGAACTCGGCTCTGTGGACCAGGCTGGGATTAAAGGTGTGTGTCACCATCACCCAGTGGAAAGAATATTTCTAATGAGCAACATCAGAAAAGGAAGCTGTGAGCTCCAGGCTGGCCATCAGACACAAGCATCAGAGGCAGGCACGCCTCAGCAGAGATGGGGGTCCCTTCTCTAGCCAATAACTACCTGAACAGGAGGTTACAGTCTAAATCACTACAGCCCACTCAGCCTCTCAACTGTTGGCCCCACAAACAAACACCACACAGCCTGGGAGCTCAGGAGGAGAACCTGCTCAGAAGTGTCCCTGCAGCTGCGCCCCCGGCCAGGAGTGATACCATGTTCAATACACACTCACTGACCACTACGAATGCCAGGTACCACCGAGAACTGATGGCCCTGAGTACATCTGGCTGCTCCAAGCTCTGTCAGATTTGAGTACCTTCAGCTGGTCTCTGCCTGCTACATGGCAACTCTGAGTTGATCTGGAAAGACAGAGTTGTCTGGGACATTCCAGATAACTGAGGATATGTCTGGAAAACTGAATGTGCCTGTTCTAGACAGAAGTCCTTTCTGCTGGGTACACTGAGACTCAGAACATTCTTTCTCCAATTTCAGGGGCATGTGCCCATCCTAGGCAATCACTGTACAATGAACCAACTCTGGTGGACAGAGGACTGACCCCTAAGTAAGTGTCCCCAATTCTACACTGCTCCAAAGCCCTCTTCCCTTGTGAGTTCATCCTCAGTGAATCCTGCTCGCCCCTGATTCTGGCAGCCCGNGTGCTGCTCCTGATCCCTTTCCCATCAGCACTCTCTCTTTACTCAGACCCACTGAGCTCTACACTTCTTGTTTATGAGCTGTGGCCAGTGGCACATTACCCGCCAGGGTGTCCTACTGACAGCAAACCGGCCAATGCCTCTTTATCTTTTTAATTACATTCATTCATTTGTATATATGTGTGAACACATGTGTGCCACACCATGGGTGTGGAGCTCAGAGAACTTGCAGGAATCAGGTCATCAGCTTTGACAGCAGGCATCTTTACTGGCTGAGCTGTCTCACTGACCTATGGTTCTTTGTTCATTCACTGTGCCCTCTGTCAAAANAGACGGTTCATTTTGGGCCACACATCAAGATTCAGTGTATCTCAAATTTGAACTCTGGGGCCAGGTGTGATGTTGTACAGCTGTGATGCCAGCGCAAGGAAAGCTGGGGCAAGAGGATCATGAATTTAAGGCCAGCCTGGGCTACATATCTAGACTATATCTCAAAAACAAGAATCTGAACTCAGAAACTGGGGAGAGGACTCTGCATTCCCCCTATGCATGTAAACTCTTTCTAACAGAGAGTTCACACTTCTCTGAGGGAAAACAATGGTCTTTTTCCTTTCTTTCACCCAGCCCAGCATCCAGCAAATCCTGGCTGCAAAGAACCAGGCAGGAATCTGGCGTTTCATCACTATCAGGTCATTCTGGACAAGATTTGCAGCTCCCTGCAGCTCTGTTTTCACACTATATAACGGATGTGTGATACAGACTCCACCTGGTAACAGGAGGTAAGACTGTGCTAATGATGATAAAGAAGCTGGGGCAAACTGTGAATGCCACATCTGTAACACTACATCCTGCAGGGAGCAGAGGAAGCTGCATCTCCACTTCTGGTCACGGAGCCTCCAGGCTCTTACCTTATCCCAAACCCAATCAGACACCAAAATGCATATTGGTGTCTCACCCCAGCCATGTGGCCTATCCCAGTGCTGTGTGAACTACAGCCCTCATCAGAAGAGTGCTGTAGAGAGCTGGGCCATCCTGGGAAAAGTACTCAACATCTCTGAGGCTCAACCCTTGCCTCAAGCGAATGCCATCTACGTGAGTATAGATGCATATCTCCTGAGTGTAACACACAACTGTCCCCTCTCTTCCTTCTAAAAGGCAACCAAACAATTGGGACTGACCTTATATGAGAAGCAAACTATCAAGGGCAGGAAGAATGCCAATGGAGCCACTGCTGGGAGACAACAGGAGCTCTGGGTGATGCTAGGGGCTAGCTGTCCTGGGGGAGGGGAGGGGCCAACAAGGACCCCAGAAGAGCCAGATGGGCAGTTTGGTAATCTAACACTTCAGAAGCTAAGGCAGGAAGATCTCTGCAAGTTCAAAGCTAACCCAGGCTACAAAGGGAGTTTCAGAGCTAAGTGTAGTGACACACNCCTATAATCTCAGCAGAGGTAGGAGTGAGTTCTAGGCCAGCCAGGGCTGTGAAGCAAAACCTCATTTAAAAAAAAAAAAGGGAACAGAGCCCAGAAGACCCCAGCCCTGTTGTGCAGCTCTGAGGCTGTGGGGGTACAAGCGGGGAAAGCAGCCACAAGACTCCATACAGAGCTTTGGACTGTGAGTGTCTAAAGGGCCAGAACTTGGCCCGGCTGAGGGCAGTAATAAGATCTGCAGAAAATGCAACATCCCCACAGCTCTCTTCTCGTACCCATTACTCACACATCCTGTCTGGTATCTTCTGAGCAGAAGATAGGGATAGTATTTTGTGGAATCACATGGTACCTGCCTTGTGTCTGTATGAATACAACAAGGAAGAGTGGCTATGCTCAACTGGGAGGCCCAGTTANCAGGAGCCTATTCTTAAATAGGAAAAAAACCTGAAGACACTAGATATTTGAGGATAGTTTCTAACACAAAGGTCAAAAACTAAAGCAGGGGCAGAGAGATGGCTCGGTGGGTGAGAGCACTGTGCACAAGCATGGAGACCCCAGTTCAAATCCCCACCAAAGCCGAGCACGGTCATGTGTGCACACCTGTAACTCCAAAGCTGGAGAGGGGGTGGGGGATGTTTGGGGGCATAGCCAGAAGATTGTTAGGGTTTTCTGGCCACAGTCTAGCTCCAGGTTTAGAGAAAGGTCCTGATTAAAGGAATAAGGCAGAAAGTGATAGACAAGATACCAGACAGCCTCCTCTGGCCTCTGCATCTGCGCGTGCATGCGCACACACACACACACACACACACACACACACAC
>LZPO01068922.1:1066095-1077548 GCA_001675575.1 Neotoma lepida
ACCCTGCACTGACTGGGAACAGCCATTGGAGCCCCAAGGACAGGAAAGCGGCCTCTTTCCCTGCCCCCTNACCAAGAAAACCATCCCATGTGACAACGACAACCACTAGAGCTATAAGTCCACCCTACACTGATTGGGAACAGCTGCTCCCTGAGACAGAACCCACTGTCACCTATTGGACTAAGCTGCTACGAGAGAAATAGAACCCAAAAGCACGGATTTGACCAAGAACTCCTAGTGGACCAAGACTATCAATCAGAACAGGAGAGGCACCCTCAGACACAGACACCGCCTGCACCGAGCAGAGGAAGAGATGAGTAGACGACAGTGCAAAAATACAGGCAACAACATAAAGATCTAAAAAAAAAATAGCATGGTGCTATACCCACACCCATCCCCACTGCCCAAGCTTGGCCTTAAATTCTGTGTCCTGTGTTCGAGGGGTCCTCTAGGCTGGGGTGAGGCTTAGGTGGTAAAGCGCTTGCCTAGCATGCCTGAAGGTCTCGGTTCAGCCCCTAGCACTGCATAGAAATGGATGGTGGTACACGCTGGGAATCCCAGCACTTGGGAGACAGAGGAAAGGGAGCAGAGTTCAACATCATCCCCTGCTACTTAGCAAGTTCAAGGCCAGACTGGGCTACATGAGACTGTCTAAAAAGGAAAAAAAAATTCTCCTGCCGTAGCCTCTAGAGCCTGAGTACAGCATCCAGCTTGGAAGAGAGAAAGATGGAGTAAGATCATACGGAGTAACCGCTGAGACTCTGTGGGATGGGAGAGACAGGCTCTTTAGCATGGAAGGAATTTTCCGTAATGAAACCCTCACTAGGCAGAACGTGAAAACCTCCACAAAAGCTGAGACTGAGTGACTGCAGAAACACCCACGGGAGAAACTGTCTCCTTACCTGGCAAGAAAGCAACCTGAGTTGCCAAACCTAACAATAAGGAAACTGAGGCTGGACTCAATGCCAGGTGCTTCCATCTTCAGCACCGAAAAGGAAAGAGCAAACTGTCCCAATGTGGACCTTTAGTTCTGGCTGTAGGGGGTGAGCTTCCTAAAACTGCCTTCAAAACGNCCTCAGGCACACTTGTGATATTCCTTCACAGGAAAGAGCCTCGATTTAAGAGGCCNTATGACACACCGGCAGAAGCCACAAGCATGGAAGGCTCTACTGGTGCAGGGCTTTGTGACCAAAAACTGCATCTCACATCAATTTAAAAAAAAAAAANTTTTTTTTAAAGTTTTCAAATCTGAAATTGTAAGATACTATGAAGTAGAATTTTCTAGCTGATTAAAAAAATTCCCATCGAATCTTAGTTGTGTTAGAAACCTGGAAGCAAATGCCTGTTTGGTGTATAAAAACACCTGACTGACAGGAAATGGAAATGTTCCAGCTAAAGTCTGACAATTAATTCCTTTACACAGTCAGTGGCTGGGATGGGCCGTGAATAACCTGATTTGAGAAGAGCCAAGAGAGAAGCACTGTCCAGTGCTGTGGCATGTGCAGGGCAGCGAGCTTTGTCAGGACGGCAGAGGAAACATGGAGGGCAGTCGGCCTTGCAGAGCCTTCCTCCACTGCGCTAAAGCTCACATTCCCAGATTATGCTGGCCTANGAAGCTAGAGGGCTTGCACCATCAGTGACGCCAACCTTAAAACTCAGGACATCTTCAGTTTGTCTTCCAACCTCTATGTTTAATGGATCTTATAATGTAACCGGAAGAGCAAGTTGTATATACTTCACAGTATATCAAAACCCACATATAGGAGGTGCACGCTCAAAGAGCCTGGTGTTTGTCTATCTGTGGATGTGTGCACCCATGTGCACATGTGCAGGGCCCAGAGGAGGGAGGTGTCAGGGTGTCCTCTATTGCTCTCTGCCTTATTCCCTTGGGACAGGTCCCTCAATGAATCTGGAACTCACTATTTTCTGGCCAGATTGACAGCAAGCCCCAACAATCTTGCCCCACTTAGGCTGGGGTAACTGGCATGCATCGCCACATCTGGCTTTTTATATGGGTGCTTGGGAACCAAGCACAGGTCCTCATGGTTGAAACAGAAAGGGT
The DNA here is from genome assembly GCA_001675575.1 of Neotoma lepida. Taxonomy (NCBI): domain Eukaryota; kingdom Metazoa; phylum Chordata; class Mammalia; order Rodentia; family Cricetidae; genus Neotoma; species Neotoma lepida. Next base: position 1,068,158 of record LZPO01068922.1, read on the forward strand.
TCTACCCACTGAGTCGTCCTACAGCCCACATTTGGTTTTTGGTTTTTGTTTTGTTTTGAGACAGGGTCTCACTACACAGCCTTGGCTAGCCTGTTCTGCCTCTGGAGTGCTAGGATCAGAAGCATGGCAAGTTTTGGTGGTCTGCTGCTGAAAGAAGTGCGCGAGTACATCGAGGTTTTGGTGGTCTTCTGCTGAAAGAAGTGCGCGAGTACATGGAGCAAAGGTCACCGACAGGGCTCGTCTTTCCGCAGAGCTCTCGGTCCTTATTTCTCCTAGCACAGTCCCCTAGCCCCCTCTGTTCCAGGCTGCAAATCACACAGGAAGTAAAGCCAAGCACTTGCTTGGTCCCTCCAGTGGCCCACCTGCCAGTCATACTGTCACCCTATAATCCACTACTCACCCGTCAGCCTGCAACTGTGAAGAGGCCAGGCCTCAAGCTGGTGCTCTGTCCCAGATCCTGAGTCCTGGGTAGCTGTGCTGGAATCAGTGTGCTGTCACCTGAGCTGGACCTGAACAAGTGAGCAGGCTCTTATCTTGGGAGCAGAGCAAAGGTGCATACTGTCCTGGTGCCATGGCCTTTGAGCCAATGAGCTTAGCAAGCCAGAATTATCCACACTTTCAAAAGGATATAGGGCTGGGGACATGCCTCAGTGGGCAGGACGATTGCCCAGTGTGCACAGCACCCTGGGTTCCATCCCTAGTGTATATATCAGACATGGTGGCTCATGTCTGTAATCNCAGCTCTACAGAGGTGGAGGTAGAAAGCTTAAGACTAATGTTGGCTACACAGTGAGTTTGAGGCCAGCCTGAAGTGTGTGACACTGTTTCAACAAAATTAAATACATAGGTAAGTAAATAAATAGGTTATAGTATTGCATATGGTTTGACATTTACACAGGGGTCTAGGCAAACCCCTCAACCTCCCATGCATAGCACTCCCANGGCGAAAAATGCAGCTCACCCACCTGGGTAAAATCTTTTTAAAGGTTATAATTANCCTCACATCAATTCAGGTCAGATTTTGCTGGGAAATGAGTCTGCTGCTGACTGAGGAGGAACATCTGTGGTTTCCACAAGCTCTAGAGTCTACCATGGTGGAGAAGGGGCATGGCTGTGGAGCCCTTGAGCTACAAGGACTGACTTCTATGTCCACTCAGCACTGTCAGGAGTGGGCTATAGTGTCTTTGACTCCCCAGCAACCCAGGCCTCTGGCCTCCTTCCCAGCCTCCTGTCTAAGCATCAGAAGCAGAAACCCTATCACCCCACATGTGTGAGCACGTCTGAGTGTCCAAGTGCTTCTCCTTTGCCCTGGTCCTCATGGTCACAAGACCTCAAACCCTCACCTCACCAAAAGCATTACCACCACCCCTAGGCCCAGCCCACTCCAGTGGAACCTGGCTTTGCTCAGTGCAAAGGCCTGCATTCCTGTCTCCCACACTCACTATTTCTCTGGGCCCATGATGCCAGACATGCAGTAGGGACATGGAAAGGAGCAAATTGTGTGAGCAACTGAGCAATGCAGAGCCTGGGCGTTGGAGCCACCCAGCCTGCTCTGTGGGCTCTGTCACCAGGCCCCTCCCCACTGCTGACACTTTCCAGCTTGGCTTGAGCACCCGAGTGTGTGGCTGGAGGGAGGGTATGGAGAGGGCAGAGGATGGAAGCTGAGTCACATCCGTCTTCCAGCTTGGAAAGGCCACACCAAGGAGAGCAAAGGACTGTTACAGCCTGGCAGGGCACGTGAAGGTGAATCTGTGAAGATAGATGCTTTCACCAACTGGAACACTCTAGCAAGGGGCTAGTTCCTTTTGGAATAAGGAAGAACCTTGAGTTAGGGACACTNACCACAGGTGAGCTCATTCCTGCCTTTTCCAGGACAACACTGAAACCTGGAGGAGGTCAAAGGTCATGTCTTAGAGCACCTGCCTCGGGGACTGGAATGTTCTATCATTTTCACTGAAGAACTCTGTCCCCAGCTGCCTGTACATCGCCACCCTCTATCACATCCACAGTGTCACATCTTTGCTGGCCTAGTCTCTTTTCTCAGTCTTCTCAACTATGATGCTATCTGGTCACTCNACACCTGCCTTCCCAGTGAGAGGAGCTCCATGAGAGCAGGGACTATGGCCCTGAGGGCTGGCTGACAGCAAGGGNGTGGGGGCTAGAATGTAACTGCTGAACACTGATTTGGGGGCAGGGACATGCATGGAAAATGATGTGGAGCTAACCTGTGTCCTCTTGATTTTTGAGCAGGCTTGTNCCAAGAAGGCCTCACACAGGGGCAGTGCAAGGTAGTGTGACAGGCCACATATGGCATTCTAGCCACATGTGAATAGAGCTCATCTGGTCAGAGCACCAGACAGATGTGAGTGCCCAGGCAGAGCCCCTGCGGAGCCACCACGACACAGGGCAGGGCTCACGTTGGGGCTGAGGCCTGTAGCCAATGGGAAAGAAGGAAGTGAGCTTGAGCAAGCCCAGTTCAAAAACAAGGAGTAGCCAACACAACATCCCCTACCATACGTCAGAGGGTCAGGGAGCTGAATCCAGGCCAGAAAAGGCTTGAGAGCACACAATCAGTGGGAAACAGGAAGGAGGGTCTGGAATAAAATTCAACCAGGCCCTGGCCAATGAACTATGCCAAACCCAGAAACCCACTCAGTAAACTTGCCCCTCCCCCAACACATCCCACATCTGCAGCCTCCCCTAGGAAAAGACAGGGCCACTGGTCCCTATGTGAGGACACCCTCTTCACACTGCCCTCATCATACTGCCTGGCCCTTCTTCAACCTTGAGCTTTGGAGCCAGATCACCTACACCTGACTCCAAGCTCTGCCATTCTAGCTGTGTGTCAGAGACAAATTATGCAACCTCTCCCTGCTTGGCACTAAGGGCACATGGTCACACTCAAGTCAAAAGAGCTTTCAGGAAAGAACAAGATGCAAGTACCATGTGCTGCCGCCATTACTATCATTGCCACCACATCCTCCCATCGTGGGGGGAGGGGAAGTGAGGTGGGGTGTCACATTCCTATCAGGCCCAGGCTGGCTCTGCCTCTGGTCACTGGTTTTCTTCAAATCATGTGTGTATGTGTGTGTCTATATATGGCACATGCCTGTTTGGTGTGTGTGTATGTGGTATATGTAGGCTATGTGTATACGGGGTATAGGCAGGGTGTATATGTGGCATATATGGTGTATCTGTGGTATATGTATGTGTGTGTAGTATATGTACGTATATGGTGTGTGTGTATGGTGTCTGTGTATGCATTACACACATGCAAGCAGAGACCAGTAGGGTGTCGGGTATTCCTCTGAGGAAAGGACTCTCTCTCTAAAGCTGGAGTTCATGTGTTTGGGCTAGGGCTGCAGGCCAGCAAACCACAGCAATCCCCCTGGTTCAGACCCCCACGCCAGCACTGGGATTACAACTGCATGTGAGATCACAGGCAGCTTAAGTGGGTGCTGGGATCCAAACTCAGGTCCTCATGGCTGTGCATGTGGCAAGCACTCTTAACCACAAAGCCCCCCCCAGCCTCACTTCATCCCAACCTCCCCCCTCTTTTGAGACAAGGTCTTACTGTAGCCCAAGCTGGCTCGAACTCAGGTTGATCCCCCTGCCTCAGCGTGAGTGTTGGGTTAAGCATGAGCCACAACACCCGGCCAGATACTTGTTCATTCATCTCAGATCTGAACCCTAGCAAGCTGTAGCCATGGAATGCCTGCTCAGGCAGCTGCCGCCCACAGGCCAGGCTGCACTGGCAACAGGTGGGCAGGCACTTCTCTGGAATGTGAATACACACACCCTGAGAGAGAGTTTGGTTCTTGTTTGTTTTATCCCTTGGAGGAGCGTCCATCTTTACACGCCTCCTCCTCTCTCCCCATAGGGGCTCCCTGCTCCTGAGCCTACAGCCTAGGAATGCAGAGCCCTTGGGCCTCTTCGGGCTGCTCAGCTTGATCACCTCCAGTGCCTGCCTTTGGAATGAAGCTGACCCACATCAGAGACAGACAACAGCCACAGGCTGGCCCTCCTCCAGAGGAGATTAGAGGAAAGAGAGGCTGGCCAGCAGCTGGCAGCTTTGCCTGGTGAGCCTTCTGAAAAATGTCACATGCCTCACGACAGGTCAGGGGTCCACCTCTCCNACATGCCATTCCCCATCAATACCCCCAGACAGTCCACTGTGGAGGCTCCACACCCCCTTCTCCCAGCCCACATTGCTTGGAGTGGGGGGGTGGGGGCCACAGACATTGAAGCAAAAGGCAACAGCACAGGAATCAAGTCCTTCAGCAAGGGATTACTTATAACTGCCTTGAATTCAGTGCTGCTTTGAGTTTCTTTGGGTCTTTGTTTTGTTTACTTTTTTAAAATGTATTTGATTGTATGTATATGAATATTTTGCCTGCATGTTACGTCTATGCACCACATGCATGCCCAGTGCCTGTGGAGATCAGAAGAGGGAAATGGATCCCCTGGAACTGGAGTTAGGATGGTTGTGAGCACCATGTGGGTGCTGGCCATGGAACCTGAGTCCTCTGCCAGAGCAGTCAGTGCTCTAAACCACTGAGCCATCTCTCCAGCCCCGAATTCGGTGGGGTTTTTGGTTTTGTTGTTGGTTTCTCTAAGACAGGGTCTCACTATGCAGCCTTAGCTGACCTAGAACTCTCTATGTAGACAAGGCAGGCTGTTTCTGTTATGCCTGCCTCTGCCTCCAGAGTGCCGAGATTAAAGGCATGCACCATCATGCCCAGCAAATTCAGTGTTTTTGTTTTTTGTTTTCAATAGTACCAGGCTGAGTTCTGGTTACTCAGTTCTCTTCCACACTGAGAACAAGCAGATCAATGTGCAGCCTCTAGGGCTGAGCTTTGGAGCCTCTCTAAAATGACAGCTAGCTAATATCCCATCTCGCACTGAGCACGTGGCTGCAGAACCCTGAACCCCAACATCCCCACAGCCTTTTGGGAGCAGGCTGCCCAACAAAGACGGGTGCAGGTGCCCACTCCCTAACAAAGACGGGTGCAGGTGCCCACTCCCTAAGATGCTGTCAGCAGAAGTCTCACTTCTGTCCAGGATCAGAAGGTGGCAAACCCCAACCAATAAACGCCATTCACAAATGTGCAGTGAGCAGGCAACCCACACTGGTGCATACCCACCACAGTGTGTGCATGGGGCTCAAGACAAGAGCAGAAGAGGCCCCAGCCCAGATGCCTGTCCACACGGGGAAGGCTACACTAATAGTGTCAAATTCAGCCAGAGGACACATCCACATCAGTGAAAAAGAACAAAGAACAGTTCTACAAAGCTGGATGGCCTCACTGACACATGGAGGGACAGCCAGGCACCAGAGACTTGCACTGCCATGCACCAGATGCTCAAACCAGGCAGAAGGAATCCCAGGTACTGAGCTGTGAGCAGCTCTTACCTGGGAGGGTAAGTGACCACAAGGAGGCCCAGGGAAGAATGGGGTACCTGAGACACAATGTCGAAAGTCCCATGTGATAGCAGCAGGGAATAGACANGGCTGTGGGAAGGGCAGAGCAGACACTCGTGGACACNGAACTGGTACCTGGGGCTACTACAGAGGGAAGGAGAGCTGGNGAGGAGCTGGGTGAGCACAGGCATGGAGGTGGGGTGCCAGGGACAGCTGTAGTTCAAAAAGCAGCTTCTCAGGCAAGCATGGCTCAAGGGGCCACTACAGAGGGGTCTGAAATACCCAGGGCTCTAGCTGCCCATGGGGAAAGCCCTGAAGGCTTCAGGGGAAGTGAGCTGANGAAGCAGGGANTTAGTGACAAATTCAGCCAACAGCAGTTGGGGAGCGGGAGGTCCTATTACTAAGGAACACCACACCCTCCTTCTCAGACCCTTTTGTGAAAACTAGGTGTGTATTTTTACTGGATGAGGTCAGGGGCCTAAGTGAGGCTGGCTGGCTGCCCATGAAGGGGTGGCCTGTCCAGGCCTTCCTACACTGAGCCAGAGTTTGATTTTCTACAAAGGATATAACATTCACATGTTTCAGCCATCGGAAGCACANGGGGAGCCAGGCTTGGTGGCATTCAGGAAGCTGAGGTGGGAAGATTGCTCAAATCAGGAGTTTGGAGCCAGCTTTGGGCAGGTTCTCAAGCCCCTGTTCCTTTTGGGTAGAAAGTGGAGCACAGGACATCAGCAAGCAATGGCCAACACCAGCAGAGGCTGCCCAGAGACCCTCTCCATACAGGAACACTTTCTTTGTTTTACAGAGGGGTCTGGACGCAACACCCTCCACCTGTTGCTTTCATTCAGTGGCTTATCTGCAACAACCCCTGAACCCTTATCAGCTCTGCTGTGACTGCACAGTATTCCATGTTTGGACAGGCCATAATTCTTTGTGTCTCCCTGTAAATAGACACTGAGGTTGACTCTGATCTTCGGCTATTTCAAAAGCAACAGCAATGCCCAGCATGTAACCCGATCACTCCTCTCTCATGGTGACACTTCTGTAGGCTAATTCCTTCTGCAGCTTCTGGAGGGTCAGAAATGCACCCTTCAGACACACGTGGAGTACACTTAAGTTGTTCACCTAGGAAACGAATCTTGGTGTTGAGAATGGCACTTGAAGTGGTGGGGGAAGAAACAGAGTGAGGAGATGGTACTGGACCTAGATCAGACCCAACCTGCTCAATGCTCTGCCTATGAACTGGCTTTCCTCACTTACACATAAAAGCGAGACCCAGGGCTGGGGGTGTAGCTCAGTGGTAGAGTCCTTGCCTAGCAATGCACAGGCTCCAGGATCTATCCTTAGCACTGCCAAAAAGAAAGAACAAAAATACTAGACCTAGACTGTCATCCTTTCCCAGCTTCAGCTCTGATGTCCTCATGGGCAGAAATGGGTTACCAAGACATCCAGTTATAACTGCTGTCTCTGAATGAAGGTACCAGGATGCAGGGGAGTATCGGGTGGGCCTGGTAAAGAGTGGGGCAGAGAACCGAGGGTCTAGCCTCCCCAAGTGAGAAAAAAGTACCTCTTATCATACCTCCTGCCAAAGCTGATGTAGGGACATCACAGTCATGCAAACACTCACATTACATGACATTCACCCTCCCTACTCCTGGTCCATCACTAACTGTTACATAACTCATGTGCCCAACAGCCAACCCACCTAAGCAGCACTCTCCAGCCAGCCAGTCATAGAGGATGGGGGCAGACTCAGGCAGGAATCCAAGTGTCCTCCCTGAGAATGAGGGCAACTGAGGACATGTTACCAGCAGGATGGGGCTTCCTCCTCTTCCCCAAAACAGGCCCAGCTACTAGAAAGTGTGGATAAAAGGAAAGGTCTCCTGCCTCCGGCTGAGTGGGAGAGACCTCTGTTAGAGTCAGACAGTGTACCTGTCTCCACACACGGGCCCTAACCCCAGAGATATCCAGGAACTCCAAACACCACGGCCGCTAACTGCACTAGGGTGGCTGTTTCACAAAGCAAAGATTCGGCCAAGGCAAATTCCGACTGTCACGTTCCTGCTCCCTTAAATCAAATCACACTGTAACACTCATGGGTCATGTAATGCCTTCCTGGGGGTAAGGCAGAACCCCAAACCACCCAAGAAGGCTCACTCTACCTCAGTGCTATGTCACCTGCTTGTGTGTCCCAGGCCTCTGTGTGTGCTCTGCATGGCCCCACGGTCTGAAGGTCCTCCTTTCCTCTCCAACTGCCATGACCCACCATCTACACAGTTTCGGCTCAACTGCCCATCAGCGCACCCCAGGCAGAGCAGACTGCTGCTGCCTCCTGGGTCCCCACAGGTCAATCAGGACCCTCATACATTTTCCACCTCTAGCAACTTGGTATTCCAGGCTTTCCCAGGAGGCTGCAAGCTATCTGGGGGAGAGCAATGTTGGTGGACACTCAGGTCAGGCCAGGAAGAGTCCGAGTCTGGTACTTCCTTCCTAGGACCATAGGCAATTCACCCTCTGAGTCTCAGCCTCTCCATTCACAGAATAAGAATAATGATTCCCAGGGCCAAGGCCAGTGGGAAGTGTAATTTGCAAAGCCCTACACAAATCATATTGAGGATGGAATTAGGGTAATTACATGGCAATATTAACAATATAAAAATGATCACACACACACCTTTGCTAACACCCACACCGTGCTGTGCAGACACCCACAGTGGGTGCTGCTGAGATCCTCCACTTACTGCTCAAAGGAGATAAACAGAGATGCAAACCAGAGGCTACAGCAGCGCCTTCAGAGTTTTCCTATAAATGACCCATGGGCCTTGGAGAANAGCTGCACCCTGCGGAGTGGAAGTCCTCAGCCATTTGCCACAGGATAGGACCTCTCCTGGTGAGCTTGCCCATAGGGGTTCACCAGGAGAAAAATACAGGTGCTGTATGTCCCTCAGGGTGGGGAAGCCGTTAGATCTGAAAATCCCTTTCAGAGTGATAGATGCAATTACCTCAGNGGGGAGGGGGAAAGAGGAGAATAGCCATCTTGGAATAGGCCATGACACCAGCATAAAGGACTTGTGAAACAGCCTTCACGTGATCACTGTTCAGACTTCAGGTTGTGACAGAAACAACAGGTGTATGTACACCCTTCTTCACAACCATGTGACCTATCAACCCTCATCCTGGTGACCAGGTTTTTTGACCTTGGGAACCTACCTGGCACATGGAGGTGGGCAGAGGGCTAAGAACCCACTGAGAAGTAAAGTTTAGGAATAGCAAGTGGCCTGCCCCAGGTCGCTCCAGTTTCTAGCTCTGCCGANGCCCTGTCCATCATTCAAGCCATAGTATTGTCCAGGATGGAAGCTGGAGACCTCATCTTTCCCACAGAACTTCAAGCAAAGCACCAGGACCATCACTCTTCTCTACCTGTGGTCAACTTTATAACAACTTAGGNAAATGCTTCTGACCCCACACTCAGTAAACAGTGAGGCAGTGTAAGCTCCTACCTGGAATGAACACCAACCACAACACCAAACTCANTGGCAATTCCTTCTTTTATGGGGAAGTGTGGCGGGGTTAAACTGGGGTCTCCTGTGGCCCAGGGTGGCTTTAATCAACAGTGGCTACTCCACTGGCACCAGCAGGGCACAGCTACAGCACCAGAGTCACACGGCAGACCTCACTGAGTCGGTGTTCCTATCTTTATGAGTGACTCTAACACACAGGAGAGCTGGAAGTGACGTGGGTCAGGCACAAAGGCTTTCTGGGTGGGATCTTCCCCCTCCGGTTTCCACTCCAGAGAAGGAAAAGGGGGTGTCTGCTGGGCTTCCTGCCTTCTCACATGCCTGAGACCTCCCTCACCCCCTANAGGTAGATACTGGGCACTGCTGGCCCCAATGATGCAACCTCAGGCCTAACAGACAGGCCTTTTCTGAGCTGGACTTGGTGGGACATACTAGCACTCAGAAGGTGAGG
>LZPO01068922.1:1088759-1121199 GCA_001675575.1 Neotoma lepida
GAACTTAGCAAAGATTTATTTCAGGAAGTGAGGTATTGTCCCCATCTGTGTTTTTTTCTCATTGTGCATCACAATTCCTCCATCTACTGGGGAGACAGAGGCCTTCTGCAGGGTGGGGATGTAGGCTCAGTTTATCTCTGTATCCTCCCATGCCCGGCTCAGCAAATAGCAACAGACAAAAAGTCTACCCCAATACTGGGAAGGAGACCGAAGCCCAATGGAAAGTTACCCCTCCTTCCAGTCCACTCCTGGCTTCTGACAGGGAAGTGTGGAGGGGAGGGCAGGGGCCTCTGGCATGCATGCTGATGAGGGGCCCAGCTCCCCCACAGCCTCTGTGTTAGGACACTGTAGGAGACTCAGTCGGGTGCCTAGACAGTCAGTATGAGTGGCAGGCAGAAGTGCTTCTCAACAGAATGACCTTAGGCATATGACTTTGTTCTCTGAAAATCAGGTTCCCCACCTGCTAGTATTTTACTGCTGTGTCCAGAGCAGTGACTGCTGAACCCCTAACTCCAGCCCTGTCAGGATCAGACCTTCTGGTTGAAGCAGACTGGCATCTAATACAAAGTAAACTAAACACAGGAGCGGTGGGCTCACTTAAGTTCAAGGTGGAGGACTTGAGGGCTCATACAGGGTCAACGGGGTGCCTTGCTTTATTCCTTCTATCTCTTGCTTGCTCTCCCACTGTGTGTGTGTGTGTGTGTGTGTGTGTGTGTGTGTGTTGGCTGCATTCCCAGCTGGCCTTTCACCCCACTGACTCAGAGTGCACCTCTTTCCCAGGAGCTCAGTCTGTCCCAGGATTGCCTGATTGGCCCAGCTTGTGATAAGGGTCCCATCTCTGAGCCAATCAGTGAAGAGAGGAAATGCCTTGAGTGATGAACCAGGCCTGGATGAAGGTCCCGCCCTGAGAGACAGTAGGTGGGGTGAGCTCTTCTGAACCCTGGTACTCAGGAGGGATATGNTGAGTACCTGAAGAACATCTGTGTTAACAGCTGGAGGGAGAAGGAGCAGTAGGGATAAACCACCTGGGGGTGGGGGAGCAGATCAGGAAGTTGAGGTCACTCTCCGAGGGTCACCCAGAAAAGAACGCGGTGGGACTGAAATGCAGCCTCACCCAGAGCAGAGAAACAGTAAGTAGGGCAAAGCCATCAGGACAGGGTGGCTCTTTAGAGGCCTGTAGCCTGTACAGTGGCCAGACCACCTGGTTTGAACCCCAGCTCTGCCACTGACAGGTGGAACAACCTTAGGCAAGTCCTTAAGCCCCAAGAAACCTCTGCTTCCTCAACTGTCCCAGAAGCCCCTCTTTCAGGGCCAGTGCCACANTCTGGTTAAATGAAAGCATGTCTATAACATCAGCACTTGAGAAGTAGAGGCAGAAGGATCAGGGATTCAAATCCAGCTTCGGATACATGTCAAGTTCAAGGCTAGCCTCAGGTACATGAGACCTTGTCTCAAAAAACTGAACAGAGAAAAGCTGAGTGCAGCAGCTCACACCTGTATCCCAAACACTTACAGGTTGAAGCATGAGAACGGTCGCAAGTCTGAAGCCAGCCTAGGCTACGTGGTGAGTTGAGGTTACGCTTGGCTACAGAGTGAGAGCCTGTCTCAGAAGAGAGGGGCTGGTGGGATGGCTCAGTAGTGAAGGTGCTTGATGCCCAAGCCTGATAACCTGGGTTCAACCCTGAGAACCCACACATAAAAGGAGAGAACAGATTCCTGCAAGTTGTCCTTTGACATGTGTGTGCACACAAAATAAATAAATATAATAAAAAGCAGGGAAGGAACACGAGGAGAGAAAGAGAGATGACTAGAGAAGATAAGGAAAGAATCAAGCTAGCTTGGCAAGAAGTTAAGAGTTCAAGGCTAGCCTGGGCTATAGACTGGGTTTTACAGAGTGAGTTTAAGGCTAGCCTGGGCAACTTAATGAGATCTTATCTCAAAACAAAAAGTAAAGAAAGGTTGGGTCTATGACTCAGTGGTGAGTTTTCCTTTGCTTAGCATGCACAGGGTCTTAGGTTCAACCCTCAGTAGAGAAAGAAAAGGGCTGGAGAGACGGCTCAGTGGTTAAGAACATTTGTTACTCTTGCAAAGGATCAGAGTTCAGTTTCCAGCATCCATGTCAGGCAGATCATGACCACCTGTAACTCTAGTTCCAGAGACTCGGACATCCTCTTCTGGCCTCCACACACACCTGTGTACATGAGACATATACAGACATACACACACACACACACACACACACACAAATATAAATAAATCGTTTTTAACAAAAGGAAAAATGTTATTCATAAAACACACACTGGGTATCTCACTTGTGTGAACTCATGCGTGATTGAAAATGTGTAGGCAGTTTCTTTAAGATATTTTATGGGCACACCGTTAATCCTAGAGCTCCAGAGACAGAAGCAGGCAGAGCTGTGTGAATTCAAAGTCAGCCTGGTTTGCACAGTGAGTTTCAGGCCAGCCAGGATACACAGTGAGACACTGTCTCAAACAAAGAGAAAAAGAATAATTTTTTTGTTGTTTTATTTTTTCAAGACAGGGTTTCTCTGTGTAACAAACCTGGCTGTCCTGGAACTCACTCTGTAGACCAGGCTGGCCTCGAGCTCACAGAGATCCTCCTGCCTCTGCCTCCCGAGTGCTGGGATTAAAGGTGTGCACCACTACTGCCTGGCTAAAAAAAAATATTTTTTAGTTATGTTAGGAATTATGTGTATGTGTGTGCATGTGTCTCTGTGTGGGTATGTGCAGTTGTCTGCAGAGGCCACAGGGGTCAGATCCTCTGGAACTCTATAGTTATAGGCAGCTGTAAGCCCCCTTTTGTGAGTGCTGGGACTCGAACTCAGAAAAGGGCATCAGATCCCCTGGAACTGGAGTTACAGATTCACAAAGCTTTGTTAGCTTAGCAAGCAGCAGTGGCTGCCATTTGGCAAAGGAGAAAACCGAGGGACAAGGACTCTGTGTTACTTTGTAAAAGTCACCCTGAGTGGCCTTGCACACAGTGAGCCTAATGGCTATTTGTGAAATGAATCTAGGACACTCTCCCACCACCTGAGGTGGTAACCAATCAGCAAGAGAAAACCCAGGCTACCCTTCTTGTTGAAGTGGTGACATTTAGGACACAGATGGTCATTAGGAGGCAGAATGAGGCTGCTCCTGGGGGAACACCTGGGGATGTGTGAATGAATCAGTGATGTGAGCCTATGCTGGAGACCCAGAGAACTCTGCTTTCTTTGTCTCTCAGCTGCACCTATCCCTGCCCTGTAATGCTGGAAAGTTGAAGCCCTCTGCAAAAGCAGTCAGCACCGACAGACATGCTAACGGAAGCAGGTCCAGCCTCAGACCTTTTACACAACCCCAGGCTGCAGCTGCTGATAGCCAGAAATGCAGCCTTTAGGAAAGGAAGCTGATGGCTANTCCTTGTCAGTTTGAAGGGATTTAGAGCCTCTGGGTGTGACTCTAGACAACTCAGGGTGTGTCTCCAGAAAGCTTTAACTGAAGAGGGCAGCATTGTCCTACTGACTGAAGAGAAGGAGCCAGCAAACTGAGCACCAGCATTCGTCTCTCTCTGCTTCCTGCCTGTGTAGCCAACCTCTTCCCACTCCTGATCCCATGATGCCTCCACCAGGACAGGCTATAACCCTACAATATGAGCCCAAATCAATTTTTCCTTCCTTAAGCTGTGTCTGGGATTTTGTCACAACAGGAAGAAAAGCAACTAATATGGGAGAGGTCCCCCTGTAGGTCAGGAACATGTAGGAAGCTAGTCCTGGATGCCTGGGTGTCCCAAGTCTAGAGTTACCTTGGTTTGTTAGGCTTTCTGCCTGCCCAGGGTTTGTAAACCTGAACGATTTGACTTCAAAGGCAAGGGTGGGGATCACCGGAATCATAGGTGCTTTGAAGGCGCTGGATGAGAAGCCCGGGAGGTATAATTACCTAAGTAGCATTCTCCAAAGGGCAGGGAGGAGCCAAGCTGCTGCCTACCAGCACCTTGGAAAGGGTTTCCAGTGAGGCCTCCTTAAAGGGACTGTGTTCCTTCCTGCAGCCCCAGGGAGGAATCCGTAACTTCATCCAACTGCTCTCTGCCGAGCATGGCCTGCCTGTGTGGAAGGCAATGTACAAAACTGGGATCCCATCCCACCCCACCAGTCTGTCCTGCATGGGCACACAGCTGTGTGAGACCTTTTCATCAGAAGAAAAGAGTCATGAGGCTGGGGAGATGGCTCACTGGTTAAGAGTGCATTCTGCTCTTCCAGAGGACGTGAGCTTGGTTCTCAGTGTCCTCTCCAGCTTCAGGGGACCTGACACCTTCTTCTGGCCTCTGAGGGCACCTGCATACACTCACCTGGTATACACTCACACAGACACACACACTCAAATATATATATTTGGTTTTTCGAGACAGGGTTTCTCTGTTAACAGCCCTGGCTGTCCTGGAACTCACTCTGTAGACCAGGCTAGCCTCGAACTCACAGAGATCCTCCTGCCTCTGCCTCCTGAGTGCTGAAATTAAAGGTGTGTGCCACCACCAACCAGCAAAAAAAATAATTTTTTTAAAAAGGCACTAAAAGGAATCTAGTCAATGGAGACTTCTTTTCTGCCAGCCTCAATGTTACTTGAAACCACTGACCATCACCTTTATTCTAGGCCCCTCCTTGATGCTCTGCCCCTCTGTCAGAGCCCCTGCCCACCTCCTAGCTTTCTCTCTGTACTCTCATATTCTCCAGAAATGTAACCCCGGCAGGTCAAGCATCCTTGCCTAGGTGGGGACCATAAAAACTCCCTAGTTCTTCCTCCTTCCTCCAGTCTCCTTGCCCACGACTGTCCTCAAATGAACATCCATCATGTCTGTTCCAACTCACAAAGGAGCTGGTGGCAAAGTCAGGCAAGTGGGTACTGAGGTGGCCAAGCAGAGGGGAGATGGCAGCGTCTGAGGGGCTTGAGTGTTCCCTTTATAGATGAGGAAGCCGGGTCTCAGGGAAGATGAGCTACCTGGGGATGGTCGTGTATGCCTATGATCTTAGCTAAGACAGGATTGCTGTGCATTAAAGGCTAACCTCAGCTACAGAGTGAGATAAAGGTGGTGCACACCTTTTATACCAGCACTTGGGAGAGAGAGGCAGGTGGACTCAGTGAGTTCAAGGCCAGCCTGGTCTACAGAGAGAGTTCCAGGACAGCCAGGGAGGTTATACAGAGAAACCCTGTCTCAAAAAAAGCAAAAACAAAACAAAATAAAAAACAAATAGAAGAGACACTGTCTCGAAAGTAAGAAAGAAAGAAAGAAAGGAAGGAAGGAAGGAAGGAAGGAAGGAAGGCAGGCAGGAAGGAAGGAATGAAGGAAGGAAGGAAGACGGAAAGAAGAGAAAAAGAAAGAATGGGATGTGCAGAGGGCTCAGAGGTTAGGAGCATTGCTGCTGTCGCAGTAGACTGGAGCTAGGTTCTCAGCACCCACACCTGTAACTCTCAGCTCCAAGGGATCCAACACTCTTTCTGGCCTTCATGGGCGCCTGCATGAACATGTCACACACACCAATGTATACATTAATTTGAAAAAAAATTTTTAAAGAGAAAAAGGGTTGGAGGAGATGGCTGTCAATAGTGTCTGTTACCTGAATGTGAAGACCGGAGTTCCATGCCCAGCACCCATTTTAAGTCAGGTCTGGCAGCACACACCTCTAACACCAGTGCTGGGCCAGTGGAGACAGGCTAGTGTCAGGCTAGCCTTCCAGAGAGGTCCAAATTGAGTGACAGACACAGAAAATAAAGTAGAGAGCAATAGAGGAACACACTCAACATCAACCTCTAGCCTCCACGAGTTCATACACACATGCATGCTGCTTACACATTTGCGCGCGCGCGCGCGCACACACACACACACACACACACACACACACACACACACACACAATGTCAAGTGAGACTAAACCTCTAGGCCTCTTTTCCACTTGTTTCCCCTGCTGGGAACAATGCTCTCCCACTCAATGCCAGCGAACTTCTACTCCCATTTCAAGGCCCAGGGCAAGCATCTTTGTAGCATCTCCTCTGCACCATACACCTTCTCTTCTTCCTTGGGCCCTACTTGACCTGGGGCCACCCACAGGATTCTCGTGCTGTCGATGGAACCCAGGGCCTCATATATTCTAGGCAGGAGCTCTACCACTGAGACACATCCCAGCCTGCAGCATGTTCCAGGGTGGGATGAACCACTTCCTCACTGAGTCTTTGCCCTTGACAAGCATATGCAGGTGCCTGGCTACAATAAGGGGTCAGAGATCGTGCTGTGGAGCAGGAACTTGTTTCACTGCCTTGGTAGACATCCACAAAATGGAGATTATGAAACACTAGCCTTGCTGGGGTGTCATAGCTCAGCACAGGTGCCCTCTGTGACCTTTGCCCTGTGTCCATCTACACTCTTAGTCCCGACAGTTCTTGCAAGTGGACATCATCAACCTCACCTTGCACAAGAGGTATGTATCTAAGATGGTGTCTGGGGTCATAGAGTGGGCCACCTAGTTCTCTGGAATCCATCTCAGGGCACCCTGCTCCACCTCTGCCCAGCATACCTGAGCCCCACCATTATGTTTGCTGCATGAGTGACAGTGACTCACCAGGTGGCATGGCTGCCCTCAGTCTGAGTAAAACTTCCTGCTATTTGTTTGGCCTGCATAATTAACTGTATGGTTGAGGTGTCCTTTGGCCTCAACTTAATGTCGCTTCCCTCCTGTCAGCCACTGCCTCTTCCCTCGAACATCCACAGAGGAGCAATGGACAAGGTTCAGGAGGAGGGGGGTGGCTCAGACGGGGCTGATTCTGTTGTAACTTTTTTTGGGTTTAGCTTCCGTGTTTTGGGGAGACAGGGTTTCCTCACCTGCACCTCAGGTTCATACCATGGTGCACGTGTCACCACAACACACCTTGCTTTGATTAGGGTTGTTTAATAACGTGACTCTCATATACATAAACATTGTACCTCCAGACAAATTAAGCCAAATTGGGAGGTGGAACACTAACTCATTAAAATTGATGTGACAGCCACACAATGAATGATTTCAAGTCACGTTTGAGCTCTGTTCTGACAACACACCCAGATACATCCTAAGAACAAGGAAATAGACTATTAAATTATTTACTCCATATATATATGTATATATGTATTCTTGAATTTATGTATCTTCAAGGTCTCACTATGAAGCCCTGGGCGGCCTTGAACTCATAGATTCACCTGCCTCTGCCTCCTGAGTGCTGGGATTAAAGTTGTGCACTACTGCTGCCACTACCACCACCACGGGCTGGCTCAGAGGCTGCACTGAGTAAGACCCCCAGGTGCTACTGTGTACCTTGAGTTCTCAAAGGCCCCTGGATGTACCATGTGACAATAGTCACAATGCCTGGCCACAGCTGCCTCGGAGGCTAATGGCTTCTCTCTGATGTAGTGTCCCTGACAGAAACCCCAAGAGCAAAGAGGTGGACAAAGGGTGGCCTACATCACTTTGTCCTTTTCTACTTTATTACTTCAAATTAACAACCACAATAAAGCTCAAAAAAGTCCAATATTTACACAGGAAAAAAGTACAAAATTCCCCCCAAAGTTCTTCAGTAATTTTTTTTTTCAGTTTTTTAAATTACAAAGTAATAAAAAGTTTTGCTCTTTAATTAAAAAAAAGAAAGGGAAAAAAAGAGGTAAATAAATTAGGAAATACACACACCGAGAAAACAAACAAAAATAAAATAAAATTAAAAACCAGGTGTTAACCAGGGAGGGTAAATTCAACACTTAACCCTGACCCAGGGTCCTACTCAGAAGTCAGGCCTGGGAAGAGGGGTGACCACAGGTGACTGTCAGGACCAGGGAACTAATTGGTAAGTCAGAGCTGATGCCATCTGGGANCAGACTCCGTGAACTTGTCCTAAGATCAGGTATGGAAGATGGGGTTGCCACACACTGGCATCTGGGAACAGGTGGTGGCAAGGACTCTATGCCCTGAGGGATGTGGAGGTCATTGTCCACCCCACCTTGACTTTAGGGGGACAAGAACAAAAACTTGGCCAGGCAGGCATGGCAGGCCACCTGCTGCTCTGGGAAATACAGGTGTCTCACACTCATACACACACACTCACACACACACACTCACACATGCACAAGGCATCATGGCCACCACCTCACCGCCCCTTCAAGGTCTCTGCAGAGAGGTGATGGGGGCAGGGAGGGAAGGGGACCAGGATGCTCAGGGGGACTCTGGGAAAGTCCAATACGAAGCTGGCCACTGTCATTGCCAAGGGGCTGCAGCTGTGCATGTCTCCTTGGATCCGAGGCTCACGAAATCTCATGGGACTTGTCTTTGACTGGCCAAACCACTCCCTGATACAAGCTCTTCAGGAACCTCCAACGGCTGCCCGGCACGTGGTGGGTGGTGGTAGGAACAGGTGGCTGGAGCATGACCCAGTGTCATTAGAGGAGTGTTGGCAGCCTTCAGGTTGGGTGCAGTGGGCAAGGCAAGGGGACAAGAATCCTCAGTGACAAGGACATCTTGTCTTTTTACCATTGGAAAAATAAATCAAAGAAACAAAATCCATTGTCGACTTTGTGCTGGGTTGTGTGTTTTTTGTTTTTTGTTTTTTTTCCTTTTTGTTCATTTGAGTGGTTGGTTTTCTTTCTGTCCTTTGTTTTATTTTGTTTTGTTTTTAAAGAAAATGCAGTGAAGACACTAGAAAAGAAACAGAGACCACAGGTCAGGGACCTGGCTGCCTCAGTCCACCCAGCCACCAGATCCCCTCCTTGTGCCTCTTGGAGCCCAGAGTCTGGTTTCAGGTCCAGCACACAGTGCTCCACCGACCTGTGAGGGAGAACCGACATGCTCCTCTGTCCTGGTGGGCTGAGTGGCCATCCCAGCCACCTCACAGCCTCAACAGACTAGCTGTCTGGGGGAGAATTTCTACAGTGTTAACTCTATTTAAGGCAACCTGCTGGGAAGCCAGTCCCTTAAAGGGTGAGCTGCTGCCTGCTAACACCCCCTTTCTTCAAGAAGCCCAGTCAATATGCACCAAAGGAGCCTGTGGCCCCTCCCCACAAACCAGGCCAATGGGTATTTTACTACATACCACCTCTTAAGCCTCAGGCAGGCCAACCCTAACTCAGCTTGGACAGAGGGCCTTTCCTGGGTATGAAAGCTCCAAGGCCCTTTCTATATTCTGGCCCCCTTTTGGCTTTGCACAAATTAGCTTATGTAACAGTCAAAAGGCAGAATTAGGCTAAAGCCTTGGAAGCCTACATGTGGCCGATACCCTGGTCTCTCCCAAGAGCCAAGAGGACAGAAGAAACCAGGGCTGAAAACAGGTTTCCTGGAAGTGTTAATGTACATAGATTCAGGACGGTTTGTAAGAAGCCACAGCCAGATGGCGGGGGTGGGGTGGGGGGGGTGTCCACAGTGCCATTTGCCACTTCCTCTACTTCAGGTACCGCTTGTTTCCCTTCCCCTAGGGACCCCAGGTGACACCAGCACTCACCTAAGCAAACACTGGTCCGTGGTGGTTCTCCTCACTTCCCGAGGTGGTCAAATGGCACGCTTGTCTTCGGAGAGAGAGAAGGGGGAAGAATCAAGTCAAATCCTTAGGCAGCTGGTTACAGTGACTTCCCAAAGCTCTCCCCACCTTGAGCTCTGCCCATTACAGCAGAGCACTCAGTCTGAAGGCAGGCTGGATATCTCAGGGGTCTCAGGCTGCCCCTGGCTTTACAGCAAAGTGACAGCTGCAGGCCACACCCAAATTGGAGGCCAAGGACAGTTTAACCCCAGGTCTGGGTCCACAAAGGCTCATCTCCCACAGGCAGGAGGGGGGTAGATCTACCTCTGCCAAGTCCCTTTCCCTATATTCTGAGTCTGAATGTGGCCATTAAATGGGGCCACCACACAGGACCTGCCTCCCTCCCGAATCCCTTGCTGTTATCAGTGCTGATGGAAACTCCTGAGGGCTTCCTTATGGCAAGAAGTGCAAGTGACTTGTTTCTGAGGCCCCTGTCGCCCACCCAGACTGGGTCCTGGCAGTGAGTGCTACCGCTTCCTGGGCTGAGTTATTTCTTTGACCCTCAGTTTCTCACTTTGCTCAACGAAAGAGGGCTAATTAGCTCCAGGGTGATGGGGTAAGGGAGGAAAGGGACCACAGGGTCAGACCAACACCAGGAATATCTAGGTCTGCTATGTCCCGGAGACATTTGGCAAGAGGTAGCTCACCTGTGAGGCTGAAATCCGGGAGACCTCTTGCCGCCCAGTGAGGTCTGAGGATGAGACGTTGGCAGGCGCACCTCTGTGGAGTCTCATGCTCACCTTCCTCTCTCGGTCGGCCCGTGAGATCGCTCTGGGAGAAGTATTGCCTGGAGGGAGGGCAGGGAGGCACCCTCAGTGTGGGCATAAGCAGTCCCCTGACCCTCCTTGGGCCCAGCCCAAGGCACCAGGCCCCTACTGACCAGCTTGTTGGATGCGCGAGGCTGGAGTGGAAGCCACAGGCTCCGCTGCACTTCGGAGTCGGTTGGCGGTAGCCCCCGTAGGGGGGCCGGGGGGCAGGGCTCTGGTCGCGGACCCCCGCAACTGCCCCATCCTCTCTTCCCGTTCGTGTTCTCGTCTCTCCCGGTCTACGTCCTCGGGATTCCGGGCTGCACCCTGTAAGGACATAAGAGAAGATTTGAGTCAGCCCTGTGAGGATGCAACATTGCAACCCAGAACCCTAGCAGGACAGAGTAGGGAGGAAGAGGTGTGGACAGCTCAGAAAACTAGTTTCACCTTCCTTCCCATACTCCAAGAAGGCAGGAGCTTACCCTTGACCACAGCACCCAGGGACCAAGCCACCCAACACCTAGAAGAGGGAACTGAAGGGGAGAAGCAGAGCGAGAGCTAGCTCAGCCTGACCAGGCTGTTATCTACAGACAACCAAGGGTGCCTCTTGGTCCTTCCAACCTGGCCCCCTCTGTGTTCCCAATCAAGCAGGAAGGGCACTCAGAGGCCCAACTAGCTGACAGACAGGCTATAGCCAGAGAAGAAAGGGCAGGTTCAGAGTCACAACTCCAATGGAAGCAGAGCCAGGACTGTCCCAAGGTCCCCTGGTGCCCAATCACAGGACCACCTTTCCCTGGCTCCCAGACCTGGCCATTACTCCTACTATGGGGTGACAGCCAGGAGACCTAGGGGACTCCATTAATGCTCTTGCCTGAAAGCCCGGGGAATAAAAGAAGCCAGGCTAGATGTTCCATGGAGCAAGGAGGCCCTTAGACAAAGCTAGAGAAGGGGCCTTGAGCCCCCGAGGGCCGGTCCTCTAAGCTGCCACCCCAAGTACAAGAGGAAGGGAGAAAGGACCAGAAAGGAATGCAGAGTGGGAGAAGCGCCTGGCTGAGTTACCTAGCTGGTCCTGAGGCCGTCCACAGGGAAGGGCAGGGGGCTGGCAGAAGGGGGGCCGCATCTGTGGAGGAGAGAGCTATAGGCTGAGATGGGAGCCTGTTCATGGGCCGTGGAGTCTCGGCTCTGCAAACCCATGACTTTACAGGTACTAAGAAGCCCTGAGGCTCTGGGAAATGGGGAGGGAATGGCTTGAATCAGAATGATCCCTGAGTCCTATGGGGACTGCCAAACCAGGCAGGTACATTGCTGGTGCTAACTCCCTGTCTGGGGCCCCCTCTGAAGCGGAAGTACTGACATCTTTTGTCCTTACTTGGCCTGGTCAGAGGCCTTGTGACCTGGCTGAAGTTACATAGCCAGTACAAAGCTGTGGCTGAACACAGTCCTGCCACTGAGTCCCATTCTGTCCCTCAAAAGGGCACTATTCAGAGACCTGCCTTGGCCATTCCTAGTCCTCCACTCAGAAACCAGGGCTTAGGACTGCCAGAGTTCCACCCACTTACTGGCTGCCTAGTTTAGCAGGAACACAGCCCAACCTGAGAGAAACAAGGGCTGTTGCACTCAACAGTCCCTCCTGTGGCAGCCATGATTTCAGTCTCTTGTTAAAAGAGAAACTGAGGCTTGGTGAGGCTAAGAGCATCACCTAGGGGTGCAGAGCCCTGCTATCAATAGCCAAGCGATGGCTGGGGTCTCAGCAGCTCCATTAGGCTCAAGCCAGACCTGGTCCCTCACCCTGTTTCCCTCTACTCAATGTGACAGACGCATCAAGAAATGCACACCAGAGAGTTTTCATGGCCTTTATTTGCCCACAAGAAAACACAAAGTCAGTGTCAAAGTCACACAAGTCTGGCTCTACTGTGTGGACCTCTGTCCTTGGCTGTGTGGCGTCTCCTCTTGTATAGAACAATGGCTGTGTTCTCAGAGAAACATCTCAGGATTCAAGCATCTGGGGATTCCAGTCCCCTGGGGTGGAACATGGAAGGTCACTCCAAGGTCAAGTGGATCTTTCCAGTCTGTTGCGCACGGAGCCCTGTCTGCAGATTACTGGTGATGGCTTGCTTGTTGCAGAGCAGGTGGGAAGGCCTGGTCTTGGAGTGATGGCTGTGAACGTTTCTGATGTGTGCCCTGTAGATGTTCTTGGTAATTGAGCCGGCCACGTGGTGACAGGTCACACATGGTGAAGACAAGGGCTATCCAGCTTTGAACTCTAGTCTACCTCCAAGAAGGCTCTAGGGAAGGAATCAGGGTACCAGCAATGGGGCAGGGAGGGTGCATCTGGCCAAGTATGAAATTTTGTCAGCTGGCCACTCACACAAGGGGCACTGTGAAGGAAGCATCTACAGCAGCTGTCCATAGAATCTCCCGGAATAACAAATGTTCACATTTGCCACGCTGGATGTAGCAGCCACTTGTGGCTTTCTGGGTGCAGTCTGGTGAATGACTGAGGAGCCAGCATCCATCTCCAAGAGTTTAGTGAATGAAAAAGCCAGCACTACGTNGCCAGAGGCTACTATAATGGGCTGCACTGGTCTAGAGAACACAAAATCCGTTCTTCGAGCTTTACTGAGAAGAAGGGTCGAGCCCATCCCCAAACTGGATTCAGCTGGTTTTCTGTAGCACACATCTGGTACCCAGTGCTTTGAACATCCTGTGAGAAGAGCTAGCCCCACGACTAGGCCCTTGACCAACAAGCTGAGTTGGAAGGAGCCCACTGCCCACTTTTCACTCCAACCTCAGAGATAAAAGCCACAGAGCTTTGTCCCCAAGGTCCCTGGCCTGTGAAGCTTCCTCAGAGAGCAAGCCCAGGCCACTGACTGGGGTCCAGAGAGAAGAGGAGCCCAAAATCAATGTGCCCATCTTGGTATCCAAAAGACAAGGTCTGTGTTCATTCTGAACACTGGATGGAGTGGGCCAAGGGCCACTGTGAAAAGAGGAACACGAGTACAAAGAGAGGGGAGTATTTAATGAGCTCAAAATCAATACATAGGCCAACGATGAGGTCTAGATGGAGCAGGGTCCTGTGATGTGCCACCAAGCCCTCCCAGACAGCGTCACTATCCCTTCTTCAGGCTTGTTCTAATCCTCAGGCAGCTGGTTCATTCTTGAGAATCCCATGCAGGGCCTTTTTCTGTCACGCCCTCTCCACTGAACAGCCACCTCTCTGGATCAGGGTGTCAGCCCTGCCATCCCACAGGATGCTTCCTCAGGTTTGGCTGAGAAGGGCTGAGATACCCCTGGTGGTGTCAGAACTGGGGTCCTGGAGTCCAGACCACAGGCCAGTATCTTTGGGGGGGCAGCTGCTCCACCTCCTCCACTGGCCTATCTGGGGGTCCTTGGGTGCCCAGGGGCGCCGGGCACCTGGAAAGGACAGAGAGAGCACAGCTGAGGCTAGGCCCTCATGCTCCCTGGCTGAGTAGCAAATTTTGGTAAAGCCAGGCCTCGGAATGTCCTTACCAGTAAGTGGGTGAGTACGTGGGCCCAGCGCAAGGCCAAGGGTGGGGGCGGGGTGACGCAAGAGCTTCGTTGTCTCGGGGCTGAGCCTGGCTCGAGGAAGCCCCCTTTCCCAGAAGAGATGTGAGACAAGACATACAATTTCACGGATTCCAGTGTTTGAGGCATGACTGGTGAACGATTCTCCCTAACCCCCCCGCCCCGACCCTTAAAACAGGGAGACAGAATAACTGCCTAGTAAGACCCAGGGTCCTATAACCAGGAGCAAGGAAGCCACTCTGACAGGGTCCAGGTTGTCCATGGAGGCCTCAGGAAGGGATATGCACAAGAGGAGCAGGAAAGTGCAGACAACTATCAGGGCGGCAGTGGGTCCAGCCAGCGCCATCCATGAACCACACATACCCAAAAGGGACCAGAGGCCAGGCCAGGCCCTTTTCCACCTGCCAGGTGGTGGTGCCTTCCCTGGGCCCTGTCCCCCAGGATGGCTGGCGATGAGGGGTTCAGGGAGCCCTGCAAGGTCACTCACACTGTCCAGCTCATACTGCCCATTTAATGGGAGCCCCGCCCCCCACCAGGTCACTCTGGCCTTACGAGTCAGGGCCTGCCCTGTCCAGTCCCCCAAGCCCGCCTTGGCCTGCCGGTGACTCACGAATTTGAGCATGTTCCAGTCGAAGACGTAGTCGTAGGAGAAACCCTGCCGGTGAAAGAGATTGCGGAAGAGCTGGCGCAGGTAGGAGTAGTCAGGCTTGTCATCGAACCGCAGGGAGCGGCAGAAGTTGAGGTATGTTGAGAACTCGGCTGGTGGGTCACAAGGACAGAAGAGGCCACCGTGAGGCTCACTCTCCTGGGAGCCTCAGCAACCACCACTGTCCAAGGCACCCAGTGTCCCTGCAACAGTATCAACCTAAGAGGGGCAGGATGAAATCTAAACGAGCACGGCCCATTTTTAAGGAGAGGTGCTGCGGGGCTGGGCGTGCAGCTTGCCACCTGTCTGGCCAAGCACTCTGAGGTCACAGCCACCAGGTCAACAGCTGCCATGAACTCAAAGGCTGCTCAAGAGCCCAATGAGGTGCAGTGTCCCATCCTGACCTAAGCCAAAAGAAGAAGCTTCTACTTCTTCAAACCATCTGGGCTGAGAGTGAACCTTTGGGATAAGGCAAGAGATGGGGCTGGGGACACCTGGTATGTGAGAGCCTGGTGTGGGGTGTGGGGGTTCAGGTATCCCAGCAAACCCTAGGCAGAGAGAGCCTAGTGGGCTGTCATAAACATTCTAGTGTCAAGGTCGGGGTAACCCCATGGGTAGCCGCCCCCTCAGTCTTGCCCTTAGAAGGAAATGCCATGCCTGCCAGCTACTCACAGGGGTAGCCTTTGCAGAGGACTTCAATGGGCGTTGACATCTTCTTCTCACTGATACGCTCATACTTCTGACGCTTGGTGGCTGCTTTGAGACCCTGCCAGGGCAGGGAGCCCAGGTTGAAGTACATGAGCACGTAGCCCAAGCTCTCCAGGTCATCTCGACGGCTTTGCTCTGCACAGGTCAGGAGGTCAGGGGCCACATGTCACGAGGTCAAGGGCCAGTCAGTCAGGCTGAAGACTTCCTCGCTGTGCACCCTGCCCTCCCCCGCCTCANCGCCTCTGCTATAACTGGTGCCCCATTCTCTTCCTCTTCTAGACTGCCCGAGGCAGAGCTTTCTCATGTGTTCCAGCCAGTTTTTCCAGCCCAGGTGCTATTTCACTCAACAACTGTGTGTGGGCATCGACCACCCCCTCACCTGGCCCGTCTTGTGCTTTAAGGCTCACACTATAGCTTGAGACAGAACTGGGGTCAAATCCAGCTCCGGAATTCATTAAGCTACATGTCCTTAAACAGCCATGTTAAAAACCTCTGGGCTTGCATTTCTCAAGAGGTATAAGTGGGGAAACACTGCCACCCACTCAAGTGGACTGCCAAAGTTGACAAAATACACACAGCTCTGCTTATGAGGGGGTCCATATGAAACAAGTCCAGACCTGGGCCAGATAGGGTAGGGATCTCAGTAAGGCTCACCAGAAAAATCTCTGGGGTCGCCAACCCAGGTAGGGACACAGGCTCATCCTGGCCAGCAGCCACAGCAGGCTTGCTCAGGCCCGGCTCACTCACCAATGCCCAGGTGGGTGTTGATGGAGGCATAGCGGGCAGTGCCAGTCAGGTTCTTGTTTTCCCGGTAGGGGATATGCTGGTGGGTGCGGGCATCGCGGTACTTCTTGGCCAGGCCGAAGTCAATGATGTAGACCAAATTGCCTTTCTTCCCCAGGCCCATGAGAAAGTTATCAGGCTTGACGTCCCGGTGGATGAAGTTCTTGGAGTGGATGTACTCGATGCGGCTGATCTGGGGGAGATGAGGAGACAGCAGGTCACTCCATACGGAGATGGCAAATGTACACGAGGCCCCTTGCTCTGGCCAGCGGGAGGATCTAGCCTCAGTATAAAGCGTGGTTTCAAGGGGTGGTCAGGCTTTCCCAAGCAATGAGGATGGACTTTGAAGGAGCTCACAAAACATGGTGAGAGACAGAAAGAGAAGAAAACGACCAAGATCGAGGGGCAGGCAGAAAGGCAGCCGGGTCCTATGGAACCCGTGTGGCTTGATCCTCACAGGCCTGAAGCCAGAGACAGTCAACCAGATGTGGGGTGTGGTCAGAGAGATGGAGAGCAAGACAGGACTCACCACTATCACTTGGCTTCCAAACGCCACCAACGGTCAGACAGACACACAGCCCACTTTCCTTCCTGAGGTTTGTTTTTAATTTAATTTAATTTTATTTTTTGAACGTAAAAACATTTGAGTACAACTGCAGGAGAAATAATACACAGATATCTTGAACATAAAACAGGTTACAATTCAAAAGCCTTTCTGAGGTTTTTATTTGGTGAGTGATCATCACAAGTTCAAGTGAGAAGTACAGAGCGAAACCCTTCCTGAGACAGAGAGTTTGTTTGTTTGTTTGTTTGTTTGTTTATACAGGGTTTCTCTGTGTAGCCCTGGCTGTCCTGGAACTCACTCTGTAGACCAGGCTGGCCTTGAACTCAGAGATCTGCCTGCTTCTGCCTCCTGAGTGCTGGGATTAAAGGCATGTGCCACCACCACAGCGAGACAGGATTTTTAAGAGCTCAAATTAACAGGCATGCATGTGACATGGCTTCTGGCAGGCTGTGCTGAGTCGGGCCTCGTGTCTCATGGCTGAGTACCTCAAGGATGTTCCTGGGTTTCACCTTGTGAGAATTTGCCCATTCTTCTTGGTGTGCATGTATGTGTATTAAAAATGCATGGTGGCTGTAGACCAAGACCTAAAGCCTGCAGCAAGACCTGCAGCTTCCATGGNAGGCAAAAAATTCTAAGAGACAGAGTTTCTCTGTGTAACAGCCCTGACTGTCCTGGAACTCGCTCTGGCCTCGAACTCACAGAGATCCACCTGGCCTCTGCCTCCCAAGTGCTGGGATTAAAGGTGTAGGCCACCACCACCCAGCTAGATTTTTTTTTTTTAAATAGCACTGCCAACTGAAGCCAAGGTCTCTTGAGTACCAGGCAAGGGCTCCATCACTGAACTACATCCCCAGCTCTGGTTTTCATCTTTGAGACAGTCTCACTATGCATCACAGGCTGGCTCCAAACTCCTGGCAAACCTCCAGCCTCAGCCTCCTGAGCACTGGGATTACTGACATGAGTTATTACACCCCAATTCTGGATTTGGATTTTGTTTTTTGACAGAGTTTTACACTGTAGTCCAGACTGGCCTTGATTTTACTGTAATTTTCCTGCCTCGGTCCTCCCAAGTGCTGGGATTACAGGCATGAGCCACCACACCCAGACTCTGGTTTTATCTTTTTCTTTTCTTTTTTAAACAAAACAAAGTCAGTTCATTAAAAAGAGGTTTCATGGGGATGGAGAGATGGCTCAGCAGTTAAGAGCACATATCACTCTTCTAGATGACCTGAGTTCAGTTCCTAGCACCTATCTCGGTTAGCTCACAACTGCCTGTAACTTTAGCTCCAGGAGATCTGACACCTCTGGCCCCAGTAAGCATCAACACATATACATATACATAATTAAAGTAACTTTTTTTTTTTTGGTTTCTCGAGACAGGGTTTCTGTGTGGCTCTGACTGTCCTGGAGGGGCAGCCTCAAACAGAGATCTGCCTGACTCTGCCTCTCAAGTGCTGAGATTAAAGGTGTGAGCTACTACACTTGCTTTTTAAATAAATTAAAAAATAAAGAAACAATCAAAGATATCCAGTGGCAAACTTTATACCCTATCCCTTTACATTCAAGCACTCCCATGTACACACGAGCACACACACACACAAGTGCACATGAATGTACCACACACACACACACACATATACATACGCACATGTGTATGTATGCACACACACACAAAGAAGCAGTTTTAACACACATTTAAGCACGGTCCTAACAGAAATAGGGGTGCTCAGGGAAAAGGGTTGTACTGGCTAGTTTATGTCAGCTCGACACAAGCGGAAGTCATCAGAGAGGCGGGACCCTCAATTGAGAAAGTACTTCCGTAAGATCGGGCCGTATGCAGGCACGTAGGACATTTTCTTAACTAGTGATTGATGGGGGAGGACCCAGCCCATTGTGAGGGGTGCCACCCCTGGGCTGGTGGTCCTGAGTTCTGTAAGAAAGCAGGCTGAGCAAGTCATGAGGAACAAACCAGTAAGCAGCACCCTCATGTTCTCTGCATCAGCTCCTGCCTCCAGGTTCCTGCCTGGTTTGAATTCCTGTCTGACTTCCCTCAGTGGACTGACTAGGGATATGTAAGCCAAATAAACCCTTTCCTCCCCAGCTTGCTTTTTATCATCACAGCAACAATAACCCTAACAAAGGTAGGGATGGACATACCAAAGAGGGGGAGTGGCCTGTTTTACCTTTTTGAGAAGGCTTTCTTTCCTCTGTGGATCGCCAAGGGCTGCAGGACCTGACACCTGCTCTGGACCCCCTGCCCCCTCCCGGCACTGCACAGCACCCCANTTAATCCCCATGACAACCTGGCAAAGGGAGAACAAGGTGGCTGAAGTCCCAGGAATTAGTCATTCCCCTCAGGTCAAGCATTGGGACAGAGCTTGACAACTGTGCAGGGCAGCAGCCCAAGGCTTACTCAGCAGGTACGGTGGTTTAAATGAGGGTCTTCCCACCACCATACCTTACCTCCCCACCGTTACGGACTCCCTGTCTGGAACCTTAAGCCCAAATCAATTCTTTCTTCCATAAGCTGCTCTCAGTCACCTGTTTGTTTTGCTTTGTTTTGGTTTTGTTTGAGACAGGGTTTCTCTGCATAGCCCTGGCTGTCCTGGAACTTGTTCTGTAGACCAGGCTGGCCTCGAACTCAGAGATCACCTGCCCCTATCTCCTGAGTGCTGGGACTAAAGGTGTGCACCATTGCTGCTGGCTGGATTGGTCACATGTTTTATCACAGTAATAGAGAAACAATTAATACATCAGGTTTGGAGCTGAGCCTGACAATACTCTCAGGGCTCCACAATGGCTGGTTAGTGTCCCCTGATCCCTCCAACAGGTCCAACCTCTGGCAGTGGGATGCAGGGCTGGTCTGTAGGAGCCAATGACACAATGGTTGAGAATAGCGGCGGCGAGCAATGGGAGAGTCACCTGGACAGCTGGAGGGGCNGGGGGGACTCACCATCTGGTCGGCCAGCAGCAGCACCGTCTTGAGGCTGAACTTTCGGGAACAGAAGTTGAAGAGGTCCTCGAGACTGGGCCCCAGCAGCTCCATGACCATCACATTGTAATCTCCCTCAGCCCCGCACCACTTGATGGACGGGATTCCCACTGGGCCCAAGGAAAAGAGGCTTGGTCAGGGTCACTCCCCACCATGTCCTCTCCAGTGTCTTCTCCCTGCTCTGCACCAGGACCACCAGCCTCCCCTACCCCCTCATCTTCTGTACCGTCCCTCTGCTTGCACCCTAACCCAGCCTCCCTTTCCCTCCTCTCCTTCTGCACCTTCCCACCCCCAGCCCCACCCCCGCCTCACCTCCTCCCTGCATCATCTTGTAGAACTTGCTCTCAATGTGGAGCTGTGGGTGCTTCGTTTTCACACATTCGAGCTTGATGGCTACTTCCTCACCAGAGGCAATGTTGGCACCTGCCAGTGTCAGAGGAGGCAAAGGACCAGGGTGGATCTCAAGTGACCATGTGGTCCTTACCCATAGCATTTGAGGCTGCTGTGACTCAAGCCTCAGGCTGTCTGGACTTCAGTAGCACTGAGGCTAGAAAGAAGCCAGGTCACAGAGGAACCAGGGAATATGTGGCAGGGGGACCACTGAGCAACATTGAGAAGTATATGGAAGGGAAGGAGGTGGCACACACACACTGCTTAGAGGCCACAGGTCAGGTGCATCCAGGCAGACTGACACCTGTAGGGGGGTCAGGGGATGGATGACAACACACACAAAGGCTTGCAAATCACCATGGAACAGAACTTGATTCTAGAGATAGGCAGGTCAGTGTGTGGGTTTCATCTGAAGGGTCACAGTGTCAGGAGTCCAGTGGGGACCCCACAACAATTCTGAGTAGAAGGTAGTTCAATAAAGAATGGACCTAAACAACCAACCCCTCACTCTCCATCAAAGGGGGTCCTCACACTGGACCCCAGCACCTTCTCTCATCAGATTCTCAACCCCATTATACGGATAAGAAAAGAGTCTCAGCTGAGGCCACAAGGCTAAACGGAGAAATGGAGAGCGAACCCAGGTCTCCTGGCTTCTGAGTCTAGGCACGAGGGTCCTGTCTGCATCACTGCCTCTCCCCACCCTCTCCTGGCTTCTCACAGCTGGCAGCAAGATGTTCTCCCTAGGGAATTATACACTCCAAGGCCTAGCTCTCAGCCAGAAGCTGTGACTCAAGAAGTCACAAGATAACCTGGACATGGTGACTCACACCTGTAATCCCAACGCTGAGGACGCTGAAGCAAGAGAACTTCCTGAGTTCAAAGTCAGCTTGGTTTACACATGAGTTTCAGGCCAGCCTGGGCTACATAATAATTTCTAGCCTGGGCTACAGAGTGAGACCATGTTTAGAAGGGAGAGGAGAGGATGGATCAAAAGTGGGTCCTTGTAAAAGTTGAGAGAACTGTAGTTACCAGGGACCGTGTGGAGGAGACGGGGTGGGGAAGGAAGGAGTTAGGCAGCCTGGAGGCTGATCGGTAGCTGCAGCAGGCTGGGAGAGGCAGTAGCTGCTCTTGGAAATGATGAAAACTGGGTCTTAGCTGAGGACAACACTGCAGTAAGGCCACCCAACTGCACACTTGCTGATTTTGATCTCACTGTGTAACCTAGTCTGGTCCCGAACTTGTGATCCTCCGACCTCAGATGGAGATGACTGACTTTCACACATATGCCACGGTATACACACGTGCCCACACACATGCACACAAAATAAATTAAAATGCAAAGCAAAACAATAACAACAGCAACAACAAAAACCAAACACCTATATTAAAATTTTCTCAAAAGGAGTTGGGAGGGGGGGGTTCTCAAGGAGATGGCAAGATGGCTCAAGAAGTAAAGGTGATTGCTGCCAAGCCTGATGATCTGAGTTCAATCCCCAGAACCTATGTAGAAGGAAAGAACTACTTCAAAAAGTTGTCCTCTGACCCTCATGCATACAAGCTTAACACATACACAAATAAAGATAAGGGGGAAAAAGTCAAAGATTNTCTCTCCTTCAAAAACATTCAGAATCCTTTCACACTGGCCAAAGCACCAGAAATAAGGCTGAAAGAAAAACACACAATTCTTATCACAGGCAAACAGCTAATGGACAGGAAAGACCCAAGGGGAAATGGGATGGAGGATGTGAACTGACAGAGGCCACAGGGCAGAGTGCAGCCTCCGGACAGAAAGGACAGCCACAGTCCCACGATGCTTATATTTCTCACAGGCCACTGGGCTCTCCTCCCTATACAGCTGGAAGGTGACTTTCCATGGCCCAGCTGTGACCAGCACCTCTACTTTAGGAGGTTGGCTGACAGTCCTTCAATTTTTTTTCTTAAAGATTTTAATTTTTGCCAGGTGTGGTGGTGTACACTTTCAACCCAGTACTGAGGCAGAGGCAGGAGGCTCTCTGTGAGTTGAGGCCAGTCTGATCTACATAGTAAGTTCCAGGCCAGTCAAAGCGACACAGGGAGACCTTGTCTGAAAAAAAAAATTTTTTTAATTATATGTATGTGTGTTTGGCGGGGAGTGGCACATGGACTTGTGTACAGGTGCCCACAGAGGCCAAGCACCACATTAGATTTCCCTAAAGACGGAATCACATGCAGTTGTGAGCCACCTACCATGGGTGCTGGGAACCAAGAGCCAAACTCAGGTACTCTGCAAGAACAGTATGAACTCTTCTCTTTTATTTCTATCTTTATTTATTTATTCATTTGCTTTTCTTTTTCCAGACAGGGTTTCTCTGTGTAGTCCTGGCTGTCCTAGAGCTCACTTTGTAGACCAGGCTGGCCTCCAAAACAGAGATCTGTCTGTCTCTGCTTCTTAAGTGCTGGGATTAGAGGTGTGCCCGGTTATTTTTTCTTTTTAAAGGCAGGGCGCCTCACTATGTAGCCTGCCTGGCCTGGACCTCAGAGATTCACCTACCTCTGCCTCCCCAGTGCCCATCCAGTGAGTACACAACTACAGAGCCATCTCTCCAGCCCCATTAGCCAGCATCCTTGTATGGTGTACAAAGAGCCTGGCCAAGGCTGTCCATTGTCGAGTGTTTGCAATAACCAAAAGCTTGGAAACCACCCACGTGTCCGTCTTTCAGGGCTGGCTAAATAAAGAACAGCTGATCTGCAACAGAACACAATGGTGAGAGGAAGAAGCTCACTCCATGGAACAGTGCAAGGTCTCCCAGATACAGGAAGTGAGAAAGCAAAGCACAGACCACGTATTCTGCGCTCTCTTTCAAACAGGGAAAGCGTCTGTGCTGGGCTGTAGTCACATGGAGAAACAAGAATGGCTGTTGGGCTTCGAGGGTGGGGAGGCACTTCATGGACACCTTATTATGTTGCTTCTTACTTGTGTGCTTCTGTTGAAATGGAATATGTAAACTGTGAAACTATTTAGATGTCCACAGGGTTGTACAACCCATCGCACGCACAGTCAATCTGAGAAAATGTCCAACATAGCCTCAAATGCCTGTGCCCTTTGGTAATTGTGACCCCAACTTCCTTCCCAGAGCCCCTAGCGACCNCTTAACTACTTTCTGCTTATAGACTTGCCTATTCTGGGTATTTCAATGCAATGAAAGTACTCATTATGTGGTCCTCTGCTTCCTTTCACTTAACACATTATTCCAATTTTTGCATATGTACTTTGATTGCTGAGCTACATTAAAAAAAAAAAAACAGATTAGATGACTAAATCCAGGAAGCAGCTGGAGACTGGTTTGCAAACTACTTTAAGAATTTTGAAGTTGTTATTATTATAATTATATCATTACTATTATTATTGTGTGTGTGTGTGTGTGTGTGTGTGTGTGTGTTGCATGCACTTATGTATATGACTATGTGGAAGCCAAAGGTTGGTGTTAGGAGTTTTCCTCAGTCACTCTCCACCTTATTTTTTTTTTTTAAAGACACCTTATTTTTTTTTTAAAGACACCTTATTTTTTTTGAAGAGATGGCTCAGCAGTTAAGAGTACTGGCTGCTCTTCCAGAAGACCCTGGTTTGGTTCCCAGCACCCACAGGGCAGCTCACAATCATTGGTAACTCCAGTTCCAGGGGATCTGGTGCCCTCTCTGGCTTCCACGAGCACTGCAACGGAGTACACAGACACACAAAATGAAAAGAAGTAAATCTTTTGAGACAGGGTCTCTCACTGAACTCGGAGCTTGTTCACTCAGTTAGGCTGGCTGATCAGCAAGTCCAGGGGATCGCCACTCTCTGCCTTTGTATCCCCAGTGCTGGGATTAAAGGCGTGTGCCACCACCATCTGGCTTTTTTTTTAAACTGTGTGTGAATAGTGGACACCGTTGCTCAGGTTCTCATGCTTGTGAGGACCTTCAGGCACTTCAGCTCCCCATAAAGTACTTCTGACACATCAGCAGTCATCATTCCATAGAGCCCAGAGGTTTTTGTGAGGCCATAAGGTTATGGCACAAAAAGGGACCTGGGGTGACCTGGATGGGCATCAAAAGCAATAGAATGGAGTGGTGTGAGTGAGTGTGATGGGGCACTTGGGAGGCTGAGACTGGAGGATGAGGAGTTTGAACCAAGAGCCTGGCTGCCGAAGAGTCAAATAGTGGACCTTAGGTCCTGATCCTGTCACTGGCTGACCATGGGACCTCATTATCACCGTCATCGTCGTCGTCATCATTCTTAGTCTATGTGCATGCACTAGGTATACATCTATGTGAAAGTCAGAGGTTGGTGTTGGGAGTTTTCCTCACTCTCCACCTCATTTTCTATGACAGAGGGGCTGCAGAGATGCCTCAGTTCTCCTACTTCTGAGCCCAGGTGCCTCTCTTGCAAACTGCTAGCCCAACTTAGCTTGCTGGGCTGTCTAGGACACAGAGGAGCTCAGCAGAGCCCCAGGGCACAGCAAGCACTCCACAGTGAGGGCTGATGGAAGCAACCCAGCCCAGCCAGAGATGGGATGAAGTGAGGTGGCAGAGGACAGCACTGCCCCATAGGAACAAAGAAAGAGGGAGAACACAGTGTTCTGAGTGAAGGAGCATTTCCCTAGAGAAAAGGCTGTTGAGCTCCTGGGATAGGGACAGGGCTTTGCCAGACACACTAGGGTCACAGAATACGCAAAGGCTTGACAGAAAGGGTGCAGCTGAGGGATGTGGTGCAGTGGGACCAAGGACAGCTGAAGAGAGTGAGAGAGGTAGGCAAAGGTGAGGACTCAGACCTGAGGGGCTAAGATCCTGGCCACCCAGCTGAGGGTCCCAACCAGTAAAGACCTGAAGTGACCAATCTCAACACTGCTGACATTTGGGGTTAGACGACTCTTTCTGCACCGTCAGGGGTTTGGCAATATCCCTGACTTCCACCCACTAGATGTCACCTTTGCCCCCTGCCACAGCCACCGCCCCATGTTGTAATAACCAGAAATGTCTTCAGAATTTACCAAATGCCCTCCAAGAGACAAAAGTCACCTCTCACTAAGAATCACTAAGGAAGGGATGAAGGGGACTTGAGGAGGTCTGGGAGGTCACAGCAGGGTGGCCACACTGTGGCAGAGGGCAGAGATGATCCCTACAAGCACTGGTGACTCAGCAGATCCATGGGGAGCAGAGACAGGGGCTCTTCACCCCTCTGAACTTGACACTGCCATGCAGTGTCTGTTGTCCCTATCTGACACAGGGAAAAGGCAACAAAGGTTGAATGACCATATGCCACACAACTTCCCAGGCCTCAGACCTGGGACCTAAGCCGTTAGGCAAAGCCTTCTGACTTCCTCCCCCAACACACACACACACACACACACACACACACGCCATGGCTCCCTCCCCCACTGCCAGGCCTTTGGCAGTCTGATTCCCATCAGGAGGCAGCCAGTCTTTTCTCTGACTTCCCTTAATCCTGCCAACCACTGAGCTACAGTTCAGAGAGGCTAAGTGACTGGCCTAGGCCAGACAGAACTGGCTGGAGCAGAGCCAGGATTTCAGATTTCTCCCAGAGCCTCTGCCTCTTCGTCCACTCCAGTTCCCAAGCACACTGGTTCATGGAAGCTGCTGATAGCATTGAGCCAGCCGGGCTGTCCTGAAGCTCTGCTCACCTCCTGTGGGAGTGCTGTAAGAGGGCAGGGCAACCAAAGAGGCAAGATGGCTGGTATGGGTGCCTCGCTGAGGGGCTACATATGGGAAGGCCTGGAAAAGAAATGACCTGCTTCCTGGCCCACAGTTCCACACAGCACCAAAATGGAGGAACTGATTTGTCCCCAAAACAATTTTGGACATAGAGAAGGTGTGAGCCTGGTTGGCTCCACATGGACTAGAAACCTAGAAAGAAACTACAGGGAGTGGTGAGCAGCCCCTTTAGCTCACTATGGCTACCTACGCAGACACAGAGACTGGAGGAGGGGTGTGCAGAGCCCGTCCACCCCAGAACCGACAGCAGCAGCATTTCGAACTCCCAT
Organism: Neotoma lepida; assembly: GCA_001675575.1. Lineage (NCBI taxonomy): Eukaryota > Metazoa > Chordata > Mammalia > Rodentia > Cricetidae > Neotoma > Neotoma lepida. The sequence continues at coordinate 1,114,735 of LZPO01068922.1, forward strand.
GTCAAAAGGCTGAACGCTAGGCATGGCGGTACACATGTTTAATCCCCCCACAGGGAGGCAGAGGCAGTCGGATCTCTGAATTCAAGGCCAGCCAGCCAGGACCACACATGAGACCCTGTCTCAAACAAAAAGACCATCCCTATAACCACCTGCTCCGTACCCCTTGCAGAGTTGAGGCGCAGAGGTCCTCCCCACCTTTTAACAGATCTAAAGAGTCCCCTGGGATGCACAGCTAACCTTAGACCCTAAAGGGAGGGTGTTAATATTCTGACCCGCCCCTTGGGGCCGCCCTGCATCCAGACGTAAAAGCCTGATTTAAGGAAAAACCCCTCCCTCCTTCTCTCTCTTCTACTCTCTTTCTCTCCATTCCCACAAGGTGTGCACCCTCGACCCCCCCTCTCTTCCTCTCTCCTTTCTGTCTTCCCTCTTTCCCTATCCTTCTCTTCATCTCTCTATTATAATCAACTCATTTCCGTGTGGATGCAGCGCCTGGGTTGTGAATAACGTGCCGCCCGCCACCACCCGCCGCCGCCCACCGCCACATCTGCCCAGCATGTTTTTCCTCACGTGTGGGATACCCTGGCCAGCCAGCATACTTGAACACAATATCATAACAGAGGGGACTATGGATGGACATGAAGGAGGCCCGAGGGCCTCACAGTCACTCCACAATGCTCTCATCCCAAGACTTCCTCGAGGTCAATCCTGGAAAGCTAGATGTGGAAGCCTAGCCTGGCCCCACCTGTAGAGGCCATCTGGAGTCAGGCCCTGGCCCAACACCATGATGAGAATGTGGCCAGCATTCTGAACAAAGGGTGCCAGCAATGCCAGTCAAAAAGTCCCTTCAACCAGCACTGTTCCCACACAGGCAAGACAGGGGTCTAGGATGGTGCTGACGTGAGGGGCTCACCCCACACAACCCAACAAAGGTGCACCCAGTCAAAGCTGGACAGAGGGAGAGCTCCCCTCCCCTCAGGCCCCCAGAGGACTGAGATCCTTAGAGGGCATTAGCTCACAANAGAGGCACCAGCGCCCATGCCAGCACAGGCAAGGGGTTCCCCAAGCATGGCCCTACTACTTATCTCACAATTCCATCTCAGATGGGGAAGTCAAGGCTGGCAGGGAACCAGAGTTTACAGCTGGCAAAAGGAAAGACCAAGGGTCAATTTATTCCAGAGTAGACACAGACAGGAGTAAATCTGTTCCTGGCAGTTAGCATAACAGAGGCGACACCACAGATAAACAGGAAGCCCTGCACCCAGGGAGGTAGACCACAGGAAGCAGGGACACTGGCCTTTCTGCGTGACCTTGGGCTGCATCTCTCCATCCACAAGCTTCCATGAACCTTCTGCAGAAGAGGGGTCAGGATAGGGTATTGTCTCACAGCGGGTACCTGACTGTGTATCAAGAGCTGTGGACACACATGCACACATACACACAAGCACGCACCCACGCATTCATGCCAGGCTCAGAGAAAGGAACAGCTCTGGTCACACACTAAATGAGGATCATTAAAAACAGGAACCTGGCCCACCCAGTTCCCAGTCCCTATCTCCTAGCCTACCACAGCAAGGCTTTTACAGGCTACATCCCCATTTCCTTGCTCTCTGCTTCTTCTCTCAAGCCTTCACTGGATATCCACTGTGGATANGCCACAGACTGTGCACTGGGTGGGGATAGGGGAGCAGACAGACACACGCTCACACCAGCTCCTTCTGAAAGGAACGGGAGGACCCAGAAACATCTTATTCTTCTAGCAGAGTTATCTCACTATATTGCTATGGCTTGGCCATTATCTCCTGGGTTCAAGCAATCTTCCTGCCTCAGCCTCCAGAGTAGCTGGATCTACAGGCACACACCACCACACCTCCATAGAGAAACACCAATCTGTTTACAGGATCTACCTGATGCTAGGCACGACACTGTACTTCATGGTTGTTTATTTGTGTTCTACAACAGCGCCTGATCATCCAGGGACACAGATGGGGGACACTGAGGTCCCGGGGCAACTGCACAAGATAAGGTCTAGGACCCAGGTATGTCTGTCTCCCATTCTGTCTTCTACCCTTGCACTCAGTAGAGCTGTGGTGTCAAGGCCACCTCAGCTAGTTTTCTGGAGCAATCCCCAGCAGTCACCCTAGCCACGCTGCACCTTCTGCCACCAGAAGTTCTGGGGCTAATTTAAGGGTGACAGTGTTCAGAAAGGGGCCTGCAGGTAAGAGCCAGGAAGGCCTGTACGTCCCCTGCCCATTGCTTCTGAGGCTTATTGAATGGAAGAAAGCATACTCAAGGGACCAGGGAGCACTCGGGAAGAGAAACCCTAGAATGAACTAATTAATGACTACAGTATCCTGCCTTGTCCATTCTCTCTGCCCAGGACAGAAGTGATTTTTATTCTCTGAGGAGGAATACAAGAGGCAGCTGGGACCTACTCCTGAGGGCACAGGGGCAGCAGCACCCAGAATGACCTAGGAAGCTTGCCAACTCACTCTAACAACTCCAAGACTCCCAACTCCACCTACGAAGTCACCAAGCAAACTCCCCTCCAGGCCAACAAGACTCAAAATGGCACAGGGCAGGGCAGGGAAAGCCAACACAATGGAAGGGAGATGGAGGGTTCATTTTTCCCTCACTAGAGGCTGAGATGTCAGCAATCTGCTTAAAAAGACATCAGGGCAAACTCAGATTTCCAAAAGGAAACACATCCAGAAAACAGAGAGCACCCAGAGGAATGAGACTTTCCTGTGTCATCCCAAAGCAGGCCCAGGCTGCATTCCAGAAAGCCACATCTAAGGGGGAGGGGCCTGTACTTCCTGGGGAGCATCCCCAGGGGTCCATGATACCAGTATCATCCTGCCAGGACCCAAGGGTTGGGGATGCCTACCCAGCCAGGGCTTTCCCACGCCCCAGTGGAGACCCAGGTCAGCTGCAGCTGGAAATCTGCTAATTAGCTCCTGTGCTATTGCTGCCTACCGAGCCCTGCCTGGCCAGCTGTGAGAGGCATCCCCAGACCACCTGAGCCTCCTTCTGGATCTAGGAGGACCCTGGGGGCTTGCGAGCCATGCCACATGACCAGAGCAACGTTCTGCCCCCAGATCACAAAATCCCAGGCTCTCCCCTCCCCCTCNCCCCCATCCCCAGAGCTGTCCCAAGGGCCACAGCCTGAGGCCCAGTTACTTACCCAAGTAAATGTCTCCAAAGGACCCACTGCCGATCTTCCGGCCCAGGCGATACTTATTTCCTACACGCAGCTCCATGCTTCACCCTTGTTGCAGAAGCAGAAGAAACAGGTCAGAGATGGGAGGGACCTTAGCACCCGAGGGCTTGGACCCTTCCCCCGACAGAGGCTGGCATTCTCCCTCCCACTGTCTGGGAAGGGATCTGGCTTCACTTCGCTCAAGGGCAGCCAGGTGTCAGGTAGCCTTCATGCCCACACACCCAGGCACGGCTGAGGCAGGTTTAGAACAAGCTTCACTTAGTCCAGAGAAGGTGGAATCAGAGCCAAGGCCCAGGAAGAGAAAGTCAAGCGGACCCTCCAGCATGAGCCTCCTCAGGGGAGGCTGGTTACCATGGGCTNAAAGCCCTAAAAGAACATCAAGGACAAAGGGGTAACAGGGAAGAGCCAAGAGACCCAAGTCGTGCTTCTTGGGTTCAGTAGTGAATCTCCACCAACCCTAACAGGCTAAAGGCCACAAGTCTTCTCCAATGTGCTTTAGCTGCAAGCACTCTAGAGTTACCTCAAGTACCCCCAGGGAGGTCCTGGGCCCCAGAAATCTGACAGAAATAGGAGGATCAGGGTCCATGGAGCAGATCATCCTGAAAACTACCACAGCCACCACCACCAAGTTCCAACCTCCAGAGGTGGGAAGAAAAAGGGAAGGGAAGGGTCCCACAGCACTATGAGACCCCTGTGGGCACAGGGTACCCACCTCTATCCTGCCCCTGGGCTGCTAGGCTCACACACGGTTAGGCTGGCCTGTTCCAGTAGGCCCCACCTGAGAGGGTCTGATCCCCACTCAGAAAGGGAAGGCAAGGGCCTTTATAATGCCTCCCAGGCTCTACCCAGGATGTGGAGAACCANTTCTAGGCCTCTCTGCACATGTCTTTGGGTGGATTTTCAGGCAAGCTTCCTTGAAGTCACTAGTCCCCATGGGGCTGATCTGAATAGCATCCCTCCTTCCTGAGATAGCTGGATGCCTCAAGCCCCTGGATAGTAAGGATTGGGCCACCATGGCAATCCCTCTGTACTAGTCTGGTAGAGGTCTGGGTACAGTTCCAGGTCAGCAAAAAAGAAGACTCCAAGACTGGAGGGCAGTCTGGGCTGCCGGAAGATGCAGAGGCAGGGAAGGATAAACTATGAAATAGGGAAAAGGGGTCTCTGAGGCCTCTGCTTGTTTACAGTGAGCAAACAAGAGGGAACTCCTTTTGCAGATGGGACCCCAGCCTGGAATGACCTTGCTGTCACCCAGCAGCAAGTCAAAAGCAGAATCTCACCTAGGATCAAACAGGGGTCAGGCTAGCCTACCTGGTGGCCTCCTACCCAGAACTTATTTCACTCTAGGCTTCAGAAGTAAAACCAGAAGGTGAGATGGTAACTGTGCCGGCTTGCTCAGGGGCCTGCCCCTTCCCTGTGCCAAGCCTACCCCCAGCTGCCAGGCCTGGAAGGAAGCCGGGAGAGATTCACTAGCTCTCCTTGAGCAGCCTAAGAGCCAAGAGGTCCAAGCCAGGAGAGACACCTCAGCCTACCAGCTCCCAGAGAGCCACCACAGTCCTTCCACCAGCCACAAGGAAGTGGCTGCCACTGGGTGCCAGCCAAACTCTGGGCTCTCCATCAAGGGCCTCTGCCCACATGGCTGGCCTGGACTCAGCTGAGTTGCCCTGGTTGCCAACAGTACTGCACATCTGCAGAAAACCCACCAGCCTGGCACCACAGGTCCACACATGGTCCAGCTTCCTAAGTGCACCCGCCAAGGGAAGACGGGAGCAGAGGCTCACACTCGTGATCACTATGGGAAAAGGGGGGGCTGGGTGTGTACTCACAAACAACCCCCCCCAGCCGGGTTTCCACCAACGCCAACTCAGAGACCACACATGGCAGCTGGGAAAGCCACAGGTTAGAAAAGGAACATAAATATACTGCATCCTATATTACATAAATACCCACGCCAGGTTATATAAATACCAGTGCCCTCTGTCTGGGTGTCTTACATAAATACACTGCACATGACCCCCCCAAGCCCCTCTCTACTCACGGCTGTCTGCACAGAAAGGGAGAAGGATACAANCCATCAACCATGCAGGACCCCACCAACGCCAGGGTCTCCCCACCCTGGAGACCCAGAGCCCTAGAGAGAGTCTAGCCTGCCCCAGCCCTCCTCCACTTAAAAGCCCCCCAANCGAAAAAGCCGACTTCTTTGGGGGCTTCTTCAGGGAATCAGAATAGCTTTCCAATTCTTCACCTCCTCTCCCCTACGGGAGGGACTTGGGGGGGTGCGGTAAACAAAGTTTAAAATTTTAAAAAAAAAGGTGATCATGAGGAGTCAAGACTTCTCAGCTGGTTAGAAAAATTACAAACTACAACCAGCCAGGCACACAGGTAGTCCCCCCCTACACACACACACACACACACACACACACACACACACACACACACACACACACACAACCACCCACCTTCCCCACGGCCAAGACCCTGGTTAATGAAGCAGTAAAATAAAAACTGAAGGAATACCCTTAACCTAGGAAAGGTTTCCCAAACACAAGTATTCATCGGAACTGTACCCCTTTCTCTCTTTCCAGAACCTCTTCCCAGGGGGAGGTTATGCCAAAGAAATATATGGGAAAACTCTGGGCAAAGTAGGGGGAGGGGGCTGGCCTAAGTCGCAGCCCTAGCTCAGGCGCCCAGGCACCCAGCTTCACAGAGGCTTGCAGCACAAGGCTGCAATGAGAATGAGAATCCAGGCGATAAATAATCCCCTCCCTTCTTCTCGCCACAAAGGAAAACAAAGCCAGTGGCCTGGGTGACCACGCACCCCATCACTTAGGACCCCCGGGCGCCCCCATCCTACACGCAAACGGCCTCGCTGACCCGCAGCCTAGGACACAGAGGAGGGGCCGCAGCCGGCCCGGAACCCACGCGCCCCCGGGACCCCGGCCAGGCCCCTGCCGCAGGTCCCCCGCCGCCCCAGTCCGGGGCCGCTTCGGTGCAGCCGGCGGCCTGCAAAGCGCCCGTCCCCTCCGCGTCCCCGGCCGCGCCTTTGTCCTCACGGGCGGCGCCCCCAGCCCAGCGCGGACGCGCGTGTCCGCCCCGCGCTCGCGCAATAAGAAAACACAAAGAGGCGGAGGGAGCCCCGCTTCCCCGACCCCCGATGCTCACCGCGCCGGGGCGGCCCGCCGGGGCGGATGCCAGAGGATTCGCGGGGCCGCGGGCGCGCCAGCCTCTCCCCGGCCCGCTGCGCTGCGCTC
>LZPO01068922.1:1163784-1178331 GCA_001675575.1 Neotoma lepida
GCCTCTCAAGGTACTAAGGACAGCACCTCTGACTCCGCTGGTAGGACTTGTGCAGCAGAGATGGCTCATTGTGGGGTCCCCCCTCACAAGGGGGTCTGGAGTGAGTAGCTGAGGGAGCTTTCCCGAGGGCTCTGATTAGTGGGTGATGATGAGGGAGCCTGTGCCAGCATCAGCCTCGAGGCTTGTCCCCTGTCCATATCAGGTACTCACCTCCTGTTCACCATGTGCTCCCCAGTCTCCCATCACCTGTCCCATAGTTCTGCAAGTCCCTGTGCCTCTTTTCAAGGTCCCAGCAGGCTCTTGGAGCCCCTCCTGTGCCTGCCTCATGATGGGCTTTCAAGGCTCTTGCCCATCCCAGTGCTCAGGAAAGCTGTTTCCCCAGATATGTCCCCTTGGGTACAGCAAGGAGTAGCTGTGTGCACTCAGTCCAGCCTCCTGCTCCAATAAGCAGCTGCTGTGGTCACCACAGGCCCTTTCAGTAGNGACGTGAAGCTCACCTGACAGTGTGTGGGCTAAGCGCACATCTTTCCAGTGACAAGGGCCAGCTGGGCATTTGTCCATGTGATGGCTACATGGGCATGACCAAGATCTTTCTCTGATCACATGGGGCTTCTGGGGAAAGATAGAGGCTGGAGGCTCAAAAGAGAAGGGACACAGATGACAGGAGGGGACACAAAGCACAGATCAGCATTTTCCTCCTATGAGTAGAATTTACTTTGAAAAAAGGAGAGCCCTGCTTGTCCAGGCCCCCCAGGGACCAGTCTCCATCCTGTCCATCATGTGGACTATAGGATGCTGACAGTGTGAATAAGGAGGCTGGACCCTTCTGCAATGCCTTGTGGAGGGACCCCAGGCAAGTCCTTCCCTTTCTCAGCCTTGTATCATTCCCCAAGCCTGGGGCCACCCATCCTCCCGCTTGCCTTGGGCTTTTTGAGGTCATAGAACTTGAAGAAAACAGTAGAAGCAGGGGAAGGAGAGGAGGCCAGGGTTTCCCACAGCCCACAAGAGCAGGCTGCCAGTCCAGCAGACTGAGCATGGGAGATGGCGTTTCTGTCCTTCCTCAGATTGAATCCTGCGGTGTGTCTAGTGGCAAAGGTCCTTTTTTTTGTTGTTTTTTTGTTTTTGTTTTTGTTTTTTTGTTTTTGTGTTTGTTTGTTTGTTTTTCGAGACAGGGTTTCTCTGTGCAGCTTTGTGCCTTTCCTGGAACTCACTTGGTAGCCTGGGCTGGCCTCGAACTCACAGAGATCNGCCTGCCTCTGCCTCCCGAGTGCTGGGATTAAAGGCGTGCGCCACCACCNCCCGGCTGCAAAGGTCCTTTTAGGAACCCACAGGCTGGAAGGACAATCATTCCTAGCCACTCACCCACACACACATCCTGACTACCCATGACAAAAAGAGTGACCAGATGCTGTGGGGTNACCTCCCTGGGAACCTCCCTTTGGCCCTGCCAGCCCCAATAGCAGATGGGCAGAAGGCAGTGGAAGTCATGCTTGGGGACAGCCATCCTGCCAGGGNTTTTTAGCCTATCATGAATCTTCTAGGTCACTCCTGTTGGTGAGACAACATGGGAGGTGACAGGTCCACTGGAGGTCTCACACGTCAGTCTCAGGGCCCTGTCTCTGAAGCGTTTGAGAGACAGAGCGCTCTGAAAATGCAGACTCCATATCAGGCGTAGCCTGCCTGTCTCACCGAGGTATCGCTGTGTCTTTGTTCAGCTAACATATATTTATTAAGCAGCTACTGAAACACAAAGGGGTTCTGGCTGCTGTTCCCCATCTGGGGAACTATAGGCTGCAGAGCTGAGGAGATGAGCCTGGGGGGCTGCACAGCAGAAGTGNCAAGGTAGGACTCCCACTTTGGTCTGGCACCTCTTGGTCTCCAGATCACCTTTGTCCTTGCTCACCCTGGCCCCTGGCTTCTGGCCTTTTATCTGTTGTGATGCTCTCTGCTCAGCCTGGTTCCTCTGGGATCAAGGCCTTTGGTTCTCAAGTCCTCCTCCCGCTCCCCCCTCATTGCCCTGCCTAACTGCCCACCTTCTCTGTGCCCTTTCACCCTTGCTGTCTTATCCCCATTTAGCTTCAGATCAACTATAAAAATGACCTGTTGGTTGCATCCATATGCTTAAGATGCAAGACCTGGGCTCTGTCACGTCTGTTTTCCTTTCCCTATCTGCACACAGAGGCGATGGTCATAGCACTGACTTCAGCAGGCCAGCATTAGGATGATTTTGAGAATCACTACACTGGGGATACACCTGATGGAGGGAAGGGCCCTCAGGGTGCTGCAGGGTGACCGGTGAGTGGTGACAAAGTGGTCACTACCTGGGGACACAGAACAAGAGCTGGGAGAGAACTTCTGTCTTGACTGTACCACACAGGTGCTCCGGCCAGGTTCACCCACTGCTATCTGCAAAGCAGGGACCCTTCACAGCTCCCTGGCAAGAGGGCACATATACAGGCTGTATAAGAAAGACAGTGAAGAGAAGGAACCCCTTGCTGTTAGTCCCCTGAGCATCAGGCAGGCAGTGGGAGTGGGGTCCAGAAAACGGACAGATTTCCCTTGGGGAAGTGGAGAATTCACATCAGCAACTCCTATCCCAACCCTTCAGATTTCAAGACCGACCTGTCCTCCAGCTCTGAGGCTCCCAGGCTAAGTGCAGAGGCCTTTCCAGTCCAACACATGGGCCTCTGCAGTGGGAGAGGACTTCAGGCTCAGGCAGCTGAGTGTACTCCCCAAGAAGGCATGGTAGAATAAACCTTTAGTCTCAGCAGTCTGGAGGCAGAGGCAGGTAGATCTCTATGAATTTAAAACCAGTCTGGATTATATATCGAGTTCCAAGCCAGCCAGGGCTATATAGGGAGACTCACTCAAAAGAAAAAATGTAGGGGGCAGAAAGGCATGGCCCTCTGCAGGTTCCTACCCTGCTCCTCTGACCCTGGATGGTCTGGCTTCTTCGCCTCCATCTTTCCCTCCCAATGATAACACCTCAAATCTTTATTCTATGCGGACACACTGCATGGGAGGCCAGAGGACAACCCTGAATGTCATCCTCAGGAATACCGTCCTCCTTCTCTGTACAGGGTCTCCTACTGGCCCTGAGGCTCGACAAATAGGCTGGGCTAGCTGGCCAGTGAGCCCCGAGAATCCTCCTGTCTCTACTTCTCCAGCAGTGAGGTTACACGCACGCACCACCGCACCCATGTGAGAAATCAGGAATTACCCACTACACCCACGACTCACTACGTGAGTTCCGGGATCAAACTCAAGTCCTCACACTCGCCAGGCAAGTACTTGACTGAATCTTCTCCAGTCCCTCCAGATCACTTTCTAGGTGACTGTAGACCAGATACTTCGCTTCTCAGTTCTCCGCATGCCCNGTCTGCAGGTAAAGCTTATTATGGATCTCACTGCCTGAGANTGCCAAGAGAATAAACGGGACCGCACTCGGCCCANGCCTGCATAGGGTAAGTGACACCTATGANTGTGTATCACACAGAAACGGAACACTCCTGCTCAGGGATCCAAGAAGGAATCTCAGATACAGAGCCCAGGACCCACCCACACCCACCCACAACATCTCACTCAGAGTGTCATCCACTACCCTGAGAGCAAGTGGGTGAGAACAGCGGCCCCAGAACCAAATCACACAGTCTGGACTCTGCCAGGCAAGATCCAGAAGGTTCACTCACAGCTCAGTCTCAGCATCTCCACTAGCAGAAGGAGCATAACAACACATCTTTAGGTGCAGGGCGGCCTTGATGTCACCAAGATGCACATCACACAGTGCAAGCCATGCTGCCTTCCTCTAGACGCTGGAATCCCTTCTGCACACCACCCCTCCCCCTGGCCAGCACTATCACGTTGCAGGATCTGCACCGAGCATTTAGCAGGCATTCACTCTGAGCAGGAGCCATTCTGAGAGCTTTCTGCTGATCGATTCTTCTCAGCCTCATGGTGACCTCAGAAAAGGTACTGTCATCACTCCTGTTTTAGAAGTAGAAAAAGCAAGGCACAGAGGGTTTGCAACCAGCCTGGAGTCTTGAGGCCAACCTGGGCTACATAGTGATAGTACAGTTTGGACTCAAGCATCCCTAAGGTGTCCCTGGTCACACCCACCTGTGAGGTCTAGGCTCCTGATAGTATGCTTTAGGCTGGCCTCCNGGTATGGTGTGGGGGTAGGGTGGAGAGAGTANAGAAATAAGAGGTGACAGCAGTGGCTTGGAGCTGGAGAGAAGGAAGGGGGCTGGGAACACCCTGGATAAAGCCCATAGGGTTTGGTAGTGGGTAACCAGGTAATGGAGTAGGTGACNATGGGCCCTGCAGATGGTGCTGTCCCANGGTCATCAGCTGCTGGGCTCTAGAACTCCTGGGTGGCCGTGTAGAGCATGTGGCCAAGTGTGAATGGACAGAGGAGAGAGAGGGTCTAGGACCCACCCACAGGCTCACAGCAGGGAGCTCAGGCGGGGTGGGTGACTCTTCTTANCCACTCAGTCCACTGAGCTCATTTCCCCAAGGCTGGAAAGAGAGAAGAGGCTCAACGGTGACCTTGAAGAGCCCACATCTTGTCCCTTGTCCCTGTCACCCACCTGGGTAGGTTTGAAGGCTCTTTATTACCCACCCACACCACCACTGCCTTGCCCCTGGATCTCAGCAAACAAGACCCCATAGCTGGGGTGGGGGCGGGGAGGCCCAGGGCTCCCTAGAGCTTTGAAGAGTGGATGATGCTGTCCCCTCTCAGTGCACAGGCTGCCCCAGCAGGCACCACCTACAGAAGAGGCACCAGCCTAACACATGACTGCAATCTCAGCACGTGAGAGGCAAATCAAGAGATCAGTGTCATCTTGGACTCTATAGTGAATTCCGGGCCAGGCTGGGCTACGTGAAACTCTGTCTCAAAACAGTAAAAATAAAAGCTGGGAGTGGTGGGGTGTGTCTTTAATCCCAACACTTGGGAGGCAGAGGCAGGCAGATCTCTAGGAGTTGAAGGCCAGCCTGGTCTACATAGAGCATTCCAGGCCAGCCAGGGCTATACAGTGAGACCCTGTCTGAGAGAGAGAGAGAAACAAGAAATGATATAAGAGGCGGGGTGGGATTCAGAGCTAGGCTGGTGCCCCACCCCACCTCCTCCCTCACTCTGGGTGGTTCTGCCCAGCCAGAGGGCACCAGGGCACCGATGATGGAGCCATCTCACAGCTGGAGACCATTACACAGTCACACAAGTCACACACACACACACACACACTCAAGAGTGAGGCAGGCAGCCTTCCTTGTTGAAGCAAAGCTTGGAAGCATCCCAGCTGCCCATCCATGAGTGGCACCGCGCAGCCATGGAAGCCAAGGAGACAGGACTTTTGGGAGCCTTGTGGGTCTGTAAGATGTATTTTGAAGTGAAAAAAAGGCAGCAGCAATGAGCGGTGAGTAGAGTCGCTGCCTCGTGTGAAAAGGGAGAGGAATTTATAGCTACACATATTTGCTTTTCTCCTCTCGTCTGGATGGAGACCCAGGAAACTGGTGACACTGACTGCTTCTCGGGATGGGAAGCAGGTGGCTGGGGATGGAGGAGGGCGGGAGAATACTCACTGCTTTCTCATTTGTCTTTTAATTTTAGAAACATATGGGTGTATCACCTATGGAAAATACCCGTGAGTTTTAAAATTAGCATTGGACATATGTGTGTTTGTCAGAGGGGTCACAGCATTCGTAAGGTCCTCAACAAATAGTATGATCCCAGAAACACATCCCCCAGGGGCTGTGGGGCCTTGGGGGACACACCTTAATTTCTCTAAGTCACATTTACAAAACGGGGGAAGAATAGCACCCANTGTACAGGCATGCTGCAAAGATAACCAGTGGACGGCAAGGGTGTGAACTGTAAAGTCCAGAGGACAGAGATTGTAAGTTGTAAGATGCAGCTGTTCTGTGGTATTCGTGAGTGTGTGCCTGTGCGTGGGCATGCACTCTCCTAAATCCTGTGAGTGCCTGCGGCCCGTGGAGGTCTCTTCGTCAACCACTCTCCACTTTATNTTTTGACAGAGTCTCTCACTGAACCTGGAGCTCGATATTTTGACTGGACTGGCTGGCCGGCAAGTCCCAAGATCTGCGTGTTTCTGCCCCACACCCCAGTGCTGGGGTGACAAGCACACTGCCACATTCTGCATTTTACACAGGGTCTGGGGATTTGAACTCAGGTCCTCATGCTTGCATAGCAAACACTTTACCCACCAAGCCATCTCCCAAACCCATAAAATCTCTTCTTATAGGGCATGACATGTGCCTCCCATTCTCCCCTCCACCACCTAGGACTCTTCTGAGGAAGCCGGTAATTAGTCCCCATCTTGCTCCTGACTCCTTCAGGCCTGAGAGCCCCTCTCAGGTTGCCCTGCCTCCTCCCACTTCTANAAGCCACATACCCCGGGAGCACAAGCTCAGCCACCAATCACCGCCAGCAGCCATCAACCTCCCTCCAACATTGACCTCCCTCCTCAGCTCCTCTGCAGTCCCCCCTGTGATCTCATCTCGTCTTGAGCCTTAAAATACCAGCAGCCACATCTCCCTCAGAGCAGACTCGCTCTGAGTGTCTGCTAGATGGCTAAGAGGTGCCCATTGCCTCCCGCCTTCTACTCAGTCTGTGAGCCCTCCCAGGCTGGTTCAGGCCCAAGCCCTGGCCCTCCTTCACCCCCAGAACCTAAGGGCAGGGAGAAAACATGTTCAGTGAACACTATGGCCAGGCACCAGCCATGCTCTGGTCCTCATTCCAAGCTGTGGTGGTCCTCCTGTTCTTACCTCACAGAGAGCTGAGGAGGAGGCCCACGGGACTGGATGCTAGATGCTCTCTGTTCCATGTCCTGCCTAGCCACAGCCTCAAGCCCAGTCCACAGCCCCCTCCCGGCCTCCCTGGCTATAGTTTCGGGGCTCCCCACATTTCCCAGGCTGAATTCTGGGCCCACAAAAGGTTCTGCTCTCATATAGACCTTGCTCCCTCAATTCTCTACCCCAACCCTTGCTACACAGCCTTTCTCCCCATCCCTCCAACATATCAAGTCGCCCTGCCGGGGGGGGGGGGGATCTGCACTGGCCTCTGCCCTTCTCAGTGAAATTCTGTGGCTCTTTAGCTCCCAGGTCCTTCCCGTGGGAGTTTTGATTTAGAGGCTTTAGGCTCAAACATGTCCTGTACTTTCCCGACATGTCCTCCTCTTCCTCACAGCTCTTATGTCATTGGTCCATCCGTGCTGGGCATCCTTAACTATTTACNCTGAGTCCTGGAGCCTGGCATGCAGGAAACTTCACATACATCTAACAAGGGACAAGGACATGAGATCTGTGCAGTTTGTCATAATTCCCGTGAAGGGCCTGAGCAGGGCGAAGTCACAGAATGTGACAAGCTATTTTTGATGCTGTAATGAGGGAGCAGAGGTGGCCCCGANCACAGACCAGGAGGGACCTTCTGTGCCATTGCACCATAGGACACGGCACAGTAGCTGTGAGCAGAGGAGACGGGACAGAACGGCTCGAGTCTCAGGCCTCTGCTCCACCTCCACAGAGCCCAGTCCTGGAAGGCCTGGGGAGAAGAGGGGGAACGGGTATCCTGGGTGAAGCTTGAGGANCAATGGCTTGGGAGGTGGAGCAGGGCTTAGGGGAGAGGGCATAGCAGACAGAGGCCTCAGAGGGTGAGGGACTGTGGTCACATCCCAGCACTGTTTGGCAACAGCCAAGGAACTGTGGCTAAAAGAACATCTACCTGTCAGCTGAGTGCTGAGTGCTGACTCATAGATTCTGACCATCTCCCACCAGTTCCAGCCAGCCCATTCATTCATTTATCATTCATTCATTCATTCATTCATTCATTCATTCATTCACTCACTACCTAACGGTATCCTGAGCTGGCTCAGCACCTGCCTGGCATGTCTACAGCTATGCTCTGGAGAGTTCACTGTGAGGAGTGGTATTTTGAGTACCCACTATGTGCTGTGGGAGAAGCAATGAGTTCTGAGCTGGGTGTGGTGGCACATGTCTTTAGTCCTAGCACTCAGGAGGCAGAGGCAGACAGATCCCTGTGATTTCAGGGCTACGTAGTGAAACCATGTTTCAAAAAGACAAAAAAAATGAATTCTTAGCAGGCCTACTTAGCTCACATCTTGTGAAGTGTCTTGTTCTAGGACAGGAGTCAAAGAATCTGCACAGTCAGGGGGTAAAGAAAGGGTCCCTGAGCAGGGCCTGGTGGCACACACCTTTAATCCCAGCACTCAGGAGGCAGGCAGATCTTTGTGAGTTTGAGGCCAGCCTGGTCTACAGAGCTAGTTCCAGGATAGCCAAGGCTATACAGAGAGACCCTGTCTTGAAAAACCTAAAAAAAAAAGAAAAACAGAAAGGTCCCTGGAAAGATATACGAGTCCTAGAACGCACAGGAAGCTGGGCAAGACAGAGCTTGGAACATGGCCCAGGCAAGACTAAGGCCCTGGCAACAGCTGGGGACAGGGGACTGGGGACCCAGACTGGGTGGGCGACCATGCATCNGAGAGGAGAATGCTCCAAGGCAGAGCAGGAGCTTCCTAGAGGTCTTGGCACTTGGGTCCCCAGGAGCCAAAGGGCCTGGGAGAAAAGGAAGCCGTGTGTTCATAAAGCTTCGGAATCTCTACCCAGAGTATTGGCTTTTCAGCTCCAAACAAGACTCAGAGTAAAGCAACGTGCTGGGTATATTGTATTACTAATAGGCACACAAGTGCATGCTTGCACACGCACGTGCACACACACATACATACACACATGGCATCCTAAAATACTACATACTCTCACATGCCTTGTGTTTTAGTGTTCTACAGGCCAGGCCCTGCCTGTGACTTGGTTATTAAATCTCACTCTGTAGCCCAGGCTGGCCCAGAACTCACCACATAGCCTATGCTGGCCTTAAACCTGNAGCAATCCTTCTGCCTCACCCCATCAAAAGGGTTGGGATTACAAGCCTGAGCCACCACCACATCCAAGTCTTCCCTCATGTGACGTTAAAAGCCCTGCTCTGAGAGGCAATGAGGCAGCACCTCTCAAAGCCAAGCCTGGTGGTCTGGGCCTGTCGTCACAGCTGCTGGAGAGGCTGAGGCAGGAAGAGTACAAACTCAAGGTCAGCCCACTGCAGAGNTCAAGGCCAGTCTAGACAACTTAGTGATACCCTATCTCAAAATAGGAAGTTAAAGNAAAAAAGGTGAGAGTTGGGAGGGACGCTAGGGATGCAGACAGCATGCTTGAGGCCTAGGGTTCAATCCCTTGACTACCCAAACAAGCAAACAGGAACACTACAGGGGATGCCATGGGTTCTGGGAGGCAAAGGCACAGAGACCTCATGAAGGCCATGTGGATATTTGAGACAGTGGGCTGTTTGTGATCCCCATACTTCAGTCCCCGTAAGATGTTCACTTGGGTTCTAAGTCCCTTCAACTGCCCTGTGCCGGGACTCTCTGCTGTCCCTCNGCAGGTGCCATTCAGCGGTTGCTCACAAACCTCCTAGGACAGGCAGCCCACTTGACTGTGAGGAGTGACACTCAGCTGGTTGAAGGAGGGTTCATCTAAGGACTTGGGTACCCAGGGCAGCCCTGAGACGGGACCCNGGTCTCTCTGCCCTGGCTGTAGTGTCTACCCTCCTGTTCAATCACTGCCTGGTGTCTGGGGGACGGCCCTGGTGCCCATCTAGGACTTCTCCAAGGTCAGGTGGCCTTGGAATCTGCAGCTGCATGGCTTGGTGCCCACTCAGTGTCTTACCCTCACTGCAGCAGGTTTGGAGACAGGAAGAGAGAGCTGGGGTGCAAGGGCAGGCATGGAGGGACAGACACTGAGTGCCTGGAGACAAGGTATCTGAAAGTAATGGCTTCTGTCTGTGCCTCACTGACCCCCATCCTGTCTGTTCCCAGACCAATGACATCTCCACCTAGGCAGAGCTATGTGGAGTGGGAAGAGGGCAGGTGAGGAAGCCTGGTGCCGACTCTGATACTTCCTTCAGACGGCATGACCCCAGCCCCACAGGACACCTGGTCCCTCTTCTATCCCCTCCCATCCCTGCTCCAGCATCAGAGAAGGCCACGAGGGAAAAGCTAAGCACACCTCACTGACCCATGTCCTCACTAGTGGCCCTGGCACAGAGCTCAGAGGGCCTCCCAGAGTGACAGTGGTCTAGTGAAGGTCACAAAGAGTTGTGAGTGGCTGAGCCTACCTCCTACCGCGTCTTTCCTTGTCTCACATCTGTGGATGCCCAGGAGAGGAGCATGAGATAAGGGAACCTGACAGAATGGGGAGGGTGTCAGGGACCCTGGAGGCCCTCAGGAGCAGAAGCAGGACCAGCCCCACCTCTGCCACCTTTACTAGGCAAATGCTTGTCTGATGCAAGTAAAGCTGTGTGGTCCCTGGGCCATTTGCCTCAGGTGAGTTGCTCTAGGGAGGGAAGGTATAGAAGACAGGCCTAACGCTGAGGTGAAATTTCTCTTCAGCTCAGTCTCATCTTTTCAGCCTGCATCCCCATATCCTAGTTCATCTCTGCCCAGCTGGAGGCCCCCCAGGCCCCCAGGCATTTCCAACCCATGCTGTCAGTGGTAGGTCGCCATGATGACACCACCTCTCACAGCGTGGCTCTTAGTGGAGTGGGAAATACAGTTCACCTTTCCTGGTGGCCTGTAAAGGCCTGATGATGTCTCCCAGGGCATCTCACCGTACCTCACCCTTTCTGCTGAGGCCATGTGCTGGCTAAGGAGTGGTCAGATACCTACAGAGAAGAGATGAGGAACTGGTGGGGAGAGGCAAAGAGGGGGGTCACAGAGGGGAGAGCAGTGCCAGGTTGGAGACAGGAGACCAAATAAGGGAGGGGTTGGGGCTGGCACATATGCTGATTCGAAGGACGTACCTGTGGGGCCTGGGACAAACCCTTATGACCATGTTTCCGTTTTCACACCTGAAAACGGGGTGCTGTGCTCATGGGATATTGGGAAGCACTGACTGGGGCTGCATAGAAAGTCCATCACCTTCTGTCACTCCCTCAAGGCAACCTATAAGGGCTGGACATGTAGCTCAGTTGGTAGAGTTGACTGTCTAGCATGCATGAAACAGCCCCAGACACTGTAAAAGCCAGGCATGGTGGCTCACACCTGTAATCTTAGCATTCAGGAAGTGGAGGCAGGGGACCAGAAGTTTGAGGTTTCTCTGCTGCATTCAATCTCTATGTCACCACACAACAGAACCATCATTCCAGGCAGGGCTCTTGTGTGCACCTGCTGCTCGCAGGTGGGTGGCGGCTGTGAGGAGGTTGTGGGGAGAGACCTGCAGTGGTAGTAGCCTAGACCCACAGCTCCCCATTTCCCTGGCTTGTGTACCCTGAAACAGAACCATGGCCTCAGAATCAGCCAAAACTCATATATCCCGTCCCATAGGTTTCCAGCAGCCAGGCTCTCTAAGGGAGCCTCAATTTACCCTTCTGTGAAGGAGAAGTAACCATGCCCTATGACTTACAGGTTCACCCAGGAACCAGAGGGCAATCTGTGGAAACAGTTCTTGCATTGGCCTTTGGGAGTAGGAGGTCAGGATCCAGAGCCAGCCTGAGTGTGATCCCCCTGCCCCCATGCCTCACCCCACCCACCACCCATGAGCAGAGCGCGCGCCTGCAGGAGCGCGCGCGTGCGTGTGTGACTCAGGCTCTATTCATAGCTGAGTTCTGCCAGCTGCAGTGTCACAGGCAGAGGGGCCTCGGCCCATGTTATTATTACAATTACCATGTGAATTAAAAGTTTGAGCAGCGATCAGCCCACGTCGCCAGGGAAGAGGGAGCAGGAGAAAAATAAAGATGAAGAAGAGAAGAAGGGCTGAGCCCCAAGAGCCCCACACACACCCCAAGGAAGACTGAGTCCACCTGAGGAGGCTTATAGGTTATGCCAGTCCCCAGGGTTCCTGCCTGCCCAGGGCCCAGGGTCCCCGTGTAGAGGGAGGAGCATTTAGAGATGACACAGCCCAGTGGCAGCTACTGGGCGGGGGTGGGGCATAGATTTTTTTTCTTCCCAGAACTTTGTCATCTTATTGGGCAGGCCAAGCTCAGGGAGGGCGATTGACTGACCTAATCTTATTGGGCAGGCCAAGCTCAGGGAGGGCGATTGACTGACCTAAGGTCACAGAGAGAACTACAATCAGGTTACTGGCTCCTACACTGTCTCATGCCAGACAGGTCTCTGACTCTACATCCCCAAACCTCATCAGGCCGTGGTGCTGATGCAGGTGATCTAGAGGCAAGGTATGAGAGGTTACAAACAGGACCCGCCATGCCGGCTCTCTCTGCTCTATGAAATGATAGAATCTGACTCTTCTCCCGAAGCCCCAGCTCGGAGCCATCAACATCTCAGGATTCCGAATCCACATCCACATATGTCACCATCCACCCAAGGAGTCCCAGGCTAGAGAGCAGGCTGCCCAGCTGAACGCCGATGCTCTGGTCACCTTGGGCCAGCTCAGTCTTCCCGTCTATAAAATGAGCTCTCCCCAGTGGTTCATGACTGCGTCTGTTTCTAGAATGGAGCCCCCAGAGGATCCCTGAGGGGGTGTTGGGCTGTGGGGGCGACTAGACCATCTCCTGCCAAACCCCAGCCCAGGGGAGGAATATTTTCCACTCTTTCTGGGGAAGCCCCAGAGACGGCCCCCGGGGAACCAGATCCATCTAAACTCAAACCCAGTCCCTCCATTCTTTCTTGCTGTGTGACCTTGGGCAGGTAGCAAGCCCCTCTGGGCTGCAGCTTCTCCATCTGTATTATAGGGCCAGTACATTATTAATGGAGGGGATTAAGTAAGAATTTGCTGAAGCTCCTAGCCTCATACCTGGCCAGGCAGTACTTCTCCCAGTTAGGCAGCAGAGTGGTATACATGGCCTCCTGGCACATCTTTGGGAAATATAGATCCGAGGATTCCCGAGGTGGGGATGTCATTCACAGTCACCCATGAGATGAAAGTCACCAGGCAGGAAGGCTCTGCCTGATTAGGAGCAGGGTGCTCACTCTCTCGCCAAACCTCGGGTACCCCCATCTTTCTTAGCCTCCAGAGGATCACAGGCCTTTTGGCTGACTCGGGACAACTGGGCCAGCTCAGTCCTTGTCACTAANCCCATCTTCCCATCTATAAAAATGAATTCTTCCCCAGAGGATCCCTGAGGGGGTGTTATGTTGTTGGGGGCGACNAGATAGATCATCTCCTGCCGAAAACTCAGCCAGGGAGAGGAATATTCTAGAACACAATATTCTAGAATGGACCATAACCTTTTAGCTTAACCCTACATCCAGCTTGTCCCTCACAGAGACAGCCTAAGATTGGTTTTCAAAGGAGTTCTAAAGGAATCCCTTAAGTAGACCAAGTAGGGGATAAGAACAAAGTCCTTCATGGTGGAGACGGGTAGGGAAGTAGGAAAGGAAGGGGAGGGGCCAAAACCAGAGCTGGGGGTGGTGGCGTGGTGTTGCTCCTGATCTGCCTGGCTCTTGTCTGCCTGCTTCCAAGAGGGGGCTGAGAACCAGGAACCTACTTCCTCTACTCACTCCTAGGCCATCAGTGTGGCCCCAGGACCTCAGTTTTCACTTTTGTAAAATGACAGCATCAGACCAATGATATAAGGACCAAGTCTCTGTATGCATAAAACCATCCTCCCAGGCCACCTATCCCCATGGTAGTGAGGTTGGCCTGCCCCTCACCTCTGGTCATCATTGGAAGGCCATAGGACTCCTACCTATCNGTGGCTTTGGAGCCAGGGTCCTACTCTCTCTCCTGTACTATAACTCATGTCCAGTCCAGGTGGTCACTTTGAACATTCCACCATTCCCATTTCACAGGTGAGAAGATGGAGGCACAAGGAGGGAAGCTTCTGTTCAAGGTCACAGGATCCCTCCTAGGGCCCTGGAATGCCAAAGTGGCAGAGGGCACCTCCTCTCAGGGGAATCGCCGATACTATAAGTGGCCAACATTCACTGTACAGATGTGGACTCTATACAGGGGAATCTGCCCAAGGTCACATAGCCAGGCAATGACACACCAGGTCCTGGGAACACTCAGGCCTCACCTAGCCAGAGGGACAACAACAGGGCCGGACTTCCTGTCCCAGCCATGGGACTTCCTCAAGATTGGAGTCCTGGTCCCATCTCTGGGCTCTGCACAGTCTCCCCTAAATTCCCTTTACACGTAAGATTAGGGTAAGAAGAGCAAACGAGAGACAAGCAAGAAAGTTGAAGTCTGGCTGCTGCTCTTCCACTCCCCAACTGGCCCGCTCCTTGGTCCTTCCCCTCCCTCCCTCAGTGCAGGGGGATCAGGCGCTGATGTAATGCTTTCGTCCCCGTGCCAATCTCAGAAGAGAGACGACAGATTGCGTGAGCCAAATTTGGCATCCTAGGGGGAGAGGCATGAAAAGTNGAGATGTGGAGGAGAAGAGGAGCCCGGGGAGGTACCAGAGAAGCCCCCCTGCCCGGCAGACCCCCTGGGTGCCTCTTCTTCCTCTGCTTACACCCCCCCCCATTCTTCCCTAGCCTGCCCTGGCATGCATCCCCTACAGGC
>LZPO01068922.1:1200447-1214696 GCA_001675575.1 Neotoma lepida
CTGGGCATGGTGGTGCATGCTGTTAATCCCAGCACTCTGGAGGCAGAGGCAGGCAGATTTCTGTGAGTTCAAGGCCAACCTAGTCTAAAAATCAAGTTCCAGGACAGCCAGGGTTGTTACACAGAGAAACCCTGTCTCAAAACAAACAAACAAAACCCCACAACAAACAAACAAAACAAAAAACCCAAAGCCTTTCTGAAAATTCTCCCATGATTCCCGCCCACTCTGGAAACATAGTTTTGGCCAAGTGCATTATCACTGAACCAGTGATATCTGAAGTCCCAGTTCTCCCTGCTCATGTGTGGAGTGGGAGTGTCTTATCTATTTCTTCAGGGTAACTGTGAAGATTCCAAGAGATGATATGGCACACCAAAGGGACATCCTTTGGGAGTCCAGGTAGCTCATCACTAGCAATGGTAGGGGGAGGATGTTGTCACTTGTGAAGCATTTGAACAGTGTGACTCCAGGGTCTTAACATCACTCCCTACTTAGAATCCTCACCTAATTAGTTCATTCCTCTGCAGACCCAGCCTTGTGTGGCAGGATGGAATGGAATTGAAAGGTGGTTGTCCTGCATTCCCTCCCTCACTAATCTGTGCTGAATAAGGAGCTGGAGGATTCAGAGGGTCCTGCCTATGCATCCTCTTGTAGGGGTGACAGACTCACATGTCTTCACAGGGCATGTGACCTCATGCTACAGGTTGTGGTGACAGCATGTCATTCTAGTGACGTTTAAGTGATTGAGTTCTCTATGCCAGTGTAGTCTAGTGCCAGCTAAGCAGCATTAGGGCCACCTGGGAAGTTGTTAGAAACGAAAATTCCAAGGCTGTCCAGACCTACAAAAGATCCTGAGGAGGACACGAGAGAAACCAATGACTAATGCAAACCTCCAACCCATGAGGCTAGGGGCCCCAGGAACATATCACACACATGCATGCACACGCACGCATGCACCGAGTATGCATGCACGCATGTTGGCCCTCAGGGTTACAGATATCACAGCTTAACAGGAGCATTAAGAAATGATTTCATAGACGTCCATGTCTCTCTAGGTTGTTTTCCTCCTCTGTGCCTATGTGACTGTGTACATGATCTATTGGAAGTTCCGGAAGACATTTGACAATGAGAATGACACATTCCGACTGGAGTTCCTTCTGGTCCCAGTGATTGGCCTTTCCTTCCTGGTGAACTACAGTTACACACCAACAGAGGTGAGTCTGAGCCCAAGGCGGGAGTGACTCCCAGCACTCTTCTCAGCCTGCCAGCGTTTACACCCATCCCCCAGTAAGGGGCACATCTGTTCAGTCATGAGGTTCCAAGTTAAGCAGGTGGTAACCCTGCTTCTGTTGGGACCTTGTGTCCCCAAGAGCAGTCCAGGCAGACTATAACTCAGCAGACTTGAGCTTCAAGAGAAGCATTTCTGGAGGTCCTATGCTGGTATTTANGGACTATATCCAACACATTGTGGCCTAAATTATGTCATTTATAAACTGTTTTGTGGACGTTTGCACTGTTTAAAAACAAGCAGGCATTATAGACCTGAGTTTGTATTTCTATAGGAAGAGACAGAAAAGGTACAACTACTGACTGAAGTTCAGGGCTGGGGATGCTATGGGTAACAGTGCTTGTCCAGCATGCATCTGACCTTGGCTTCTATCCCCAACACCAAAAAGCCGCAAATAACAAGTTCTTAAACCTGGTGTGTCGAAGCATGCCTGTTGCCCCAGTCCTTACTTGGAAGACAAGGCAGTTAGCTCAAAACCTGTTATAATGTGACCCTGACAACTGTTCTCTCCAGCAAACGTTCACTACTGTTCCTCCAAAGCAATGGACCCTCCCAGCCTTCCCTGCTCTTCTGACAGGTCCTCTGGACTTTCTCCATCTATTTGGAGTCAGTGGCCATCCTGCCACAGCTCTTCATGATCAGCAAGACTGGAGAGGCTGAGACCATCACCACTCACTACCTGTTCTTCCTGGGGCTTTATCGGGCACTCTACCTAGCCAACTGGATCTGGCGGTACCAGACAGAGAATTTCTACGATCAGATCTCAGTGGTGTCTGGAGTAGTACAAACCATCTTTTACTGTGACTTCTTCTACTTGTATGTGACCAAAGGTAGGCACTGGTCCTAAGTCACTACACACTCTATGGTACTCTAGCTGGTTTGAGGAGGGAGGCAGAGCCAAGGCTCACCCCTTCTGGAGCTTATTTGGATTGGGGAAGCACAGATCAATGGGAATACTTGTGTACAGATGTGAACTGGAAGAGGACTTTTGACAAACCTGGCTGGGAAAATCTGTGTAAGCTCCAAAACGGGCCTTAGAAAGTCACAAACCTTAAAACTCAAACCAACTAAGCTCTCACAGGGCCTTGGGCTCATTAAATCACCAAGAGCATCTGTAAGAACTCATTTCAACCAACCCAGTAGCTGCCATGCAGACAGAGTAGTCAGGGCAGCTTAATCAAGTGCAGGGTGAAGAGATCAAGGCAGTCTATAGGAATGGAGCAGAGATGAACTGACACCCAACTGCTAAATCTACAACTATGTAGAGAAGCAGCTCAGTAACCAAAATGGGGCAAGAGGGCGTACAGCCCATGGTTAACCTGAAATGGAACTTCTGGTAACTCCTGCAAGGGACAATAGGGTGTGGTAGATTGTGCCTTGAATCCCAGCACTAGGGAGTCAGGTTAGTCACTCAAAAAAAGGGAAGGGATGAAAACAACAATCCTTTCTAAGTAGAGCATATTCTGTAACTGTCCTTTTNGTCTAGTCCTTAAAGGAAAGAAGTTAAGCCTACCAATGCCAGTTTGAAGAGATGGCCACACCGTAAGGCATCCAGAGCAAACCATTTGGATTGTTCTCCTTGGTGACTTAAATGACTGGTGTGAATTTGGGCAGAACACTGGCAGACCTTATATACCACCACGGATGTAATGGAATACCTGGTCCAACCACCCAAGAGTGGGGCCTTACAATGGCAAGTGAAAATAAGGAGCTACAAGATTCCTCCTTCATGAATGACCAACTATTGCTCCTTTTGACTATAGCAGAGGGCTCATGCCAAGGAGTGCGCAGATACATTCACCAAGATCCTTCCTAGGTCAGAGTGTGGAACTGAAGACCCCGTGTGTGTGTTGTCACACAACCCACTCCCACACTGCATCTCAGACTCATCAGTTGCCAGCCTAGGTGGACACCATGCTGTGATTCAGATTCTTGTGCCAAGCCCCATCATCAACTCCTTTCTCCCCTCCCAGTTTTGAGGTGCTAACTAGGGTAATTAGTCATTTAACCCCCAATATTTGTTGTTTGGAACAAAATGTTAAGATTAAACTCTTGCTAAGTTTTAATGTAATAAGACATTCACACCTTTATTGTCAATTGTTTTTATTTATACCTACAAAAGAAAACAAGATGGTATCAAAAGGACAATTTACAAACTAAGAATAGTAGTAACATAGCTCTTAGCATCCTGTGCCTCAACATCACACCTACAATTCAAGTCTCAATGACAGGAATGTGTTGAGAGATCAGCAAAGGCATTCACAGAGCACTGATCCCAAGCAAAAGCCACCAACCTTTTGGATGAGAAGTCTGCACAATGAATTGTTTGGGAGGGGGAGGGGGAAGCAGCCCACAGCTTAACACTGAAGCCTTTCCCTAAGTGAGTTAACCACGAGGGCAATCAACCCAGCTGAAGGGTTTGCCTAGGCCTGTTCTGAGAACTCAAAGTCATTTGCACTAAATAGGAAAACTGCTAGCTTTCTGCTGTAGCCAGAAGAGCTCATGAAATAGGAAAGTCAGGTGTTAATTCCATCTGCACTGTGCTTCTGGTGGAGAGGANAGGTAAGCAACCTAGCTACTGCTTCAACCCCAGAGGTGTTAACAGAAGGGGCGTTTTGAAGAGCTGCAGTAGCACAGGCTAGCCCATGGTATGATGCTTTATAAATAAATCTGAATTTGGTTGTAGAAAGAATTATCTGTAACAGGCTGGTCAGTGTCCATGGTCAGACACTACTTCCTTTTGGCAGGGTGAGAGACAGACAGGACACACACTTTGGTTTCAAAGCACAGAGGAGGGTTGCCACACATCTGTGCCCACCATTCTCCCTTAGCTTCATATTCTGTAAAATAGTAAGGAAAATAAAAGGAAGCCAAGCACTCACATGCNTATATCCAGCATATGCTGACAACCTACCTGTTATGTCGCACACTGAATCCTACTTTGAGAGCCCTCAAAACCATCCCTTTTTCTCTTCCTGAAGGAAACCTCAAGTGTATTGTTAAGACTGGTAGGAAGCAGCAGGGCACTATTGAGGGCACAGCCAAGGAATGCAGTGGGGCTTCCTCCCTTTAACTGTACTGTGAATGAACAGCACAGGTAACAGCAAAACAAAAGCCCCCACCCACCACTGTGATCTATTAAATTATAGGCGCTGGGGCCATCTATTGTCCTATCCTCTTAGGGTGACACAAGAGCAGAATATCCTTTCACATGTATCTGTTGCTCTTGGAAGTTTCAGTAAGAAAACATTTAACAAAGGGACGAGGAGACAAAGTCACCCACCTTCACACTGGAGAGAGTAAGGTGGACCTGGGCTCTAGCCCTCCATCCAGAGTGCTTCCTAAGCACTACCTACCTTGGAAAAGCTGAGTGCAAAGGGACGTCGAGGATGAGTGCCTCCAGTTGCTACAAAGTACCACAGAACAGGCTGTAAAGACTAGCTCTTCAGCAGTCCTGCTCAGGAGAGCCTAGCTGATGGCAGAGCAGTCCATGAGTCACTCTTACTCTAAAAATACTGAGATTAAGAGGAAGATCTGCCCATTTGGATTCCATCATTTCTAAAGGTGCTCTCCACACCCTAGACCCAGCTGCTCAGGAAGTTTCTGCTAAGCACTGATGCTTACTGCTCATGATGGCTATCTGGCTAGAAAAATGACTTTCAGATGGTCCCTGGTTATATGGGGGGGAAAAAACCAGGCAGTCTCTACCCAGATGCCAGTCTACCCAGCAAAAACAATGCCTTGTACTTTTTAAACTTAAAAAAGATCGCTTGAACTCAGAAATTTAATTTCTAACTCAACACTAACCTGGTTAATATTTAGTAACTGCAGGAAAAAGAGAGTGAAAACCAATTAGGAACTTTTTAACTGTCAAATGCACGTAATAAGCCATCAGCCAAAAAGACTGGTAATCTTAAAATTCATTAGGCCTGAGTACTCTAACTTCAGTAACTTAAAACCCACCATGGACAATGCACATGGAAGTCCCTTTTGGCCTCTCCCAGGAAGAAGAGTCTTTAGTACAGAATGCAACCATCTTCCTCTGCAGAACTGTCCATCCTTCCCTACCCTCCCTCCCAATAAACAGGTCTCTTATACACATCTAGATGTGTATAAGAGACAGCTCCCAGGAAGAAGAGTCTTTAGTACAGAATGCAACCATCTTCCTCTGCAGAACTGTCCATCCTTCCCTACCCTCCCTCCCAATAAACAGGCTCCAAAAGTGCCTAATACCTTTAGGATGAAAAATAGCTCAATATCCTCAACATGCATTAAATTGGGAGAAATTAATCTTTTCCAGTCAGTTATATATATATATTTTTTCCTTACAAAACCTGTTATTACAGACTGGATCTTTTGGGTGGGCAGAAGAAACCTGGCAGTGAATTTTAACTAATCTGCATTAAAAAAAGATAAACCACAATGGTTGGGAAAAGAAAAAATAAAAATGCAAAGGGCTAGAAGGGTAAAAGAATAGACCGTGTTCCTTTAGATGGAATTAATCTGCATGAGTCACTCCACCAAGCAGCTTCATTTACGAGAAGGAGGAGGGGGAGGTGGGGGAGGAGGGTACTGGTAAGCAGTCTGCCCCATGTAGCCTATCATATTGGTAGCTCCTGGAGGTTGTGCAAACTGCTGTGACATCAGTGGCTGTGGCTGCTGCCCGGATCGGCCTATACCACTAAACTGCTGACTAGAGCTCTGGGAGCTCCTCCCGCTTGAGGTGGTGCTGCTAGCCCCGTAGGTGCCTGCAGCATACTCCTGGCCTGTGTAGCCACTGGTGCCATAAGCAGCTGCCCCATAGGTGCCTTGAGCATAGGTATATTGGCCTGCTTGTGCCCCAAAGGCAGAATTCGGGCTTCCATAGCCACTGCCATTAGCATAACTGGCTCTATCGGTTTCACTACGATCCCGGTAGCTTGTAGAATCTCTCCGACCACCATCCTTGACCCCTCGAAGCCTCCGGTCACACTCATCCTGATACATCAGATTGGGATTGTTGGCTGAAGAAGTAGTCCGGTATCGAGAGCGACCTCCTGGTGGGAAGAGAAAGGTATCTTCAATGCCAATAGGTAATCCAAACTAACTGAACATAAAGGGGGGACAGAAATACTCAACAAGTCTTCACTGTCAGCAATGCTAGTCTCTTAAATTAATACTTCACTCAACTTGGTGCCTTTTAGACTCTTCTTGAGGGTAACAAAAACAACCCCCCCCCAACAGGGTTTTCTGTGTAGACCCGGCTGTCCTCAAACTCAAGAGATCCGCCTGCCTCT
This sequence comes from Neotoma lepida, assembly GCA_001675575.1. Taxonomy (NCBI): domain Eukaryota; kingdom Metazoa; phylum Chordata; class Mammalia; order Rodentia; family Cricetidae; genus Neotoma; species Neotoma lepida. Next base: position 1,207,009 of record LZPO01068922.1, read on the forward strand.
GCCTTCTAAGTGCTGGGATTAAAGGCATGTGCCACCAGCACCAGGCTTTTGAGACAGAGTTTTTCTATTTAGCTCCGGCTGTCCTGAAACTCACAATGTAGACTAGGCTGGCCTCAAACTCAAGAGATCTGCCTGCCTCTGCCTCCTGAGTACTGGGATTAAAGATGCGTGCCACCACTGCCAGACCACAAAAACAATCTTAACACACCAGGCTTGGGAGCCAGGAGCCAGCAGCCAGGGCTGAGTGCACCTCACAACTGTAGATCAGCTGTATGCCTCAGCTAATACTATGTTATAAAATGATTATCAAATTTTCCACATACAAAATTGAAATCCTAATTCAGAATCAGATTAAAGGTATCAAGAAGCAACAACAGTTTCTTTATATGTATTTGTTAAGAGATAGGGTCTAGATAGGAAGCTCAATCTGTCCCTAAAAGAGTCACGCCTAGCCTACCTCCAGGTGTCAAGAATTATAAGCAGCTGGGTGTGGTGACAAACACTTGATCCCAGCAGTTGAGGGGAAGAGGGAGAATTATCTCTGTGAGTTTGAGGCCAGCCTGGTCTACAAAGAAAGTTACAGGACAGCCAGGGCTGTTNTAAAGAAACCATCTTGAACTACCCCCCAAAAAGCAATGTACAGGAATGTACTACTATTAGTTTAATTTTGGACATGCATGTGACCCCAAATTTAAATAAAAAATGGGTCTTAGATTCTCATATACCAGGCTACAATAGTAACAATTGCAGCACAAAGACAGAACTTGCTTTCTGACTTAAAATGAGGTCACAAAAAACACTAAGCATTCTCTGACTTCCAAGCAAGAGCCTTCACAGATCAAAACAAAAAACAAAAACAAAAAAACAACAACAAAAAATCCACCCAGAAAAAACAAGGCACAATTAGCATTAGGAGTCCTTGGTAGTACCTGGAAAATTCCAGGACTTACCCTTACCCCCTCCGCCGCCACCGCCTCTGTGGTCCACCAGCTGCATCAATTTTGGATTGATGGCCTGATTGGCCTCTTCCAACACTTTGATCAGCTCTCTAGCCTGCTTTAGGTTCCCTGGGGTAAAGAAGGTATAGGCAGTGCCCTTGTTGGTGCTCCGGGCCGTTCGGCCAATACGGTGAACATAATCCTCTGAGCTGTTTGGATAGTCGTAGTTGATCACAAACTTGACATCTTCCACATCTTCCAAGTCAATGATGAGCCGTTGTGTAAGTTGATGTGGCAGAGAAAGAGAGGTAAAGGACAATGCCAAGAGGTGGAAAGCACGAATGCAGATGACAGCAAGAGGAGAGAAGATNAAGTTAGTAACCACTCTGAGCAGGTACAAAAAAGACTCATCCCAACAGAGTAAAAGAGGATCAGTGACTCTCAGGACCCAAAGGGCACTGTGTCTTGATTTGCTATAATCCCATGGGAGTCCCATATAATACCCCAAACTCCTGCCTCTTCTGTGACTGTATGCTGACAGGAGCTACACTAGACCAGAGTTCAGACTGACACACTCTAGTGCCACCCCTTTCAAAGTTGGGATTTAGAGGGAATCGGTAACCACCATTCAAGTGCAGGGCCAAATCACTTCTACTCTGTTGGGAGAAGCCTGGCACAGTCTACCAACAACAACCAACTTACCTTCAGACCAGTCACAGAGCAACATGGAAAGGCACTCCAGCTACTCATACATTCTCAGACTATACAATTAGGGTTTTTCTTGCTCTTGGATTTAAAAAGCAAACCAAAGCCAAAGTACACACCTATTTTGCTTTGCTTGAACACCCACATTATCTTTCCCTTTCCAGTCACCACAAGAATACATTACACTAAAATTTCACTGTACTACCAAGCCCAGCTTCTCAAGTGAGGTTTTTTTCCACTCAACTCAAGGTTATTGCAAACTTAGTACTTGTATCAATGATCAGATTGTCTACGTGACCTGGAGATTCAATAGCCAAAGAATGTGGGGAAAACCATGAAACCTTGAGACACACAATCAATATTCTGTACATGGCTAGGAATTGGGCTGGGTAACCCCCTAAAACTTAAAATTATGTAAATGTTAGTGTAATGCTTTCAGCTAAATGTAGTTTTTTAACCTACTTAACAAACAAATTTAATAACAGAATCCTAATTTTTTGTGGAAAAAAATCTGCATTTTACAAAGAATATTCCGAAAATATCCTAGATAAAACACAGATTTCTGTGATAGAAATAATTAAAAAACATTCTCTGTTTGTTACCAGACCGATGCACACTCCCTCCTCCTTTGGGAAACCGCTGCAGCCGATCCCGTCTCTTTGTCTTTTATATTTGGCGGCCTCCTTTCGAAAACTCCGCCTTCTGACACGGGACCACTGGAGCGCGGGGAGCATGCATCAAGGGTCCGTGGCAGTGAGAAGTCCCCACACACGCTCGCTCTGTGAACTGGCTTAGATGCTTCTCTGTAGCCCCATTTGGTTGACAAGCGCCGGAGAACCTGGGTTCAGGTAAAAATTTCAGGTCCTCCAACGCCTCCCCAAGGTAATTGGGGTGATTGTAGAAAAATTAAAAAAAAGTTACATCCAAAGGGTCAGACTGCATCTATTGCCCAGACTGGATTAATTTCAGGGGAAAGGGGAGATGACTAAAAAACAAAAATTCAGCTGTTAGGGGCGTGTGAAGTAGGGCATTATGTCTGTTTCTTATTACAATAAGGGCTCCTCAGTCTTTACTGACCCCTAAAGTCCTGAATCACACCAGAAAGACGAGAAGGCACTTATCACAGGGGGCAGCTTGAGTCTCCGGCTTGGGTCGTTGATGCCACAAAGAAAAAATAGGGCAAGGATGGAAGAGTGGGGTGGGGTGGGGAGAGTTAACTCCACAAGCACATCTTCAGAGCTTGGATAATGGCCCTCAGTCATCCCACTGAGTGACCATGGACAACAGATCCTGCTGAATTACTGCACTGGATGCACAGGAGTGTGCTTTCCAAGCAGCAAGCACTGGGGCTCCAGATGCTAACAGCTGGGAGTACTTCTGGAGAGGCTCTATAAGGGGTGGACACGGTGCAAGTTCTTCATACTAGAAAGGTGTCCTGTGTGCACAAAGCTGACTGAGGCCACCTGAGAGCAAGCACAGAATCTGGTTTTCTCCAGTCCAGCTGCTCTGAGGTTACTGGTGCACTGCNACAATATTATCTTGCTGTCTATAGAAGATGCTGTAGTAGGGTAAGAAATGGAAAGTGACACGTTTTGGCCAGTGGCCTGGGAGAACCTATGCCATGGCCTGAAACGCCAATCATTAATTGGGAGGATCTAAGACTAGCCAGCAGGCTCATCTAGAGCGGCTTCGGGCCAATGGAGATTTGCCTCAGCCATGTACTGAGTGATCTGCAGCTGATATCAAAGCTTCTGCTAAAAAACAAAACAAAATCAATTCAATACTTTTAGTTCAACAGTCTGTACTTAAACAAAAAAGAAAAAGAAAAAAAAGCGAAATAAAAAATATCCCAGTGGAAAGGGAACAGTGGTCGCCTGAAGAGTACTAGTATCAAACTATGGGAAGCCAAGAACTTACCTGAAGGGATCATTTAAGAGACCATCGCTCCACAGAAGGGAAAAAAGGCCTGGTGACTCAGCTGAAAATAGCACCCCTGTCTATGAGGTAGAAGCCTTCACTTTCCAGGATCTTGTAGGACCTTGGTCAGAATTCTGCCATTGTGGTGGGTTTTCTCCCTCCTTTTGAGTTTTACAAGGCAGCAAACAAAGGGGCCCAAAACAAGCACTGATGTTGAGTAACAAGAAACAGACTCAGGTACCTTCCCTCTCCCTCACTTGAATGAGGGAGGGTGGGATGAAGAGTCTAAGTTATTCTAATGGCAGCCAATTGATTTGTTAAAATATGCAAGGGACATAGAACAAAGATTTTAATTGTCTAGGCAAGATGCACAAAGAAGCTACCAGCACATAGCAAGCCTGTTTTAAAAACCACCATCACTGAAAGCTTTATGTAAACTGCTTTCAGGCTTCTGCCTCCTCTCCCAACAGGCCCAAGTNCTAAGACCCAGACATGACCTCAGAGGGAAGAGACCACTCCCCGCCATGGCTGCAGGTCACTACCTCCGAGGGAGGTAAAGGGATTAAAAGCTCCATCCCTGCTGCATTCAATCCTTATCATCACCTAGGTTCAATTGCACAGGAACGTGGTACTTCTCACCTTCCTCAACAGGAAATGAAACACACCAATAATGGATTCCTCACGACAGACGTGACCCCCACCTCTCTAAAACAAGATCTTGCTATATAACCTAGGTTGGCCTCAAACTATTGATTCTCTTGTCTAAGCTTTCCAAGTGCTGCAATTTACAGGCATATACTACCATGCCCAGCTTTAAGAACCTCTTTTTGTGGAGACAGTGTCTCCCAATGTAGGGAGTTGGTCTATAGCTCACCAGGCTGGCCTGAAACTAAAGAAACCACTTGCCTCTGTCTCCCAAACACTGGGATNAAAGGCATGCATTACTACATCCAGCTGAAATAATCTTTATAAATGTAAACATTTTGGGTCCGACTTGTTCAGTTCAAAACAATAGGCCAAAGTATCACAGGCTATTTGGATGAATCTTAAATCATGAGTTGAAACTCCAGAAGAACACCTTCAGATTAAGTTCTTAATCTGAACTTGGACAACACACTGATGGCCAAATGATGGGTAGAAGAGGGGAGAACTGCCCATCATTTTACTGAAGTAACACCAGGCAATGCAGATTTAATAAAATGACATTATAGTAGAGTAATCAAACCCTTCTTAGTAAATGTTCATGGAAGTGGCCTCTATGTTTTTATCTATTAATAGACAGACTGGTATAAGGGAGAAACAAAAGAAACCAGCTTTTGCTAGCTAGGTTTAATTAGGCTCCTTCTATCCAGTCAGAAAACTGAACAAAACCAAAAAGAAATTAAGCTGTAAAATGAATGTCTCCTCTCCCTGTAACTTAATAGTCATGCCTAGGCCTTGCTGCAGACCAAAGCCTGTTTTTAGGAGCCGGACGAGACTTTGAAAATAAAAGGGGGTTGGGTGGGATGACGGCAGAAAACCCAAAATAATAAAATTAAAAACCCACAAAGGCTAAAAAAAATTGCAAGGGGGTAATCACACTTATACTCTTTTGACTAAACTCATGTACATACAACTCTCAATTTGACATGACAAAAAATTTTAAAACCAAAAGATACACAAACCACCAACAGAGACACCTATCTATACAAACCTAGCCCACGGGAGGCTACATCTGTGGCAATGAGGATAGGAGCCTTTCCAGATCGAAACTCTGAAGAAAAAAAAAAAGGTGCAAAGTTAGGGAACTGAGGCGTTGGCTTTGTANACCTTTCTATAACTTATACCACACCCATTTTAATTAAGGGAAAAAAAAGCATTTTAAGTATTTTCAAACTGTATGTCTGTGTATGTTGAGTGTAGGTGCTCAGAGGCCAGAGGCATAGAATCCCTTTGTAGTTGGAATTACAGGTGGTTTTGAGCCACTCAACACAGGTGATGGGTCTGCCCAAGAGCAGCGTGTGCTCTTAAGGCTGGGCCATCTCTCCAACCCTTTTCATTTGAAAATTTTTATTTATATTCTTATGAACTTTAAAGAACTCTGGAGATGTACTCAAAATGCCCAGGGTTCAATTAACTAAAACAGGGCTAGGTGGAGTTTAATCTACAAATAAAATCTNGTACAATACTTATTTTTGCAAACAAAACTGTTTCTGGNAATGCAGTCAGGCTATTTCTGCAATACTGTCTATGACCACTTGTTTTTGTGTAGAAATCATTCAACCCATTATTTGGTGTACAAAGCCTAAAATAATCTATAATCTGGTTCTTTATAAATGGGGGAGGGAGAAAGGCATGATAGGTGTCAAAAAACTTNATTGTGCTAGGCACAGCAACCTAGGAGGCAGAGGCAGGTGGATTTCTCTGAGTTCAATGCCAGCCTGATCTACATAGTGAGATCCTATCTCAAAAGAAAATGCTTAGTCTTATTCTTACCATTAAGTACCCAATCTCTTTCTGGTTGACTCTTGTCTCCATGGATACACATAGCTGGCCAACTATCAGAAGAATGTTATATATTAGAAATCTTTACCAAAGTATTAGTACATAATTTTGATCAAGGTTCTTTGAGCTACATAATAGAAGACTGGCCTCTTTTATACATTCACACAATTATAGATCGGGCTAAAATACCATATACACATGTAACAGCCTTGGCATAACAGTTGGTTCTCAACCTTCCTAATGATACAACCCTTTAATAAGGTTCCTATGGTGACCCCCAATCATAAAATTATTTTGTTGCTACTTCATTAACTGTAATTTTGCTACTGTTATGAACTGTAATGTAAATATTTGATATGCAAGGCTGGAGAGATGGCTCAGCAGTTAAGAGCACTGACTGCTCTTTCCAGAGGTCCTCAGTTTGGTTCCCAGCAACCACATGGTGGCTCACAACCATCCNTAATGAGATCTGGTGCCCTCTTCTGACTTGCAGGCACACATGCAGGTAGAACACTGTATACATAATTAAAACAAAACAAAACAAAACTGATACAGGATATCTGATGTATGACCACTGTGAAAGGGTTGCCACCCGCCCACCAGGTCATAACCTACAGGTTGAGATCTGCTGGCATAAAGCTATCTAGGTGCTGTACTCACCCATCTCTGCGCATCCTTCGAGTGAGGTCATCACATCGTCTCTTTGTCTCCACAAATATTATAGTCTTATTTTCCTTTTCCGCCATGATTTCCTCCATCAGTTGGATTAATCTGAAAACAAGACCAACAATACAGTTTCACACAGTAAAGTTCTTCCATCAACCACAAAGATGCTATTAACTCCCAAAGCTGAAGAGTGTGGTGGCACAGGTCTACAATCCCAGTATCACTCAGGAGGCTGAAGCAGGATGGAGAATTCAAGGGTCAACCTCAGCTACACACAAGAATCTTTTCTTCCAAAAGGGAAAAAGAATTTTTTTTGGTTTTTGTTTTACAGGGGACAGGGTTTCTCTGTGTAGCTCTGACTGTCCTGAAACTCACTCTGTAGACCAGGCTGACCTCAAACCCAAAGAGATCTGGCCTCTGCCTCCTGAGTGCTGGGATTAAAAGCATCTGCCACCACACCCAGCCTGTTGATGGATACTTTAATAAGCACATACATCTAATAATTCAGGGGTTGAAAGGATAAAGTCTTTGCTCTTTCAGAGGGGACACTAGCTCTGGGCATCCACTAGGAGTGACTCACAACCACCTGTAATTCCAGCACCAGGGGATCTGAATTCTTTCCTTGCCTTTATGAGCAGTGTATGAACACGAACAAATAACAAAAACTAATTCTGGCTGTGGTTACACTATTTGCCTAGCATGCATGATGCCCTGGGTTCAATCCCCAACAACACCTAAACAAAGTGTGGTGGCATATGGGAGGCACAAACTCTAAGCCATCTTCTGTTACACCTCGAGTTCCAGGTCGGCCAAGGATTCATGAGATCCTATTTCACATGCATAAATAAAATTGATGGAATTCCAACTAAGTCACACTAGAGTCAAGCAGGTCTGATGTATTTGACATTATTCCTATCTGAAAAATGAGAAATGGAGGCAATGAGAAGTAAACCTTAAACCTGCCTTAAAACTATACAG
>LZPO01068922.1:1214731-1229313 GCA_001675575.1 Neotoma lepida
GCCTGGATTCAAATCCAAGGATCCAAGACCATTTCATTTAACTACAATGAATCACAAACAATGTTTTCAACCTCAAAACAATCCTGGCCTTCTCAGCTGTGGTACAGCATGGCTTGTAATCCTAGCATTTTGGAGGTTACGGAAGGAGGATCATGAGTTTGAGGGTAACCTGAGGATACCCAGTACAGCCCTGTCTCAGAAATAAACCAAACTTAATATTCTATCAAAACAAGATAATGAAGTCTCCTTTCATACTTGTGATCTTTTTCACTTTCCATACAGACATCCACAATCTGCAAGATGTTGTGGTTGGCACTCAACTCCAGGTTGCCCACATTGATCTGGGTGTAGTCACGCAGGAAGTCCTCTGCAAGCTGCCTTACTTCCTTTGGCCAAGTTGCACTCCACATCAGTGTCTGCCGGTCAGGCTATCAGGAAATGAAGGTTTTCCTTTAGATTAAGGAACTTTATGACAGTCAAACAGGTATAAATAGAATGAAGTATCAGCTTTACAAACCCTGATTTGGTCAACAATTTTACGGATTTGGGGCTCAAAGCCCATATCAAGCATTCGGTCAGCCTCATCCAACACAAGGTAAGTACATCGGCGAAGGTTTGTCTTTCCTGATTCCAGGAAATCTATTAGGCGCCCAGGAGTGGCTATGCAAATCTCAACACCTGGAAAGCAAAATTAAATCAAATCAAAGATCTAGCCCATGAAGAAGTTTTGGATATAAACTATGCAAACCTCAGTACACAGAAACTAGGAGGCACCAGCCCTGATGGCTATAATCAATGTTACAGCAGTTGCTAAACTTACAGTATCTGAANAGCATGATGCAAGAACTTCACAAAGAGTAGGTTAAGCTCTAGCCACAAGCTTGCCCCCAACAAAGTAGCAAATAGAACTGTATCCCAAGAATTTCTACACTATTAAAAAAACTAAATTTTCTCACAAGAACCCGCTTTGTTCAACTTCATTTACAGAAATTGGAAAAGCAGGAAAAACAGCTTTTTCTTACCTCTTTCCAAGTCTCGAATTTGGGGACCTTTAGGAGCACCTCCATAAATGCATGTACTCTTCAACCTAGAACACTTTCCATAATCATCAGCCACCTGCTGTACCTGCTGAGCAAGTTCTCTGGTAGGAGCCAGTACTAGACACTGAAACAAGGGGAAGGGGGAAGCAAATAAACTTGAGACAGCCACCTTAAGTTTAACAAAAACACCCAAACAACTCTAAGAACCAAAAGGTAGTCTAATTTTCCTCTTATTGTCCAATTCAGCACATCTCAAGTTATTTGAGCAGTGGAGCACATTGGCTTATGAGAAAATATAACTTACTATTTGAAGACGGAAATACACCAACATCCTCCCCACTTGGCTTACTCTGATACATTATGATTAGGAAGTAAAAATGACCCCCTTAGCTTGATTTACACCTTGTGTTATCTACTTAAAAAAAGAGGGTCTCATATAGACTCTCCGGCCTTTGACTATGTAGCTGAAGATGACCTTCAAGTTCCTTCTGATCCTGTTTCTACCTACTCGTGCTAGGACTGAAGACATGNACTATCACACCCAGTTTTGTATTACCAACGTTTAATCTCACAAGATGAACAATCAGCTTAAAAAATATCCACGTTAGCAGAGTGAATTCCAGGCCAGCCTACAGAGTAAGTTCCATGACAGGCTCCAAAACTAGAGAAACTGTCTTGAAAAAAACAAAACAAAACAAACAAAAAATCCATGTGTCAGGCAGTGGTGGCACACGCCTTTAATCCCCAGCACTTGGAGACAGAGGCAGGCGGATCTCTGTGAGTGAGACTGAGGCCAGCCTGGTCTACAGAGCAAGTTCAGGGACAGCCAGGACTGTTACACAGAAACCCTGTGTGTGTGTGTGAGGGTTATCCATCAACCGATAAATATCAGCACCAAATACAAATAAAAGATGAGCTTGGCTGGGTGATGGTGGTGCTTGCCTTTAATCCCAGCATTTGGGAAGCAGAGGCAGGTGGATCTCTTGTGAGTTTGAGGCCAGCCTGGTCTACAGAGCGAGATCCAGGACAGCCAGGGCTGTTACACAGAGAAACCCTGTCTCGAAAAAACTAAAAAGCTGAGCTTGGAGAGATGGCTCAGTGGTTAAGAACATTGGCTGCTCTCCCAGAGGACCCTAGTTCAATTCCCAGCACCCACATGACAGTTCACAACTGCGTGGAACTCCAGTTCCGGAGGATCTGACACCCTTCCTTACTCACAGACATATATGCAGGCAAAACACCAATGCACATAATAAAATTACTTTAAAAGGGGGAGGGCTGGAGACATGGCTCAGTGGTTAAGAGCACTGGCAGGTAAGATGCTTGCATCGGGGGAGGGTATGGTGGTGTACACCTTTAATCCCAGCACAGGAGGCAGAGGAAGGATGATCTGAGTTCAAAGCCAGCATAGTCTANATAAATAATAAAAAAAGGCTTGCCCCCAAGTTTGACAACCTGATCCTGAGACCCACATTGTGGAAAAGAACTGACCCTAACAAGCTGACCCCTGCATCCATTCCCTACAGAAAAATAACTAAAACTGATAAAAATGAGTAATTCAGAATTGTGTTTGAGGGCTGTTGATATAGCCCAGTGGCTGAATACTTACCTAGCAAGCAATGGGCCCTAAAATTCAATTTCCAGTACTAAAAAACAAACCCTAAAACAAAGACTTGTACTTGAATTTGTTGCAAAACTGGTTCAAAGACTAGGTTCAGGGAGGTAGAGCTCACTGGTGGGATATTTGCCTAGCACACACAAGGGCACAAGTTAGATACCCAGAACCACAAACAGAAAAGAGGAAGAATGCCTCAAATTCAGTAATTTCATTTCTGTGTAACTTTGGGTAAGGCATTTAATTCCAAATAACACAGGCCAGTACCACTTCTACATATGGAGAAAAATTAAGAGTTAAATTAGGGCAGGGGCTAAGGAGTGATTAAGATCAGTGGTCCCTTTTCCAGAGGACTTGGGTTCAATTCCTAATAATCACATTGTAGGTAACAACTGTAACTGCAGTTCCAGGGGATTAAATACCCTCTTCTGGCCTCCATGACAACACACATGCAGGAAAAATACCCATAAACATTAAATAAAAAAAGAAAAAAAATTAAATTGGGTTTTAGACACAGTGCCTAAAACTCAACTGTCATTCAAAGTAGTTATTCTTAAAAATTACAAATTGTACCACACTTACAATTGGGCCATCTCCTCTTTCCAAGTATGGCTGGTGATTTATGTGAACAATCGCAGGCAGCAAATACTAGGAGGAACGATAAACAACGATAAACAACGTTATACAAACCCAAGCCATTATCTTAATGCTTGCAATTTAAATCAGTAATTAACAATGTCCTACTAGAGAAAGTGAGGAAAACCTAACATACTGCTGAATTTTATTTCTTGGCCTTCTCGAGACAGTGTCTCACTNTGTGGCTCACTGCATAGACTAAACTGGCCTCCAACTCAGAGGTCCACCTGCCTGCCTCTGCCTCCCTAGTACTAGGATTAAAGGTGTGCCCCACCATGCCAGGCTCGCACATCNTATTTTAACTGAGTTTAAGAACTGAGAAAACATGAGCTGGGCATGGTAGCACATGACTTTAATCCCAGTACTTGGGAGGCAGCTGAGGCAGGCAGTTGCCTGGTTGGAGGCCACCCTGGTCTATAAAGTGAGTTCTAGAACAGCAAAGACTACACAGAGAAACCCTGTCTCAGGGCGGGGTGGGGGAAACCTAAGAAAATCTAAGACAACTAGGATAACAAAATAAGTTACTACAATGTCAAAGACTTGGTACCTACCGCCAATGTCTTTCCAGAGCCAGTCTGTGCAATGCCAACCATATCCCGGCCACTAAGAGCCAAAGGAAATCCCTGGCACTGAATGGGAGTTGGTTCTGTAAAATGCTGATCCATCAGCACATCCATTACATACTCTGAAAGAAAAGGAAATGCATTACTATTTTTACTAGGCAAACTAAGGGCACATATGAGGTCTTAAGAAGTAGCAGTTACTGAAGACATGACTTAAGGTAAACCCAATCTCTCTAGTTCACTACCACCTTTGAGAACCATCATCCTGACACACCTAACAGCACAGGCCCATGAGTCATTTACTGTTCCCATAGTTCACACTACATCCTAGAAGCAATATTCTGCTGCCTTGTAAAACACACAGGGACAAAATACCAGAAGTTTTGGCATTAGAAACAACGGAGAAGCTGGGCAGTGATGGCGCACACCTTTAATCCCAGCACTCCGGAGGCAGAGGCAGGTGGATCTGTTGAGTTTGAAGCCATCCTGGTCTACAGAGCAAGTTCCAGGACAGCCAGGGATACACAGAGAAACCCTGCCTCAAAAAACAAAACAAAACAAAAATAGTATTTATTAATACTAGCAGCCTTCATGCTTCTAAAAAATTGGAAACTCCTAAAAAATTGGAAACTCACATAAAATTAGTATTTAAAACTAGGTGGTAGCGGCACCCACCTTTAATCTCAGCACTTGGGAGGCAGAGCCAGCCTGATCTACATAGTGAGACTTTGTCATGAAAAATAAAGACATAAAATGAAAAAAATTTTTTGAACTTTATTATTTTGTGTGTGCAAGCATGATGTGCCAGAGTGAGNTTGTGGAGGTCAGAGGAGAGCTTTGTGACACTGGTTTTCCCCTTTCACGTTTATATGGGCTCCAACAGCTAAACTTAAGTAACCAACTGAGTCATCTGACTGGCCACTAAATTACTATCTTTTCCCTCTTCCTCCCTCTCTCTGTTTTTTGAGGCAGGGTTTCTCTGTGTAGCCCCAGCTGTCCTGGAACTCACTCTGTAGACCAGGCTGGCTTCAAACTCAGAGATCTGCCTGCCAAGTGCTAAGGATTAAAGGCGTGAGCCACCATCACTTCCTGGCTACTATCTTTTCTTTCTGAAAGCTTTCGATTTGTCTTTTCCACCAAATTCTGAGCCTTCAAAACCTTTAAGCAACCTACCACTTAATGCAGGATTAAAGAACACTTACGTGGGAAGTTAGCATGATGGAAGGCAAAGACAGGTTTTGGACAAACATCTCCCCCTCTCACAGTAATCTCTTTCTTTCGACGTAGCTCATCAACCTCATACTACAGGAAAAGGAAGACAATAAAAGTTCTTCTCAATTAAAAGTTTTACTATCACAATGGTAAATATTAACACTTTTTACATGAATTCAAGTTTGTGATGCATGTGACTACAAGGCTCCACTTTCCACAGGCTTTTGAAAAACCTCTCAAGACTAAGTCCCAGCCAGGTAAGGTGGTGCTTTGTAATCTCAGTAGGACAGGTAGAAGGATCATCTCAAGTTCAAAACTAACTTTATCTACAAAACAATTTCAGACCAGTCGGGGTTAACTTAGGAGACAATCTACTACAAACAGTTAACTTCTACCTAAAACTAGAACTAGGAAGAGCATAGGTAAAACTTGGGCCCAAATGCTCTTTCCATTAACGAATTTTTCTGGACAAGTAATCGTTTTCTGGGTAGAATACACTATTAGGTAATTAAAANCACACAAATACACAATGTTAATTTCTTTTAAAAACTGATTTTATGAGGGTGTAGCTCAATGGTAGAGTTTAAGCTTTACATGCATATGGTGCTAGGTTTGAGCCCAACATTGCTAAAAGAAAATTAGCTCAATGGTTGAGAACTTGTCTTCATGGATAAAGCTCAGGGTTTGACCAAAGAGAACATCACAAACCTGATGTGCTGGCCCATGCCTATAAACCCTGGCATCTATGAGCTGAAGTAGCAGGATAGCAAGTTAAGGCCAGCCTAGAACTACACAATGAGACCATGCCACAAACAGAATAGTTTTATCACATAAAAATTAAAACAAAACACAAAGGCAAGCCAGTCATGGTGGTGTATTTCTGTAATCCCAACACTCAGACGCAGGAAGATCTCTGAGTCTGAGGCCTGTTTGGCTAGCTACATAGTAGATTCCAGGTTGGCCAGGGCTACAAATCAACACCGAGTCTCGAAAACAACAACAACAAAACAAACAAAAAAAAACTACTTAAAAAACATTAAAACAAGCCGGGTGGTGGTGACAACCATCTTTAATCCCATGGTTTGGGAGGCAGAGGCAGGTGGATCTCTGATCTCGGGGCCAGCCTGGTCTACAGAGTGAGTTCTAGGATAGCAAGGACTATACAGAGAAACCCTGTCTCGAAGAAACAACAAACAAAAAACAAAACACGGAGCTGGGCATGGTGGGTATAATGTTTTTAATCCCAGCACTTCAGAGGCAGAGGCAGGCAGATCTCTGAGTTCAAGGCCAGTCTGATCTGTAAAAGCAAGCTCTAGCACACCTATCGCTTTTACAGCGAAACCCTGTGTGTGTAGGGGGTGGTGGTGGTGGGGAACACTACCCAAAACAAAAAACCCTACATCACATCAAAAAGATCTGACCTAACATAAAATAAAATATAAAACACTTGGACTAACCCATTTTTAAATACTNTCACTCATCCCCCCTTTCTTACCGGAGTCAATCTTGCTACTTCTGGATGTTCCACGTAAAAATTCTTCTCAAATTTGGGAAGTTCACTCAAATCCCACTTCTTTTTACGTAAACGCTCCCCAGGATTACCAAACTTCTTCGGGGGAAGGCCACTACCACCTCTTGCTCCAAACCTAGAGACATCAGAAAATGTATTCATTAGTACCACCTCATGTGACAGGAAAGCATGGGAAGTGACGGTTTCTAGAAAGCTCTTTAGAAAGAGCATTCATCTTATTATCTCAAGGGTACCAGCAGAGATTCTGGAACCAGACAAGGCTTGAATTCTGAAACTTACTATGTAATCTGGGAACACACTTTACTTCTCTGCACCCTAGTTTTCTATGCAGACAACAGCACTACCACTAATTCTATCCATCTGGCAAACCTACTGGCTACCAACTACATACCCAGTATGGTTTAAGTAGTACTAGAGATTCTGCATGGACTAAAACCTAAACAGGTCTCTGCCCTCATAATGAAGAAGATACTCTCTTAAACTGCAAGAGCAAGATTGTGGACTCGGGAGGAAAACGTACACACTTCAAGCAAGTCCCTCAAATCTACAACAGTTTCTTGGCCAACTACCCCCACTTGTTGGGGCAAGCACTTCTCAGCTAATCTGCAAACTACTGGGACATCAGGAACTAGTGTTCTATTCAAAAGAACCAGAACAGAGTTGTAGGTGCTGGAGAGATGGCTCAGAGGTTAAGAGCACTGGTTGTTCTTCCAGAGGTCCAGAGTTCTATTCCCAGCAACCACACTATGGCTCACAACCATCTATCATGAGATCTGGTGCCCTCTTCTGGTGTGCAGGCATACATGCAGGCTGAACAGTGTACTCACAATAAATATTAAAAAAAGTTATAATCATTTATCNTTTCCTCTCTAGCCTTCATCTTTATTTTAGATCTATATATTTTACTGTATCGATCTCCTTTTTCTTTCCCAAATAGTACTACTCGTTTTGAGGCAGAACCTCATTCACCCTGTAGCCACATGCCTCTAGAAACAGCAATCCTCCTGCCTCAGTCTCCTAAACACTGGGATTACAAGTATGAGCTACCACACCAGGCTCAAATAATACTGAGATACAGAAGAAACCATCAATATGTAGATTAAGGGTTTTTCTTGTTTTAATAAAATTGAAAGCTATATATAGTACTGAACAGGTGTAATCTTAGCACTTGAAAAGGTGGTGGCAAGGTCAGAGTTCAAGGTCAGTCTAGACTATGAGATCCTGTATCAAAACAAAACCCTCTTCAAACAGATTTATATACCCTTTACAACCAACAGGTAAGCCAAACAAGAACACAGACATGGCCATTTGCCAAACCTAAAANGTATGGAATTAGAAGCTAATCATCCCTAGAACAATCCAAATATCACCCTTATTTGCCTTACTCTATGTAAAAGTACAGGGCTTTATTTGATACTCGAATAGGGTACCTTATAATCTCATTTCCTGTTCCTTGATAAACACTACAGAATCAGAGAAAATTCAATAGTAGCTACTTTGAAGAATTTCAAGGCCAGCCAGTCTGGGGAGAGGTGGGACAAAAACCTACAGCCTACAAATCCTCTTCTGTTGGAGCCTGGTGTGGCAGTCTACACTTCCCATCCCACAGCTTGGGACACTGAAACATGGCGCATTCTAGACCAACTGGGACAGACTAAGCCAGCGACAAGATTTATGGCAAGACATTTTACTGGGATTCACTGATATCTACATTCAGTAGGCAGAATTGGAGTAATTTATAAACACCACTGCTGAACCAACGTAACAGAAAACTACATACAGCCAAGTACACCCTTTCACAGCTTTAAAAGGCCCCAGGCTTTCAGCTCGAGTCTTCTGAGCTGGCCACTCCACCCCACTTGCAAATCAGTCAACTAAGAAAACTCTGAAACACTCACTCAAGAAATAGAAAGCCAGGTCTTCAGTCTTGCAAAAATGGCCCAAACCCAGTTTTGAAGAAATTTTTAGCCTAATTCAGATTAATGTGGCTCCTATGTGTTATTTCCCTTGTTCTTGCTGTAATCCAGCATTGTTTCAATCTTTTTGCTCGTTTGTTTTTTCGAGACAGGGTTTCTCTGCACTGCCTTAGCTGTCCTGGAACTTGCTCTATAGATCAGGCTGGCCTCGAACCCACAGAGCGCTACCTGCTTCTGCCTCCCAAGAGGTAGTGATTAAAGGCATGTGCCATCATGACCTGGCTAACATTGCTTCAATCTGAATGATCTAGGAAAAAATGAATCTTCTAAAATTAAGATTACTTTACAAGACTATTCTAACTCAATTTTCTTTCTTTCTACAACTAACCCACCATGTACTTTGAAAACCATTCCCTTGCTTTGACACAAGATTTACAATAGCCCAGGCTGGCCTTGATCACCAAGCTCCTGCCTCAGCCTCTAGTGCTGGATCACTGGCATGCACCACCTCAAGAGGTTCTCTTGGTTTCGATAGCTTTGATACTTTTGAAGACCCTTTTTCCCCCCTTCGAGGTAGCTCTGGCTGTCCCGGAATTCATAATGTAGACCAGGCTGGTCTTGAACTCAAGAGATCTACCTGTCTCTACCTCTTGTGCACCACCACAACCAGCCAAGACATTATTGTATNCAAACAAAAAGTACTCAGAGTTTATCTAGATGCTGTTTCCTGTATCTAGACGTCAGGAACAATGTTGGCATAAAGCTTTTTTGGTGTATTGATGATTCCAGGGTACACATTCAAGGATTTTTCTAGCAACACAACGAAGCTTCCTGCGTTAATTAAAAAAAAAACAAAAACCGTAAAAACAAAATTTCCTCGCTTAGGCCTTCAAGTTAATTCTGCAGCATAACTGGATCTTTAAAAGGCAATAAATAAACATAAAATGTCACCTGCCCTTCTGGCTCTCCCAACTTCGATCTTTTAAAAGCAACTCCAGCACTTCCCATTCCAGTGTGTTTCTAATTAACAAAAACACGACCGCAAGGGGAGTCCAAGTCTGGTTTAGAATCAGAAAAGGCCTTTCCGACTCCAGTCCCTCTAAAGGGATGGCTGGAGACACAACGCAAAGGAAATCAGCATCTCGAGGTCGCTTTCCCGAGACTTGAGCATCCGGGTTCTTCCCGGACAGATGCTGCGGCTTGCGGGGGACCAAATGACCAGCGAGGCGGGCCAAGCGAGGNGACAAGGCTGGCCTGCCACCCCCGAGCCACGGCGGCGGTCCGCAGGGGCGACGGCCCGAGCCAGGGGCCCGCGCACCGTCGCCATTGTACGTCGCGAGCCGCGCGCGGGCTACCCCGCCCCCCGCCTGCCCCTTCCCCTTACCCTCCACGGTCCCGGTCCCGGTCCCGGTCGCCAAAGCCGCCTCCGCGCATGGTCCCGAACGGATAAAGATCTGGGAGCGGGGCACGGATGGCCGAGCTAGGAAGGGCCTGCGGCTCCGGTCTAGTGACGACCGATGGCGGCGGCGCCTCCGCTGTTGGGGCGGCGGCAGGCGCGGCGCTCTCTCGCTCCGACGCGCTGTCTCCCGTCGCAGACGCCACCGTCGCCGCCTCTCTCGTCGGAGACGGGAGCAAAACACAGAGAATCGGGGTTGTCGGTACAGCGGGGAGGTCTGGGCACGCTCCAACCGGGCGGTGCCACGGTTTAGGCGTCTCCTTCCCTTCCCAGCGACTGCACAAAATGGCGGCGGCCGCGGAGACGGCTCCAGCTCAACGCTACGCACGGCCGAGACGCTACGTAAACAGCGTCTGGAGGAGCCCGAGGGCTCGGCGCGGGGCTACGGACATTCTAGGAAGCGTGTTACGTCAGGGACGCAGGTGGGCGCCCTTGGCGGTCCACCTAAAGAAGGCCGTCTACGCAACCGGCGTACCGGTCTCGCGCCGCCAGCTCTAGAACGTGGGCTGGGGGTGGGGCGAGCCTCGGGCGCGACGTAACATTGTTGGCGTGGTTGGCGAGGGTGCGCAGTCTTCGTAGCGCATTCTGTTTAGAGAATAGACTCTTGCCAGCGTTCCGAGCTCAAACGGCGCTTTGAGGCTGGCCTTGTGCGGGCACAATAGCCGCCGTCCACGTGGTTTGGGTCAGGTTTTGGGGGGGAACCCGGAGGGTCTTGAGGTCCTCTTGAGTGGCCTCGGCCCCTCTCCCCGCCGCCCCGGGTACGCCAAGCTGGCTACGCACCCCGGCGCCATTTTCTTGCGTTGCTTTCCGCCGCGCTGGCGCCGCAGCCATGTTGCATGCGTCGTGTCGCTCTCTTTTTAGGGGCGACAGCCCAGCTGGGTTAATAGGCACCCCGTGTTTCCCTCAGTTCACGCTAACGTGCATTTTCCGAGCAGACTGTTGTCAGCGTTGCTGCTGGGCACAGTGGACGCGCTCACACAGGCCACACCTTGCCGAGCCCTTCCTGAGGTGGGCGCCGATGGCCTTAGCCGCTATCAGACGGGCGCCACTCTCGAGCCCGCGGCTGCGGAAGCGGCGGGCTTTCTGGGCGGAGGTCTGCAGACCCAGTCCGGGGAAGGCAGGCGAGCCTGTCTCTTATACACATCTAGATGTGTATAAGAGACAGCTGCAGACCCAGTCCGGGGAAGGCAGGCGAGCTGGGCGGCGGGCGCCTCCCAACTCCTAGATGACTTTCTTTGTTTGCCATCCCTGCGCACTGCCGAGCCACACCAGCTTGGCCATACCATCTTTACGGAATGGTGAAGCTGCTGCGTCTCTTGAGACCTCTCTCTAGTCTTATTTCTGCAGATGCAGAGAAGGGAGGGCGCCAGGTTTGAGGCTGGCTTGTCCCCTGAGTGTTGTCCAAATTATTGGAAAACAGGAATATAAAAGGGCTTCACTTGTCATAGACGGTCATGGAGAGCCAGGCATTGTGCTCATTGCTGGGACACTTGGGGAACCAACACATTCCTTTGCTCAGCGTTTGTTCTCTAGAGAGAGAGTCCGATGACAAATGTTTATGTTATANAGTTGCTAACTTGGAAAAAGAAAATGGAGGAGGGCTGCGGGGGTAGAGGCCATAGAAAAGTGGGAAAGTGCTTGCTGATCATGACTGAAGCCCTGGGTTCAGTATCCAGCACCCTCAACAAAAAAAAGACAAGCCAGGAGGGAAGCCAGGAATTGGTGGCTATGCCACCTCAGCACAGAGGCAGGTGGATCTCTGAGTTTGAGGCCAGCCTGGTCTACAAAGTGAGCTCCAGGACAGCCAGCGCTACACAGCGAAATCCTGTCTCAAAAAAGAAAAAGACAGGAGGGAAAAAGGATAGAGTCGACTTGAGGAAATGGGATGACATTGGGTGTTCTCAGAAAGCATCCCTCAATTATCAAAAGACATTTAAGCTGAGGTCTGAAGTAAGGAACCTTTCGGCCAGAGGGAAGGTCAAATATGCAAACCCCGTGTCCAAAAGTGGCTGGAAATAGTGTAAGGAGAAAGGACAAGTGAGAGCCATGTGTGAAGGACCTGGAGGCCACTCAAAGAGCTTGGTTTTCTTTAAAGTAGACGTCTCTGGTTTAAAGTAGTGGCGTAAAGAAGGGCTCCTTTAACTCAGTACAGAGAATGAATTGAGGCAGCTAGTGCAGAAACAGTTAAACTAGTGAAGGCCCAGGTGTAGTGGAGCACTCCTTTTCCCAGCACTGGGGAGGCAGAGGCAGACAGATTTCTTTGAGTTCAAGACCNGTCTGGTCTACATAGTGAGTTGCAGAACAGCCAGCGCTGAAGGGACCCTAGCCCACTCTAGCATGTGGCTCTGGCAGGTCTTGAACTTCTCCCCCATTCCCTCTGCCTTTTTAAAAATCATTAGACTCCATTCCTAAAGCTAACCATCAAGGTCTGTTCCCTTATTTGGCCACTTCCTCCTGAGGCTGACTGCCAAAGTCCAGTAATCAAAAGCTTCCAAGGTGTTGTCTTAGTTAGGGTTTCTATTGCTTCAATGAAACACCATGGCCAAAAAGCAAGCTGGGTAGAAAAGGGTTTATTTGGCTTACACTTCCACATTGCTGTTCATCACCAAAGGAAGTCAGGGCAGGAATTCAAACCGGGCAGGAACCTGGAGGCAGGAGCTGATGCAGAGACTTTGGAGAGGAGTGCTGCTTACAGGCTTGCTCAGTCTCCTTTCTAATAGAACCCAGAATCACCAACCCAGGGATGGCCCCACCCACAATGTGCTGGGCCCTCCCTCACTGATCACTAATTGATGCCTTACAGCTGGGTCTCATGGAGGCATTTCCTCAACTGAGGCTCCTTCCTCTCTGATGACTCTAGCTTGTGTCAAGTTGACCCAAAGCCAGCCAGTACAGGTGTTCAGCAGCAGCCCTGGCCTCTGCACTGTAGATGCCTGTAGCTCTCCCAGGTGATGATACACTGTGTCTAGACACTGCCCATTGTCTCCAAGGGGACACCATGCCAATCTAGAAGCAAAGCTCAGAAACCAGGTCCATCTCTCAGTGGGATCACAGGTTGGTTTCATTCATATTTTCTCATTTGTTTTTGATTGTTTTTTTCTCTTTTGGGGGCCTGCCACCCAGCTCCCAAATAAATTCACACACAGGCTTATTATTACTTATGAATGCCCAGCCTTAGCTTGGCTTAGTTTCTAGCCAGCTTTTCTTAAATTATCCCGTCTACCTTTTGCCTCTGGGCTTTTCCCATTCTCTTACTTCTGTAAATCTTACTCTTACTCTGTGGCTTGCTGTGTAGCTGGGTGGCTGGCCTAAAGCGAGAAATTCACAGAGTCTGCTTAAAGGGCAAAGAGATTTTTTAAGAAAGGAAAACTCACAAAACAGAACAGAGGGTTGTGGCAGGGTCCTGGAAAAGGTGAGGCACAGTCCACGCTGTTCTTCTGTGCCTGAGACTGTCCCAGCATCCAGGTCCCACGAGGGGAGCGAAGAGAGAATGCATATCTGTTAAGGGTCACCCGAGAGGCCACGCCCCAGGGGCATGAACTTCAAGGTCATAGGCAGGTAGAGAAGTTACCTGCTACATATCTAGGGTTGTGCTTCAGGGTCATAGATCAGATGTCCACTACACTAGCCCCTGCTGTCCTCCCCTTCTATGGCTCCTCTTCTTTTTTCCTCCCATATCTGACCTTCTATATATCCTCTCTCTGCCTGTCAGCCCTGCTTCTCTTTCTCTCCTTCCTTGCTATTGGCTGTTCAGCTCTTTATTAGCCCACCAGGTGTTTTAGACAGGCACAGTAACACAGCTTCACAGAGTTGAAAAAATGCAACATAAACAAAAGTAACACACTTTAAAATAATATTCTACAACACTCGTTTGCCTCTGCAAACTCTCCCTGCTTTTGCTGTTATCCATTTTTTATTTTATTATAACAGCAAAATCCATACACAGACGAATTTCAACCACTAGGAGATTTTTTTTATCAAATTTGAAAGTGATGTTTTATTGTTGAGCTATTTTTGCTGTGAGCTGAGTACCTTCTGTATGAACTTTCTATCTGGTTTCTACAACTCTGCAGTTTCATCATTGTTAAATTCACCTATGTGTGAAACACAGTGGTTCTCTTTTCTGTCTTTGAGACATGTGTGGATTTTCTTTTTTTAAAACTTTTTAAAAAAATATTTATTATGTGGGCTGGAGAGGTGGCCCAGAGGTTAAGAGCACTAACTGTTCTTCCAGAGGTCCTGAGTTCAATTCCCAGCAACCACATGGTGGCTCACAACCATCTGTAATGAGATCTGGCGCCCTCTTCTGTATACATAATAAATAAATCTTAAAACAATATTTATTATGCATACAATGTTCTGCCTGCATCCCTGCAGGCTAGAAGAGGGCATATATATATATATATGTTTATTATTATTATTAACACATTTGATGTACAACTGCAGGAGAGATAATATACAGATAGTTTGAACATAAATAGAGGTACGCCAGGCGGTGGTGGCGCACGCCTTTAATCCCAGCACTTGGGAGGCAGAGGCAGGCGGATCTCTGTAAGTTCGAGGCCAGCCTGGGCTACCGAGTGAGTTCCAGGAAAGGCGCAAAGCTACACAGA
>LZPO01068922.1:1232289-1257361 GCA_001675575.1 Neotoma lepida
TTTTTTTTCCCCCTTAAACAGTCTTGTTATATAGCCTGAACTAGCATGGAATTTGTGATCCCATCTCAGCTTCCCAAATGATGGGATTATAGGTTTGTGCTTCCATGCCTGGCTCTGTTTCTTTCTATGTGAGAGAAATAAGCCTGAATTTTGTATAAGACAATATCATTTGGGGGTTTTCTCTTCTATTCAGCCAAGTAAAACTAACAATAGTCTCTTCAACAACTTTCTGTTTAATGTAGTGCTGCCACTGCAGAAAAGGCTATGGAGAGTAAATCTTGAGACCCCACCTGAAAATGTTAGGCAAGCCCTGCTGGCTGACNCTCTTCTAGTGCCCAAAAGNAGCACTGGGAGAATCACTCTGCCTGGGCCTTAGTTAGGGTTCTAGATGGCAAGTACTAGGCTTCAATTCCTGCTAACTGAAGCACAGGGGACCTTGTCAGAAGGACACAAAGGGTCATTGGGTTGGCAGGAGCCTGGAGCACCAGCTTGGGAATGGATGCAGTTTGGATACACTGCAGTCAGGAGGCAGAGACCTCCAGCCTAGCAGCAGGAACAGCCTGCTCTGGCCATTGGCACTGTCGCTGACCTACTGTCACTCTAACTCATGCTTTCCCCTTTAGCACTGCCACTCAATATCCTACTCCCACAACAGACTACGTGAGCTAAGAAGTGACCTTATTTTTTTGTGACAGGATACCCCTGTGTAGCCTTGGCTAGTCTGGAATTTGCTAGATAGACTAGGCTGACCTCTAACTCACAGAGATCAACCTGCCTCTGCCTCTGAGATTAAAGGCATGCACTGCCACCTCTGGCTAGAGACAATACATTTTTCTTGCTCAACACCTCCTCTGGCTTCAGTGTGTGGTACTTTGCTTTGTTTGTTATTTTCTTTTTCACCATGCTGAGAATCAAACCCAGTACTTTTGAGGTAGGTGCTCTTCACTGAGCTATATACTCCAGGCAATCTGTGGTACATTGTCAGGGCAGCCTTAGCAAATCGTAAAATGACCTTTTCAGGTGAAAGAGCTGAGCTTCACCACACTTCTCCCATTCCTTAATGATAGCTGTATTCCTCCCTCCTTGGGTAGAGAACATTGTCAACAGTCACCCATGACTGTGCCTCCCTCTCTTTATAGCTCATCTTCCATCAACTCTGACGTACTGTCTTGAAGGGCCGTGAGCATGGTAGGCAANTGCTCTACCACTGAGCTACACCCTGGCCTGGTCTCATGTCATCGTCTCAGTTGGATCAATCTAACTGCCTCATGTCTCCCCCATGCCAGTGTTAGTCCTTTACCTGTTCTCTGTGTTTCTACCAGATGAATGTTCCNGCTGCTTCTCCACACCAGCCCCCAATCAGAGCATGCCTGAAATCAGTCCTCTGTCACTACAAAAGCTATTCTTGTGCCTACCTTGGCCTACCGAATACCAGTGGTGGCAGGGGCTTCAAGCTTCTTGCTATAGCAAGCTCTGAATATATAGCTGAATAGGTAGCATCTCAAATGGTCTTCACTTCACAGGATGGATCATGGTGGAGGGAAGGTGTGATTTCTCTATTGGATGTCCTGACCTGGTAGAACAGCACCCCAGGCAGCACCTTGGCTACCATGTAGGAGAATAGTAGTCTGTAGGCAGAAGAGCAGATGAAGTGACAGGTTCATGTCCTGAAAATACATTTAAGATCTGGGCTCCACTGGTGGCAGAAGTCTGCTCTTCCACCAGCTTTTCAGTTTCCTGAGCCCATGAATTTCTTTTTTTATTTTATTTTATTTTATTTTATGTGCATTGGTGTTTTGCCTGCGTGCATGTCTGTGTGAGGGTGTTAGGTTCCCTGGAACTAGAGTTACAGACAGTTGTGAGCTGCCATGTGGGTGCTGGGAATTGAACCCGGGTCCTCTAGAAGAACAGCCAATGCTCTTAACCTCTGATCCATCTCTCCAGCCCCTGCCCATGAATTTCATGACATGCACATGCTAGTTTGAGATTCTGTGGCTTGCAACCAGGAGTGCTGACTGACCAGTATTTTTTTCTGTTTCTGCCACTGCTCCCTATCCTCTAGAACATGGGCCAGACCTCCTTCTACACTCTGGAAGGAAAATGACAGAACCCAGTTGCTTTGGTCACAAGTGACAGAGTGAATCCTGGTTTAGAACAGCTCAAAGTGTACCTGTTGCTGGCCTAAACACCTACATAGTTTGCTATGTTCTCCTAAAGTTGACCCCAAATTTCAGTTTCTTTTCTATCGCCACAGGCCCAGCTACTGTTCTCTCCAGATAGTCAGCTAGAAAAGATTCTGGTCCAGACAGCATGCTATATTGAAACAAGGCCTCCTCCCAGAATGGCAGGCCTTCGTGTTGAGCCCTGGTTTCCAACCCCACTGCCCATTGCTGANCTACAAAAAATTTTTTTTAATTTTTTGTTTTGTTTAGGTATTTTGTTTTTTGAGAGAGGGTTTCTCTGTTTAGCTCTGGCTGTCCTGGAACTTACTTTGTAAATCAGGTTGCACAGAGATCCACCTGCCTCTGCCTCCTAAGTGCTGGGATTAAAGGTGTGCGCCACCACTACCACCTGGCAAAAAGATTTTTTAAATGCCAAAATATAATGCACAGAAAGTTTTTTTAAATATATCTAGTAACAAATCCCTTTCCTAGAACAAAACAATGCTTCAATATTTGCACAGTAAAATAATTCATTTAAATGATTTTGCAGACTATAGAAAATCTGCTCCTAGATGCTTTTGTTCCTGCTTTATTCAGAGGAGCTGCTCCCATGCTTTTACAGGAGAAAAAGACAAAAGGGTTCTGCCTCCCAGGCCCCACATGCTGAGTGCTTTGTGCTGCCAGCTGGGCTCCTCTTGGTCCCAGAGCCCTCAGGTCTTTGTGGTCTGTGCTTGACCCTTTCCTTCCCCACATTAGGACTGCATTCTAAGAGTCAATGCAAGGTCTCACCATTTGCTCTCTCATTTTCCTGAGCCTTACTCCCTTCCCCAGTGTGCTGCTCCTTGAGGCAGGAGCCACACCTTGTCTATTAGCATGTAGCATCTGAGACCTAGCCAGCAAATGACTGAATGGAAAATCAAAAACCTTTTGTAGCAAATACTTTACTTTTTGGATTTTCATATAATATAATATAAAAGATCATCTGTAATGGTTATATATTAGTATTTTAATTTCTAAATATCTCATATTTTGAAAACTAGATTTTATTTCTGACAATCACACATACACAAAACCAGTGTTCTTTCACAAATTGAGAGCTCTGTTCTAGATTTTATATTTAAATTAGCTCTAAAATTTTAAACCACTTTGAATTTTCTACCCAAAATATAAAAACATGCTTTTTTGGACTCAATGTCATATAGCCCAGGCTAGTCTTGAATTCACTATGTAGCTAAAGCTGCCTAGGTCTCCCAAATATTTAGATTACAACATGCACCACCATGCCCAATTATCATAATGCATTTTTTAAAAGTCATTTCAACTTGACAAGTCAAATGACTTAAAAGTTGGCTTACTGTTTCTCTTCTGTTGCTGTAAAGATGAATGTGCAGGCTGACAGTATGAATACAAACAGCTCCTTGGTGTACTCTAAACATTCCCCCTTGCACATCTCCCTCTTGGGGAACAGCATCCAGTTACATAGGTCATTGGTGCTATGCCCCAGAAAATGTTGGATGGGAAGTCTGAGGGAGTGGGACACCTCTGAGCTCCTTGGCTTTCTGTGTGCTCAATGGCTCACTTTGAAAGACAAAAGGAAGGGCACTGAGTACTCCTTCCCCACACCTGACAGGCACATGTATGCATATGTGTCTATCAAGTAATTCAAGAATATGTATGCATATTTCTGAATCAACACGCAGTGTATATATAGTTGGTTACATATCAGGCTGGAACTTTTAAGATAAATATAAGCTGTAAATCTCTTTTTCTGACTTTCCTTTAATAACACATGGAAAAAAGCAAACAAACTCTTATTTCAAGATGTAAAATCAGGACTGCTTTTCCATTTCTCCAGCTCCTAATAAGCACCAAGAAGCAATCTGTACCAATTCTCCACCTACTCCTTGGCATCCCCGATTCCTCCAGCAGTTATTGCGAAGGTGGCTTCATTTTCAGGCATCTCAGGGCTACAGAATACAAGGGAACAGAAGTTTATAAAAAGCTCTGTTTCTATAAATACTGTGCACATGTCACAGTCGTCACGTTCCCATCAGTCTGAGTCTCCAGAGACACTGCAGTGCTGCTACAGCTAAATGTGGACTACAGACCTTACCTAGCAGTGTTATCAACCCTCGCAAACATTTGTTAAACAACTCTATATAAAGTTTTGAATGTCAAGAAAAATTACCCCTAAACTTGGAAACAGGCAAATTGGGATAAACTGGGTGTTCCTCCAGGGTAGTTTGAGGCCTGTGGTGCAGATCCTGTGTGGCTTGTCTGACTCCTGCACCTTTCTACAGGCTCTAACACAGGGGNAGTTGTAAAAGGCTTTGTAAAAGTCCTGAGCAATGGAAAGACGGTTGTCTAGCACATGCTTCAGTTACCTAGTTCTGTAAGGGCTCTGTGCATTCTGAGTTGTCATTAACTGCAAGTAGTGCAGTTCTACCTATTCATAGAAATATAAATTGTGAAAGTGGAATACCATTGACTACTGAACTATAGACATTGACCCATTTTTGATCAATTGCTTCATTTCTGCATTCCCTATTTGAAACATATGTATGGTACTCTGAGTTTTCTTGTGATTTAGTTATAAGACCCTATTAGTTTTCATTAATTAATTAATCAATGAAAACTAATGTGACTTAAAGGTCTTTGACATGGGCTGGTGAGATGGCTCAGCAGTAGAGGCACTTACTAGTAAGTCTAAGGACCTGAGTTTGATCCCTAGGGCTCATACAGAGGGAGAGTTGACTCCTGCAAGGCCTCTGACCCCCACATGCATGCTGTGGCATATGCATGCCCAAGCACTTGTATGCATGAGTGCACTTGTGCGCATGTGCGCAAACACACACACACACACACACACACACACACACACACACACACGTGTTAAGTCAATGTGTTGTGGAGAAAGAAAATAGAGCTGAGTAAGGGAGATTAGGTGGTGATCAACTGTTAAATAGGTAATTTTTTTCTCTTCATTTGTATGTAGTGCTGGAAAACTACTGGTGGGATAAAAAAACTAGTGCTGGAAATGGAACTCAGAGTCTTGAATGTGCTAGACAAGTCTTCTCCCACCTAGCTATGCCCTCAGTCCTTTTGTTGTTTTAAACTTTTTTTTTTTGATACAGAGTGGTCTCTCTATGTATTCCTGGCTGTCCTGATACTATGTAGCTCAGGCTGGTCTCCTACCTCTCTGCCTCTTGAGTGCTGGGATTAATTACTTTTTTTTTTAAAGAGAGGATCTCACTATGTAGCTTAGGCGGGCACTGAACTCCTCATCCTCTTGCCTTCCCTTTACCGAGCTGAAAAGTTAACAGTTTTGTCTATGTGTGTGTGTGTATGTGCGTGTGTGTGCGCGCAGGCGTGTTTGCTAGATATATGTATGATATGTAGAAGCTAGAGGCGGACATTAGGTATCTGTCCCCACCTCATTTTTTAAACTTATTTATTTTTATTTAATGTTCATTGGTGTTTTGCCATTGGTGTCAGGTCCCCTGAAACAGGAGTTACAGATGGTGTGAGCTGCCATGTGGGTGCTGGGAATTGAACCCAGGTCCTCTGAAGAGCAGTCAGTGCTCTTAACCACTGAGCCATCTCTCCAGCCCCTCCACCTCATTTTTTAAGACAGGGTCTTTCCTAAATCTAGAGCACTCTCTTTCAGCTACACTTGCTCAGCAAGCCCCCAGAGTCCTCTTGTTCCTCTAGTGCTGGGACTGTAGATACATACCACCATACCCAGCTCTTAGGTGAGTACTACTGAGGCTCCTCCAAACTCAGGTCCTCATGATTGTGCAGCAAGCATTTTCCCCACTGAACTATCTCCCCATCCTGGAGAGGTAACGCTTGATCAAAGACTTGAGTAGATGAGAAAGATGATTAGGCAAAGGGCTATGTGGGGAGGGTTATTCCAGGCAGAGGAAACAAGTGGGCAAAGGCCCTAAGGTAGCAGCATGCCTGACAGTGCCTTCACTGGAGGATCACAAGTTTAAGACCAGCTGGGCTACGTAACAAGGTCTTGCTTTTAAAAAGGGGGAGAAGGATGGGTGGAAAGATCAGTTGGTAGTGTTCTTGCCTCATACTGCTTGAAGCCCTGGCTTCAATCCCCAGCATTTTGTGAAACCAGGTGTGGTGGTACATGTTTGCAATTTCAGCACTCGGGAGAAGGGAGGAAGGTCAGAAGCTCAAGGTCATCTTTGGCTACATAGAGTTTGAAGACAGCCTGAGCTACATGAAACCCTGTCTCAAAAACAAAAGTGTGTGAGTTGGAAGCACAGGGGCAAGAGAGGATCAAGGAATGAGTGTAAGGTCATTCATAGAACTGGAGAGCTGGCTCAGAGGGTCAGGACACTTGCTGCTTACAGAGGAGCCAGTTCAGTTCCCAGCACCATGAACACCCACCCACATAGCAGTTCACAATGATCTATAACTCTAGTTTCTAGAGCTCTGATGCCCTCTTTTGGCCTCCATCAGTACCAGGGATGCACATGCATATACATACATTCAGGCAAACAACCATACACATACAATAAAAATAAAAATTTGAAAAGCTATTCATGGAGTGCTGTGTAAATGGCTACAGAAATTTGGCCTTGGTTCTAAGTTATGGGAAACCTGGTANGTCTTTTGCCAGGGCAGCAAGTGCTCCCAACTACTGAGCACTTCAACCCCCTAGTTTTGATATCTTAAGCTCTGATCTAGTTTTGCTGTTTTGATGTAAGATGTACATTTGTTTGTTTGTTTGCAACAGGACTGCACTCTCTNGCCCAAGCTCACCCACCTGGAATTCAGTATGTAGCCTGGGCTGGCATTACAATTGCAGTAATCTTCCTGTCTCAGCTTCCAAGGTGCTGAGATTACAATCATGAGCCTCCACACCTGACCTGAGCCAAGTTTATGGAAGCTTGACATGACTAATCTTGCTGACAACTTACTGTTCTATTCCTTATTGAATTTGCAAGGCTGAAACAACCTCCTAGGCCAGTAAGAATGGCTGGAGCTGTTTACCTTAAAGATCTGTAAGAGGACTGAATGAGACATGCAGAAGACTGAACAGATAGCTTAAGTTCATTCATTTGTTAATTCAATGAAAGTCATTGAGTGTCAAATCCCAGCTCATTGCTGGGAGATTAGTTAGTCCCTGTTGTGAGGGAGATGTAGAGCAAACAGTCAGTTAGTTATAAGTGAGAATGAACAAAGTATTTGGATGTTAGCTGGGTACAGACCTTTAATCCCCAGCACTAGGGAGGCAGAGTCAGGTGGATCTCTATGAGTTTGAGGCCAGCCTGGTCTACATAGCCAGCTCCAGGCCAACTAAGGAATACATAGTGAGCTTCTCTTAAAAAACAAAAAAACAAAAAAAAACAAAAAACAAAAAAAGAACAACAACAAAACACAAGGGGGTGAGTATTTGGGTGGGGCTAGAGAGATGGCTTAGTGGTTAAGAATACTCTTCCAGAGGACAGGGGTTGGATTCCCAGCACCCACATGGTGGCTGACAACTATCCATCTGACTCCAGCCCCAGGGGATCCAATGACCTCTTCTGGCCTCTGAGGACACTAGACACACATGAGACACACAGACATACATGCAGGCAAAATACCCATACACATAAAAAATATTTTTGTAATAAAAAAAATGTTTGGGTTCTTGGCACAGCACTCTATCCAAGAAATAGACAATGAAATTTCAGTAATGAGACAGGATCGTCTATTGTAATTCAACAAAGAACATTTGTAGCCAATTTCTAGAAATGACTTAAGTTCAAAAACTGCAGCGTTTATATAGGATGGCTTCTACAGGGACAGAAGAGAAGCATCTTGCAGATGTGGGAACTAATATTAACTCAATACCAAGACATTCTACCTGTTGTGGTCCATACTGAATCCAGACTAAGAGCTCATCTGCTCTTTGGGAACTACTTTTCCCTCCCTAGAAGAGTTACCACAAGTCTTTGCTTTGTTGTTTGGGGTTGACTAATAAGTCAGTCACAGATATTGCATTATCTATTATGTCTCAGGCAAGCAAATAGTGTGTAACTGTCACATTTGTTGTCTAGCTGGGATGACACATTATACAATTCATTACAGATGGAATGGATGTAGGTGCCATGAGAGCAGAGACTTGTCTTTTCTCTCTGAGGTATATGCTTCTGCATGCAAGTATGCACACTTGTCTGTGCACATGTGGAAGCCAGAGGAGGATGTTGAATGTTTTCCTGTATTGCCTTCTATCTTATTTTTTGAGACAGTCTCTCACTGAACCTGAAGCTCGATGTTTCAGCTAAGCTGGCTAGCCAGTGAGCTTCTGAGATTCACTTATTGTTGCCCTGCAACTGCTGCTGCCCCACTGCCCAGTGCTGGGGTTACAGGCTCACGCCTGGCTTCAGAGTAATGGGGATTTGAACTCAGACCCTACTGCTTTCACAGTCAGTGTCCTTCCTCACTGAGCTATCTCCCCTCCCTAGACTTACCATTTTGTTTTGTTTACTGCTTTATCCCAAGAACCTAGCATTGCTGATATGCAGTAAGTTTTCCTGTAAATTTGTTACATTTATAATTCTTTTAGTTGTTGTTTTGTTTTGAGACTGGGTCTCTCTATGTAGCTGTCCTAGAGTTCATAGCGACCTGCCTGCCTTAGCCTCTTAAGTGCTGGGATTGGAGGTGTGTGTCGCCATGTCCTACAATGCCTGAATATTTATAATTCTTAGTCAAGCAAGAAAAGTCTCAAGANCTCCATATGTCTAGAAATTAGCTGAAATTGGACTATAGAAGCATTTCAAGATGTTAGATAAAATCCAGCATTCCTTAGGAACTTGTGAAACAGGTTTTCCACCCCCAAAACGAATCTCTCCCCCCAGCTACTCTCCTCCTTACAATCCCTAGAACCTAACAGCCTACAGTCTTCAACTGAAGTAGATGTCACATCATTGCTTGCTTCACTATATGCTCTGAATGTCAGAGACTGATAAATGTGACCAAAGNCTAGACCCCTAGTACATAGTGCACAGGTGGTACTTCCTGATTAGTGACATAGTATTTAAGAAGGAAACTCAGAACAAATAGTATCTGCCAGGGAGTAAGTATAGTCTCTCAGGGGTAGCAATCCTGTTTAAAGGCATGTGCACAGGCTCTGAAGAAGAATNAAGAAATATATACCTGTCATAAATCTTGGCAATCCTCAGTTCTCCTCTTCCCTTTCGCAAGCTTATTCTTGTTGTTGAAGCATGAGCCAATATGTGTCCGCCAATGGGTTTTTTGGGATCTGCCTGGAAGCTGAATCAACAAACCATTTCTTCAGGTTTCATTTGGATATACAATGGTATTTGCAAAGCAGCAGCAGCCTCTATGAGTGGAATGGTAGGGATGGAGTGGTTGTGTATTCTTTGTGTGTGTGTGTGTGTGTGTGTGTGTGTGTGTGTGTAAGGATTTCAGAGGTCAACCTTAGGTGTGCCTTAGGAACCATCTACCTTATATTTGAGACAGACTCTCTCTGGAACCTGGTGGGCTTGCTGATTAGGCTAAGTTGGCTATCCAGTGAGCCTGAGATTGGCCTGTCTCCACCTTCCAGCACTGAGATTACAAACCTTTGTCACTATGACTGGTTTTTTATGTGGGTTTTGGGGATTAAATTAAGGTCTTCATTGCATAGCAAATACTTTACACCTGAGCTATCTCCCTAATCTGTATCCTAAAACAAACAGAGAGGGAGCTACTATCTTCCAGTTTAGGCTTCTGAGAGTCCCTGATAAACAGTTCTTTTTGGTGTTTCTATTTGTTTTTTTGAGATTAGGTCTTGTAGCTGAGATTAGTCTCTAACTCATAATCCTCCTGTCTTAGCCACCTGAATAATATGACTACTGCTGTACACTACCATACCAGCTTTTAGTTCATGTTCTGTTTGAATTCTCAAAAATAAATTACTAAAAATAAAATAAGTTACTATTGAGGTCTGGGCTAGAACAGTTCCATAGTTCCATAGAATGTTTGAGGTCTTGAGCTCAATCCCTAGTACTCAAAAAAAAAAATCCTAAAATAAGTATTGAGAAAGCACAAAAAAGAGTTAGAGATATAGGGATATAGGTAGAGTGCTTGCCTGGTATGTCCAAAGCCCTGAGTTCAACCCCCAGCATGAGAGAGAGAGAAAGAGAGAGAGAGAGACAGACAGACAGACAGACAGACAGACAGAGAGAGACAGAGAAAAAGACAGAGAGATAGAAAGACAGAGACAGAGAATTAAACATTCATTATCTTAGTATAATGGTTGAGGTTAAAAATTCTCCTTATATAGCCAGATGGTCATGGCACACACCTTTAATCCCAGCACTTGGGAGGCAGAGGCAGGCAGATCTCTGTGAGTTCCAGGGCAGCCTGGGCTACAGAGCAAGTTCCAGGACAGTCAGAACTACACAGAGAAACCCTGTCTTGAAGAAAAAAAAAATCTCTTTACAAATNACAAATATTGGATTTACTTATTCATTAGGCTCATTTATCAGAAATATTTCATTTTTTTGGGGGGGGTGTGGTTTTCAAGATGGGGTTTCTCTGTGTAGCTCTGGCTATCCTGGAACTCTGTAGACTAGGCTGGCCTCAAACTCAGAGATCCGCCTGCCTCTGCCATGCGAGTGCTGGGATTAAAGATGTGCACTACCACTGACTGGCCAGAAATATCTATTAATGGTTTCTTATGTACCAGGCACTATTTTAGTCTAATGAATAAGAATTATCTAAGCTAGGCAGATGGAAGACTAAGGCAGGAAGATTGAAAGTTCAAGGCAAGCCTGGGCTACATGGTGAAACCTTATCTCTAAATAGGTAAATAAGTAAACCAATAAATAAATTTTCTTCTTGAGNTTTTGTAATAAAGTAAATTTTGAACTCCTCTCTCCCCTCTTTCTCTGTGGTGCTATGGATGGAACCCAGGACCTCACATATACTAGGCAAGTGTTTTACTACTGAGTTATATCCCCATTCAAGAGAGCCTCTTTCTTGTTCTTAAATTTTATGGTGGAATCCTTCAATGTTGTATGAGTTATGAATGTGCAGTGAGAACAATCTTAGAAATATTTTTGTTGTTGCCCAAAGTTTATTTCTCTAAATATGGATATTTAAGGAATAAGGTCTTAAAAGCTGCCATGCTGGGTGGTGGTGGTGCACACCTTTAATCCCAGATCTTGGGAGGCAGAGGCAGGTCGATCTCTGTGAGTTGAAGGCCAGCCTGCTCTACAGAATGAGTGCCAGGACAGCCAAGGCTACACAGAGAAATCCTGTCTCGAAAACAAACAAACAAACAAAAAACCAAAAATAAAGCTGGGTGCTGAGGTATGTGCCTATAATCCTAGTGCTGAATCCTAGTGAGGTGGAGGGTTCCTAGAGTTTGCTGGTTGACCAGTCTAGCTGAATTGGCAAGTTCTAGGTTCAGTGAGTGACCCTGTCCCAAAATTAAGGTGGAAAGCAACTGATGTCAATCTCTGGCCGGCACATACATGTGCACACATCGATGCATACATACATGAATATGTGTTCACACACAAAAAGGTAAGCTCTTAATTATGACTCTAGTCATGGTGATTCAAAAATCATGTTATGGGCTTGGGGCTGTGGTGTGTCTTTCCCAGGACGNCAGGAGCAGCAGGCAGCGGTCACGCCATGCTGGAGTGGAGCCGAAGGACTGTGCCCTCAGAGGATCGGCTGAGGAGTTGGTGAGCCTTGGGGTGAGAACTCAGAAGCCTGCAGTCTGAGGAACCAAGATCAGCTGAGGAGTTGGCAAGTTTTGGCCCATTCAGACTGAGGCTTCATAGAGACAGGATCTTACCCATTTGGTCTGAGGATTTGGACAGTGGCAGTGGCAGTGTAAGAGAAACCTATTATCGGGTCACAGAAAACCTATTAATATCCACACAAGACAGAGTTGGTCTGCAGCCTGCGCTCAAGGGAACACGAGGAATTTTGAGCCTAGCGGCAGTGGCGCACACCTTTAATCCAAACACTTATGGCTGCTTGTGTGGGGTTGAGGCAGCGCGCTGGACTACTGCGCTCCAGGCCTTTGGTTCAAAGCTCGCTTGCCCATGTTTCTGGCACAGTAGCGAACAACAAAGCTACTTCCCCTCTGTCTCTACCAAACACTTGAGGAAGGAGCCATGGCCATGGGATGCCACCAGACCCNAGCACTTGGCCCCGGCCCGAGGCCGTGTCNGGNGTCCAGCTGCCTATCGTGGGAAGCCCAACAACTTGGAGGTGTTTGTGAGATTGCCCTACTGATCAACCTGGTCAGCTGAGATCTATTCGGGAGAGGTCTCAGAAACCTACAGTCTGAGGAAACAAGATCAGCTGAAGAGTTGGCCAGCGAGGAGAATGCGACCTGAGAACACAANAGAAGGAGCCGTCCAGCCACCGAACCAGGTCACCGGAGTCATACACCCACCCTGCACTGACTGGGAACAGGAAACCTTCCCATGTGACACCAACAACCACTAGAGCTATAAGTCCACCCTACACCGATTGGGAACAGCTGCTCCCTGAGACAGAACCCACTATCACGATTGGACTAAGCTGCTCCTAGAGAATCTCAAATGGCTGAAAGACATTTAAGGAAATGCTCAACATCCTTAGTCATCAGAGAAATGCAAATCAAAACGACTCTGAGATACCACCTTACACCTGTCAGAATGGCTATGATCAAAAACACTGATGACANTCTATGCTGGAGAGGATGTGGAGTAAGAGGAACACTCCTCCACTGTTGGTGGGAGTGCAAACTTGTACAACCACTGTGGAAATCAGTATGGCGGTTTCTCAGAAAATTGGGAATCGATCTTCCTCAAGACCTAGTGATACCACTCGGGTATATACCCAAGGAACGCTCATTCATACCACAAAGATACATGCTCAACTATGTTCATAGCAGCATTATTTGTAATAGCCAGAACCTGGAAACAACCTAGATGCCCATCAACTGAAGAATGGGTTAAGAAAATGTGGTACATATACACAATGGAGTACTACTCAGCAGAGAAAAACAATGACCATATGNTATTTGCAGGCAAATGGATGGAACTAGAAAATATCATCCTGAGTGAGGTAACCCAGACTCAGAAGGACAAATATGGTATGTACTCACTAATAAGTGGATACTAGATATAAAGCAAAGGACAATCAGACTTCAACCCACAGATCCAGGGAGGCTACCCAGCAGGAAGGTCCCTAGGATGACTGTAGCATAAAATAAGTTTGGGTTTTGCCCAATCACCGGGCATGCTTTAGTGAAACAATTCACTATTAGGATATGAATTTGTACCGTATCAAGCTGATGAAAGGATATGCTGGCTGTAAGAGGTGAGGCTAAAATTTGTTTAGATTATGGATTAGCCTATAGAAAAATGTCTGCCGTAAATCAGTGAGGGGGAAGATGAATAGGAATCTCACACAACTTAAGTAAAACGTAGCTCTCTGAACAAATGAAGATAGGTTTCTTCTGTATCCCAGAATCTAATCAATATTTATATGTATAATTCAGCTATTATTTGGCTTAAAAGGGCTTATTGGGAAATATTATCATTTTTACTATTTTCTTTTTTTTTTAAAGATTTATTTATTATATATACAGAAGAGGGTGCCAGATCTCATTACAGATGGTTGTGAGCCACCATGTGGTTGCTGGGAATTGAACTCAGAACCTCTGGAAAAACAGTCAGTGCTCTTAACCTCTGAGCCACCTCTCCAGCCCATTTTTACTTCTACAGAGAAAATATTTTCCAGTTTCAAATAACTCTGGACTTTTGAATTATAACCTGTATTTATGTTCAAGATATCTGTATATTATTTCTCCTGCAGTTGTACATCAAATGTTTTTACATTCAAAAAAATCATATTATGATAGAAGTTACAAATACTATTGATATTCATCTTGAAAGATACTTGGGGACTAACTCCCATTGCAAAAAGTGAAGATTTCTTTAAAAAAAAAAGAAATTTAATTATTTTAAAATTATGTGCATGTGGGTATGTGTACATGGGTGTAGTTGTCCACGTAGGCAAGAGGCATCAGAGTCCCTGGAGCTGGAGTTACATGCAGTTGTGAATCACCTGAAGTGTGTGCTGGGATCCTAAACCAGATCCTCTGCAAAAGCATGTGTTCTAGCCCCATATCTCTATCCCTGAAAGTCTCTTAATAACCCTAATGGCAGTGCTTCAAAAGGATCCTAGTCACAAAAGACCTCAACAAAGTACCACCAAATTGAATTCAGAAGCATTGAAAGGAGTATATGCCTTGATCATGTAAAATTGACTCAGATGGGTGGTTCAATAAAGCAATCAACAACATATTATATTAATAGGATGAAGAAAAAACTAAATATGATTATCAACTGGTTAAAAAAGACAGCAGATTCAATAGTCACCAGTAAAGAAAAGTATGCATAAACAGCTTATATATGATTAGAATAAACAGTGACACAGCAGAATTGCTTAACTCTGGGAGAACACAATTTCAAGTCAATATAAATCGCGCTTGTTCCATGACAGTGTTCAGGGTTTTGGTACTCTAAGTTTGAGTCACTGAGGATGTGGCTGACTGGTGTAAGATTAAATATGTAGCCTATAGGTTAGTAAGAAAGAAACTCCCTGAAGATAAAACTGCTAAGACTACATAGTTCTAGGGCTAGATTAGAGCTGCCTATCTAGGACAGTATGAAATTGCTTAAGATTCAGTAGTAGATGCCAGGCGGTGGTGCACGCCTTTAATCCCAGCACTCGGGAGGCAGAAGCAGGCAGATCTCTGAGTTCAAGGCCAGCCTGGTCTACAGAGCAAGTTCCAGAACAGCCAGGACAACACAGAGAAACCTTGTTTTGAAAAACAAAAACAAACAAAAAGATTCATTAGTAGGTCATAGGAACAAGAACGGGTTCTTTCATTAATCAATCAATCAATTTATTTATTTTGTATGTGTATGCCACAGGCAATTGTGAGCTGATATGGGTGCCAAGAATGGAACCCAGGTCCCCTAGAAAAGCAGGTAGTACTTCTAACTGCTGAGCTATCTTTCCAGCTCCACAAGGACAGTTTTGGGTGAAACTCTATGAAGAAAGNAGTAGCCAGGTAGTCGAGCCTAACAAGAGGTAAGAAGCTAGAAGCTGGCTGCTCTATCAGGAAGCTGAAGCGATAGTATAAGGAGGAAAAAAAAATCATCACAGTTGGATGAACTAGCTCTATAGTGTTTGAGATCAATGTCACATTTTTAAAAATTAATTTATTTTTGTATGTACATTGGGTTTTTCCTGCATGTATGTCTGTGTGAGGATCCCACATCACCTGGNACTGGAGTTACAGATAGCTGTCAACTGCCATGTGGTGCTGGGAATTGAACCTGGGTCCTTTGAAAGAGCAGTGAGTTTAACTGCTGAGCTATCTCTCCAGCCCCAATGTCACATTTTTTGGGGGAGCACCTCTGAACTTTCTAGGTCACATGACCTATGGGTGGTACTTCATGGTCTCACAGGAATCCTCTGCTGTACAGACATGGTTCAGAAGGGCTGATGGCATTCTTAACTGAGCTATGAGCACTGAACCTGCAACAATGATTTATGCTTCTTTTTAGAATATATTTACCCGGGTGGTGTCCCAGGCAGGTCTGTAACGTCTGCAAAGAGGGGGTGGAGACGAGACAGGAGGCTCACTGGGCTTGCTGGCTTCCATCTTAACCAAGTAAAAGAAGCCCAGGTTCATGGAGAGATACTGCCTCAAAGAAATATGCAGTGATAGAGGACACCCTTTTCTGGCCTCTGCACATACACAAGCACACACTCACACACACATGTACATACACTCACAAAGATACACACAAATAAATATATTCTTTTTTTTTTTTGAGACAGAATTTTTCTATGTGGCTCTAGCTGTCCTGGACCTCCCTCTGTAGACCAGGCTGGCTTCCAACTCGGAGATCCGCCTTCCTCTGTCTCCTAAATGCTGGGATTAAAGGTTTGTGCCATCATCACCCAGCTAACTTTTCTTTTTTTAAAGATTTGTTTTAGTGTGTACATGTATATGTGTGTGAGCTCATATTGTAAATTGTTATTTACTATAGTAATGGAAACCTAACATAACTACCTACAAACTAGAGTTGTACTCATTTTTCCCTCCTTCATTCAAATTTCCTTTTTCTTGTTCAAGCAAGTCCTCTTATGCCTCGATACCTTTACACATAATTTTATCTCTGAAATGAAAGCCCCTTTNCTTACTGGGTTTACTCAAGCAGTTCCCACTCATCCCTTAGGTGCCTCCTATTAGGACCCTGTAGCTCTGTTGTCTCCTGCCATGGTGTGCATTTTTCTATAAAGCATCCTTCTGCCCTGGGGTGTATACAGCTCAGGGATAGAGCACTTGTCCAGCATATGCAAAGCACCCCTAGCATNACAAAGGGAAGGAGAAAGAATCCTTCACTGTTAGTTTAANTAATCCCTATTCAGCTAATCTCTAGACAAGTATGTGTCACATGAAGGAAGGTCTTTCATGAACACTGCAATGAACACTGATAGGATACTTTGGCTCTCCCTAGTCTAGGTCTTTCTGGATACAGGCTTGTAACATCTCTTCAAAGAAACTATACACCAAAGACCGTTTGAAAGAGTTTCTAACAGAAAGGCAAATATAAAGCTGGGCATGGTGGCACACACCTTTAACCTCATCACTTTAGAGTTCAAAGCCAGCCTGCCCTACATAGGAGGTTCCAGGCTAGGCAAGGTTAAATAGTGAGACCCTGTCTCAAAGATAAAATAAAATAAAATTGAAAAAGAAAGGCAAATATAAAAGACAGCTTTCCAGCTCCCAGTTAAAATAATCCCCCTGCTGGCTGTTCTGGAAACCTGTCCACAAGCAGCACAGTGGAGCTTCTAGATAAATAGCCAAGATTTTTTCTTATCAAATTACTGTTTGCTGTTACTAATGTGACCCCCTGCACACCAGGGAGAAGAGGTGCTATTGCCTGTCCTTGATGGCTTCAGGTGTAGAAGCCAAGTATTAACAATGTCATGTTCACAGGCAGATGAGCTATATAGAGAAATTACTANAGGTGTTTCAAAAGGGCTGTGAAAACATAAGAATGATATTATAGCTAAAAAAAAGTTATCAAAAATGATTCAAACTTTGAGATTGTATTTAATCAAAATAGATTATGAAATGACATCAGTCTTAACTTTGAATTTCAAGCCAATTTAAATTTTGTTTGCTTTGTCAACAATTCTATGCACAATTGTGTATGGAATTTGTAGCCCTTAACATTTATTATGAAGGTCACCAACACTTTGACAATAAAAGATACAGAATCCCATTCAGTAAAATGAACACATATACACACATATAAAATTTTTATGTAAGTTTAGGAGTGCCATTGAACCTCCCTTCTGAAATACACAAATATGAATAATAATAACCAAGATTTACTCAGTCCTCACTGTATCGAAGACATTCTTTTAAGTCATCTATATTTCACTTTGCTTGGATTTCATATTTATTAATAATTTGGATTAAAAATTGGATTCTGGGGCTTGAAAGATGGCTCAGCAGTTAAGAGCACTGGCTGTTCTTCCAGAGGTCCTGAGTTCAATTCCCAGCAACCACATGGTGGCTCACAACCATCTGTAATGAGATCCGGTGCCCTCTTCTGATGTGTAGGCATACAGGTATGTAGGCAGAACACATAATAAATAAATAAATCTTTAAAAAAATTGGATTCTGCTAGAGGTCTATGTATAGGGAGATTACACTCACTGGTCACGTAAACTTCCAATGTAGTTATATTTCCCTTATCAGACTAGTCCTGTCNTTTTGCGGAGTCTTATGAGCTAGTTTTATTTAAGTTTCCCCGAAAGAAGAATTTTCTGACCCAATCACACCTCTGCTTAAAGGCTGAGAGCCCTGAACAGTGGTCACTTCACTAGAATAAGTGTATCCCTGCAAAGTCTCTGGGGTGGCAACATGCTAGTTTTCCCTCTGACAGGTACAGCCCTGATGTGTTGTGTGGTTTATGAGCTTTAGAATTAGACCTGAGTTCAAAGTCTGGTTTGTCAGCTTTGTGACTTCAGGAAAACTGCTTAACCATTCTGTTTCTGACTCTTCNTGGGAAATAATGATGGTACCAACTGGCAGGACAAGAATAAGATGAAGATGTAAGACTAAGATGAAATAATTCAGGTAACGTGTTAGCCTAGTGACTACAGCTATTATTTATCTGCTTTCCTAATCTTGATGCAAACGTTTACTATTTACTTTACCCAGTTTCTTTCACAGTAAAATGGGGGGTAGGGTGGGCTCCTGACCTTTTAGGACTGTTGTGAGGACTCAAGATACTAAGAATAANTTATTGGAAGCCACTGTGTACTAGGAACCATGGCTGCTCACTGATACACATTAGCTCTACCCTGACAGCAAACTTATCACATAAGATATCCTCAATAAATGAGTTATTATTTAACTAAACAGTTCAATTTAAACAATCATCTTTCAATGAAACATAATCCAAGAAATTTTTCTTAGTGTCTGTACTTCCTGACTACTGCAGCAGTCACAGTCTTGNGGTGACGTACAAGAAGGTGGCATAGCACCCCGCATTCTTCCAGAGGGCTTTAATTTCCATCTATTTCTGACCAAGTTAACAGCATCACAAAGCCTCCCACATCCCTCCTATAGCCTTTTACATTTTCTTCTCTTTTCCTTTTTTCTCGGGAGAAAGAGGGAGCAGGTGGGGGTAGATACTAGGAATAAGGAGGAACTGAAAGATTTTTCCCACTTTGGTTGAACAGGACATAGCATATTCTATCATTCTGATCTTCCAACTCCAAATTAGCAGAGGACATGAAGAATAGTTGAGATGAAATGGGATGGGATGGGAGAACACAGTGCAACTAAGAAGCATCAACTCCTTTTCTTTCTTGTAGTTTTGTTGTTGTNGTGGTGGTGGTGGTGGTGAGGACTGATCCCAGAACTTTGTGCATGTTAGATGTGCTGGCTATTTTTATGTTAACTTGACACAAGCTAAAGCCATCTGAGGAGGGAACCTCAATTAAGAAAATGCCTCTATAAAATCTGGCTGTAGGAAAGTATGTAAGGCATTTTCTTAATTAGTAATTGATGGGGAAGGGCCCATCCCATTGTGGGTAGTGCCAT
Source organism: Neotoma lepida (assembly GCA_001675575.1). Classification (NCBI taxonomy): domain Eukaryota; kingdom Metazoa; phylum Chordata; class Mammalia; order Rodentia; family Cricetidae; genus Neotoma; species Neotoma lepida. The sequence goes on from LZPO01068922.1 coordinate 1,251,616, forward strand.
CCCTGAGCTGGTGGTCCTGGGTTCTATAAGAAAGCAGGCTGAGCAAGCCATGGCGAGCAAGCCAGTAAGCAGCACCCCTCCATGGCCTCTGTATCAGCTCCTGCCTCCAGGTTTCTGCCCTGTTTGAGTTCCTGTCCTGACTTCCTTCAATGATGGAGTATGATGTGGAAGTGTAAGAGATATGAACCCTTTTCTCCCCAACTTGCTTTGGTCATGCTGTTTCTTCGCAGCAATAGAAACCCTAACTAAGACACGAGGCAAACACTCTACCACTAAACTACATCTCCCTGCCCAAGGAGCATCAACTTTAAAGTCAAAGATGTATGGGGCTCAAATCTTGACTTCCTTAGTTTTAGGTGTATGACTGGGCAAACAGTAAAGATTCTGAGCTGCCTACTTTTAAAAATGAGGAATATACATAATGCCATCTTAAATTCTGGTCAGAGTGTAGACTCAAGGGCTGGGGCAAGCCAGAGGGACAATGGGACTCTTGGTGCTTTTGAGTTGCAGGGTCAAGGTGAAAATCTGAGAAAGGGTTCATTGAGGAGATAAAGGCTGAATGAAAGAGAATGAAGAGGCTTTAACATAAGGGAAACGTGGGAAGAAAAGAGTACAGCCAAAGAGAATTTTTAAGAGAAGACTTGGTTTATTAAAAAGAGTATGGCCAGGCATGATGGAGCACGCTTTTAACTCCAACACTCAGGAGGCAGAGGCAGGCAGACCTCTGAGTTTGAGGCTAGCCTGGTCTACACAGTGAGTTCTAGTCCAGCCAGGGCTACAGAGAGAGACCCTGTCTCAACACCCATCTCCTACCCACCCCGCCCCCCGGCCAAAAAAAAAAAAGTATGTTTAAGAAGTTTTGTTAGCCAGGCATGGTGGCACACACCTTCAGTCCCAGCACTCAGGAGGCAGAGGCAGGTGGATCTCTCTGAGTTTGAGGCCAGTCTGGTCTACACAGGAAGTTCAAGACAGCCAGAGCTTTCTCAAAAAGAAGAAAAAGAAAGTAGGAGGAGGAGAAAGTAGTAGTTGTTGTTATTAAGTAATATATCCATCCTTTCTATCTGCTCCCAAAATATGCACACACAAAAATTAAAAGTCCACCCCCCCCATCTTTTGAAATTGGAATTCTTGTTTGGTGGGGTAGGGTGGGGAGAGGTGCAGCCACATATTGAGACTGGCTTCATAGAAAACACAGGAAGGTGGAAGAGAGCTGAGTTACATCAGGGTCACGTGAGAATTACATAAGATTATGCAGAATGGATGGGGTTCAAATAATCTAAACATGGGCTGGAGAGATGGCTCAGTGGTTAAGGGCACTTCCAGAGGACCCGGGTTCAATTCCCAGCGCCCTCATGCAGCTCACAGCTGTCTGTAACTCCATCTGTTACAGAAGATCTGACATCCTCACACAGAAATATATGCAGGCATAATGCTGATGCACATAAAATAAAAATAAATACATAAAAAATAATCTAAACACTTTGCAATAAGATTACTACGCTAGTGACCCTAAACATACTTCTTCATTTAAGCTGACAATGTAAGTCATAGGTTAGCATGCTNAATGAATAAGTTATACATTCACAAGACTGCAAATGTTCTGTATGGCTTTTTAAGAAACATAAACACAACAGAAGCACATGGTGACATCATGGTTTTGCCCTGGTGTGCANCTTCTTAGGCCCATTCTCTGACTTGTTATCTCTAAAATCCATCGACTGGATCACTGCAGCCCTAACGTCTGGATCTGTAGCCTCATCTAGGAGCTGCTGCTCTGCTGTATCATACAGCCGCTCCTCGCCTCTATAATTTTGTTCTTTTTTAATACGATGTGCCATCAAGTATAATGCATGGGATACAAGCCTCAATTATTGTCAGTGTACTTGGGGATTCATACCAATTATAGTGATATTTCTCTGACAGGCTCCAGGCGAGCTGCAGCTTGGAGTTCCTCAACACCAAGAAACAAAGATATTTTATTTATGGGAGGGTTTCCAATAGCATTTGAAATCCTTTAGTTTAAAACTGTCCCCTTTTTTTCATTTAGATGCAGTAATTTTGTGCTTTACACAAAGACATGTATTTAATCTGTACTGTTATAATTTAATATACTTCAGAGCATACTAATTATAGTGAGCCTTGTTTCCTTACAGCTTGGCTAGGTGGAAGAGATGTTTCACAGCAGACTTACCCAGCAAAAATACTAGGCTTTGTGCCCTTCTCTGACTCCCTGTTTAGCTCTCTTCATTATCAATCTCTCCATTCTGCCTCCCTCTCCAGTTATTTCCTTTTTGTCACCTCTCAAGTCTTCCTTATTGTCTTCCAGGAGTAAATTCAAGATGGTTTTACTCTTTTTGAAACTTTTTACAAATACAAGAAGAAAGAACCTCTATCTGGCCTAATTTCTACTGATTTCTTTTACCTTGTAACTCTAGAGTGACAGTTTTGGCCTCCTCAGTGTTCCCTCCCCACACCTGAAGAGAGAACAGTGCTCTTTAACTTGTACTGTTTTATCTGAATGCAACCCACTTCCTCCCTCTGAGCCAATGAGTCATTTTCTCTTTTTAAAGCAAGCCTTAAAAATCTTCCATTTCTCTGTAGTTTAAAATTAATCTCTTTGTGAAGTACTTCATGTCCTGTGTACAAAAGACACTCCATAGAGAAAAGATTGCTTTAAACACTCAAAGGACTACACTACAGATGATGTGATGTGGGATATACCAAGACTTTAAAATGCTAAGTTAAATAGCAAAATAGCTATCATTTATTTTTCTTCTTTATGGAAACAAAGGCTTTTGTCTCTTTTGTTTGCTAATGAATTCTCAGAATCTTGTTACCTGGTAGATTTTCAATAAATATTTGAACTAATGAATGGTTGGTTTTCTCCTCAATCTTTTGTTTTTTTGGAAGGGAGATTGAACCCAAGGCTAAGCACACATCCTACCACTAAGCTATATTTGCCATTCCCTCAGTATTTTAGCTTTCTTTTTGCTATGTACATAGCTGATATTTTCCACATTAGTTTGATTCCTGTAACTAAGTAGAAAATATAAGAGGTATTGAAAAGAAAGAGATAAATCACATGTAGAAGATGCAGTGGTTTGCTAAGGTAAGCTTTTAAATTCCTGAAGAGGGCTGGAGAGAGAGCGCAGTGGTGAAGAGCACGGGCTGCTCTTGCAGAGGATCCAGATTTATTTCCAGTGCCCACATGGTGGCTCACAACCACCTGTAAGTCCAGTTGCCGGGAACGTGGTGCCTTCTTTTGGCCCTATCGGGTACCAAGCATATATGTGTTGCAAATATATACATGCAGGCACTCAAACATATAAAACAAATAAAAATGAATGGATAAATTTTTTAAATGTCTGAAGAGAGGCACACTCATTTCAGCACTAATGTATCAAGTATCTGTTAGTATCTATGCCTATGTCTCATTTTATATGCACCTAATAGAAGCATTGCCTTGGTTTAAAGTAAAATCACCTTGTTTTGCAACATTGAAGCAATGATTAATTTAGACAAGAGTTATTGATAGGTGCTAAAATAAATGGTGAAAGCTTATTGTAAAACATTATATTACATGATCTGAGTATCACCCACAAATTACTGAATTTCCAAGAGGTGTTTTTGTATCTTTTCTAATGAAGAACTCTCACTAACACCATCTATTTTTTGTCTAATTGGCTGGGTTTTGTTTGTTTTCAGACAGGGCCTCACCTGTANATAGAGCCTGCTGACCTTGAACTTACAGATCTATTTAGCTCCTCCTCCCGAGTGCTAGGATTAAAGGTGTACATCACCACACCTGGCTCAAGAATACTATCTTAATGACTTGGTCAAACTTAACATCTTGGGTTTTGGTTGTTGTAGTTTTGTTTTTAAGAAAGGATTGCACTATGTGGTGTTGCCTGGCCTGGAATTTGCTATGTAGACCAGGCTGGCCTCAAACTCACAGAGATGAACCTACTTCTGCCTCTTGAGTGCTGGGATTAAAGGTGTGCACCACCATGCCTGGCCAAATTTAACATCTTAATAATGGGGCAAACTGCCGTGTTGTCCCTTCTAACATAATATACTGAGAAGGATCTAATACCACTTAGATATTTTTCCTGTCAAAAGCATTTTAAATTTAAAATAATGAGAAAAACAATCGGGTCAGTTAGATGGCTCAGCAGATAAAGGCACCTGCCACAAAGCTTGACAGAGTTTAATACCTAGAATTCACATAGGGAAAGAGGAAGTTGACCTCTGAAAGCTGTGTGTGTGTGTATGTATGTGTGTGTGTATACACATAAACAATGTTTTTAAAAAATGTTTTTTTTCGAGACAGGGTTTCTCTGTGTAGCTTTGGTGCCTTTCCTGGAACTCACTCGGTAGCCTAAGCTGTTAAAAAATGTTTTTAATCAACTTCAAATTGAGGGATACTGAAAATAGTTGGCCTGCTGTTCAAAATTGTTCCTGTCTTAAGAGGCTGGAGAGATGGCCCAGCAGCTAAGAACACATACTGTTCTTGAAGAGGACCTGAGTTCTGCTGTTCCTGGCACCCATGTTGGGAGGCTCATAAGCTGATCTAACACCCTTTTCTGGACTCTATAAGCACCTGCACTCACATGTGTACATACCCACTCACCCACCCACCCCCACACACATATGCACAATTTAAAAATAAAATTATTTGCTGGGTGGTAGTGGCTCACACCTTTAATCTCAGCACTTGGAAGACAGAGGCAGGCAGATCTCTGGGAGTTCGAGGCCAGCCTGGTCTACAAAGCAAGTTCCAGGACAGCCAGAGCTGTGACGCAGAGAAACCCTGTCTTAAAAAACCAAAACCAAACAAACAAAAACCTAAAAAATAAAATAAAAATAAATCTTTAAAAAAATTAAATCAAATATCAGTGTCATAAAGTCTAACAAGGTTGAGGAGCTATTTTGATTAAAGGAGACTAAATAATTGCATGTAATGCATGCCCTCAGCTGAGGACCATGAACCTAAAACAACCTCTTTACAACAATTATAAAGAACACTGTCAGAACAACTAGAGAAACTTGGATATTAGATAGCATCATTGTTGATGTTTAACAGCATCTGTTAATTGTACTGTGCTTATGAAGGAGAATGTCTTGCTTTTAGAAGACATATGCTGAAGTATTAAGTGGTGAACTGTCAGTGTCTACAATACTCAACAATCAGGAAAAAAGACAATTCTCAAATTCACACACAAAAAATAGACTATATATCAATATACGTCAGTGCATGTATATCTGGACATACATAACTATATGTAGATAGACAAAAAGGATTTCACAGATGTGTATACCAGCATGCATGTACATGAGAGAGAAGAGAGGAGGAGGAAAGGAGAGAGGGAGAGAAAGNGAGAGTGTGTATTGCAAGGATATAATACCCATTGGGGAACCTAAGAGAATGGTGTGTGTGCACTCATTGTGCTAATCTGCAAATTTTCTCTGTTTAAAAAGTTTCCTGAGTAAAACATAAAAAAAGCTTTTGAAAGTCATTATGAACTCAGGGTTATTCAACTGCTTATTCAGTCAAACATTTTGGATGGTTGTAATAAAACTTCCTTTGAATTTTATGCTTTCACAATCTCTCTTTGCTTTGCTGTTCCTTGCCATCTTTCAGAGAGCCATTGTACTCTTATATGTGGGCAAATACTTCAGTAAATTCTGAATATGCATTGTGCAATTGACATTGTTTCCACGAGCAGCAGACTTCTCTTGTGGGTTT
>LZPO01068922.1:1257391-1267523 GCA_001675575.1 Neotoma lepida
TATATCTAATCAAAAGCCTAATTTTTGTTTTTAGTATATCAGCCTTTCAATGTTTCTGGAATGTAAACTTTATCTGCCTAAGATCGTTTTCTTTTTTAAGATTTATTTTATGTATACAAGTGTTTTGCTTGAATGTATGCATGTATGTGCACCATGTGCATGCCTGGTGCTTGCAGAGGTCAGAAGGTGTTGGACCCCCTTGGACTGGCATTAGGGATAGTTGTGAGCTAACCATGTAGGTGCTGGGAGTCAAACCCAGGTCTTCTGCAAGAGCAACAAGTGTTCTAAACTGATGAACCCTCTCTCAAGCCCCTAAGATCTTTTTCTTATTGTCCTTCAATACCCCTTTGTCTTAGATCAAAGCAGGGCACCTAGTACAGATGAAAATTGTTAAAACACTGCTTTATTCTATAGAGAATACAGAAAAATTAGGTTCTGAGTAACAAATGCTATGTGTAGTTATGAAGTAACAGTGAACAGTGTAATGAAGTGATCTGAATACACTGTGCCCATATCAAAGCTGATTATTATTGTTGTTGTTTTGAGGCTTCACGACATAGCCCAATCTGATTTTGAGTTCACCATCCTCTTGCCTTCTTCTCCCAAGTGTGAGGGTTACACGCATGTGATATCACACCCAGATAAGGTTGATTATTTCTAAGCGATTTTATGCTATACTCTAACCTTTTGATAGTAATCTCTGTGAAATACAATATAAGGGCTTACGTCATAGTTGCTCCTGGATCTGCAGTCATTTGATTGGTCACAAAAACAGCAACATTATATTCTGCATCAAAAAAATAAGAAACTAAGAAAAGGGCAATAAAAACAGAAAGTTCATTGTTTAGATTTCAGTTTAGGCCGGGTGGTAGTGGTGCACAACTTTAATTCCAACACTCGGAAGCCAGAGGCAGGCGGATTTCTGTGAGTTCCAGGCCAGCCTGGTCTACAGAGTGAGTTCCAGGACAGCCAGGGATACACAGAGAAACCCTGTCTTGAAAAACAAAAAGCAGATTTCAGTTTAGGAATCTTGCACCATGAGTTCATTTTATAAGCAAGCTCTTGTTCCTAGCTGTCCTGGAACTGGCTCTGTTCATCAGGCTNGCCTCGAACTCAGAGATCCATCTGCCTCTACCTCCTCAGTGCTTCAATTAAAGGCATGTTCCACCACTGCCCAGCATAAAATCAACCTCAAGTGGAATTTTGTTTTGCTTTTTTAAAGACAAGGTTTCTCTGTGTAGCCCTGGTTGGTCTGGAACTCACTGTGTAGACCAGGCTGGCCTTCAACTCAGAGATCTGCCTGCTTCTGTCTCCAGAGTGCTGGGATTAATGGAAAGTGCCACCCTGACCATGCCCATCTTCCTATTTTTCATTATTAATAAAAAATACTTAAAGTCATCATTATTGTTATTTATATCAGAATCAATTTTAGTTTAAATAATCATCTAAACTATAAAAGTAATTAAAAATTTTATGCTTCTGACATCCTTCTGAGCTTCTCTTCAAAACATACTATAGCAAACATAGTCAACAGATGCTATGTGACTCTGCCATTTTATTTTAAGCATCTACCTTCTGAGATTTTTTGGAGTCGTGACAACATCTGGGCCAATTTTTGCTGCCGTTCAGCCAATTCCCCACGGCCACTGAAATCCACTCGAAAAAGTGCCATTATTGAGTCAATGATCTGCACAAGAGTAACATAAAACCAAACATGCATTTTAAAATAGAAGGAAGATGCCTATTTAAACAGAATAGAAAAATATGGTAAAGAGCTCTGTCAGTGAACATTATTTAAAAGCTTGTACCAATAGTTTGAAAATGCCAGCTTCTTCATGAAACTTGGCTGCTACATAATCAAGTAGCTCCATCTGATGTTCACCTGATGGGAGACACAGAAAATGTTACAGAAGCCAGAGGCAGAGGCTAAGCTCATGTATGTGTTTTTGGGAGACAAGCAGATAGAGTTCTCCTTTCCTCCCAACTATACTTTACTAAGTAAGGACTGCATATTCTGCTTGAGCATGTGTGGCAAATGGTACCTTAGCAAAAAGAATGTTGCTCTATCTGGGCAGTGGTGGCGAATGCCTTTAATCCCAGCACTTGCAAGGTAGAAGCAGGCAGATCTCTGTGAGTTCGAGGTCAGCCTGATCTACAGGGCTAGTTCCAAGGCAGCCAGGGCTACACAGAGAAACCCTGTCTTGAAAAAACAAAACAAAACAAAACAAAACAAAACAAAACAAAACAAAGCAATGTTGCTCTGGGTGATTTTAGTTCAGTGGTAAACCACATGCCTAGAGTATGTGAAAGCTGGGTTCANTCCCAGCACCACAGGGGAAAATAGCTGACTGTTATTCTACATTTCAGAGACAACAAAGAATTTAAAGGCAGTTGAGTACCTTGAGGACTTAACAGATGATAATATTTATGGACTAATTTGCAGAAAATTTAAAACAAGGTAAACAGGTGAAAATGTTGTATCATCAGACAGTAAATTAGCGTTGTCAACCTTCCCGTAACCCAAGCTTAAAACACCACTGTACAGGGCTCTTACTAGTATAGGCACGAGCATAGAGTACATTGTCCAGGACTGCATCGTGGTCTACGTTGAAGCGATCAGCAATGTCACGAAGGCGATCTGGACGGCTGGAGTGTNCCAAATATTAAGGATCCAATAAACCAATTCCAAAGAAAGTCTAGATAGCTACAAAAGGTAGCGCTGTGAGAGTAAAACTGAGATGTAGCAGTGCATCTGCGAGGCATTCTGGAAGCCAGTGATCACTTAAGGACTGCCAGAGCCTCCTTCCTCTAAGTGCTTCAAAACACCTTAGGGGATGGTGGGAGGTCACAGAGAATGGGAAAGCAGAAATGAAATATCAAGTTTTAAAATAAGTTTAGAAGCTAGTTGTAATGTCCTCATTTTACAAGGACACCGACAAAGAGTTTTGGCAAATAACTTAGGATTATGCAGCAGAGCAGTTAAAGAGAAAAACTAGAAACTAAGGTTTGTGAGTCTTTTGTTCACAGCTCTATAAAAATAGACCTATTCTAGAACACTAATGTCACTGAGTTATAATTCGTCACTTCAAATTCTTCATTGGTTCAAAATGAAATAGTTTAACATTCCACTAATGATGTGTGGCAAAAAAATTATAAATTTGATGACATGAAATACAGGGTCAAAGAGTTAACTTCAAGGGTCTAAAACGGATCTGATTTGATTAAGCGGGTTTTTGTTTTTGTCTTTTATACACCTTCTAAAGAAGTTCGTAGCTTTCTGAAATTAGTAAGTTCCTGTATACCTGCAAAGGTACCCTGGAAGATACTAATAATCACTAACAGGTAAACTACAGAGAATAATCAACACTTTATTCTCTGGTCTTTAGTGACTCTAACAGTGTTGCAAGTGAAATAAAGAAACAAAAAATGCATGTCTGTAGTTTCATTTCACTTTTGTTTGCATTGTTTATAAAACATCAACTATTGCCAGGTGGTGGTGTACACCTTTAACCCCAGCACTTAGGAGGCAGAGGCAGACAGATCTCTGTGAGTTCAGGGCCAGCCCGTTCTACAGAGTGAGTTCCAAGACAGCTAAGGCTACACTGAGAAACCCTGTCTTGGAAAACAAAAACAAACAAAACAAAACAAAACCTCAAACAAACNAAAGAGTTGATCTTACACTGAGGGGAAATACAAACCAATCTATAAGTATTTACTGATTACCACATGGAACTGATAACCATATTAACACATTATCAGTGCACTGTAGAAAACAAAGAGTAATAAAAATTTATGTCCTAGGTAAGCTTAAAACTTACAAAGACAAAATATAAATGTAAGAAGAAAAATATCAAGAAACAGTAGTATAGGTTGAGAGACAAGAGAATAACATGAGTGATTTCCCTCCTGAATTTCTCTTTGCTCTTAACTATTTTCTTCCTGCCTTGATAAAATCCAGATTGCTAATCTGCAAGAGCCATTCCTCCCTCTTTGAGGAGCGTCCTTAGCCAGTTCTTCCTGAAACTAGTTGAACTCCAGCTGAGCCCCTTTTGCTCTAAACATTCCACCCTCCTTTCCCAAGTTTAGAAGGTTCCTTCAGAGACTTCTCCTGCCCAGATTTCTCAGCATTCTTCAAATAGTTCTTGGCTTATTTTCCTTCCACAGGAGTATTTTTGATAATAAATTCTAAATTATTTGATAATAAATTCTTCCTGTTCAGGAAGGGCAAGATTTTCTGAATTGGGTAATTACAGAAAATCAGAAAGAGCAGGCCTTGATATGAGAGGTTTAACAATTTGTATGATCCCTGTAGGAAGGAAAGCAACATGTGGATTTCTCTATGACCAGCCAAGCNGACAGTCAAGAGAGAGCAAAGCAAAAGCATTTCAGACATGCCCGGTCTGGGTTTACCACCTTGGTCACCTTCCTGAAAGCAGTGCTGAAGGTGCTTCAGTAAAACAAAAGCAAGATGCTCTGGGGATGTCAGAGGCTTGATGACAACACAAAAACCTTCATAGCCTAACGAATGTTAATGTAATGTTTTCCAATTTTTAACATGTTTAACAAAATAAAGCATGTTTATCAGGATGGGATTAGACTAGAACATTCTCATTTCTTTGCCTCTAATTATGGCAATGCTGAGATATAAGCCTGGTGAAGCAGGCTGGGCTTCACTGTGAATAGCTTTAATGAAGCCATGCAGATCTTACAGCTTCTGAACCTGGCACCTCCTCAAATCACTATGCAAGTTGCCTCCCTCCCTTGCTGTTTCNGTGAAAGATGCTTCCATCACCCCAGACTCCACTACAAATGTTCCCTGGAACTAATTCCCAACTCTGGTGATCTTTCTCATTGCTCTCTTTTCTTCACACTTCAAATTTGCTTGCCTTCCACAACCAGACTTCTTCCTACTTTCTCTGATTGTACATTCTTCATTTTAGTCCTCTTCATAAACACAAGCACACATCAAAGTTATAAGTTCTCTCTACCCTCTCTTTAGTTAATTCATCCACATCTGACTCCACCCTTTCCTCAGAACTTCCCACTGTCATCGGTACATCCTCTTGCCCCTCATGTTTAACACACTGNCAAGAAACATCAGTTGTCCTCAGCATCATTCTGCTCTCTAGATGAGACTCAGGGTGGCCTCTCAAGCCACTCTCCTTTGTCTGCAGTTTCCCTTGCTCATGTTTCCTGTCCTTTTCTTTTTGTTTACTTTTTTTTCATTTGTTTGCTTGTTTTTTGAGACAGAGTTTCTCTATGTAACAGCCCTGATTGTCCTGGAACTTACCATGTACCAGGCTGGCCTCAAACTCACAGAGACCCGCTTGTCTCTGCCTCCTGAGTGCCAGGATTGAAAGCGTGCACCACCATGCCCAGCTTCTTTTTGTTCTTATTGCTTCCCCTCTAGATAACATTCCCATTTTCCTTGTTTTTTGAAAAAATATTTAATTGACATCCACTATCTGGTTTCAAAGTCCTTTATNTCTTTGACCTAAATCACCTTTCTGGCTGTGTATTCTAGAATACTTTTATATCAATTAAACTGCCATACCCTCTGTGACACAAACAGCTCTGACCCTTTCTTTCTGTATATTTAAGCTCTTCAAGTCTTTCCTTCTACTTGAAGCAAAATCTTTGATATGAAGTTTTAAAAATGATTAAGATACAATTTCATCTCATGTATTTGTTTTGTAGAGAAGTAATCAAACAGTGATGTGAGTGAGTGAGTGCTTGTCAGCACTGCTGTCCCCTTGGCCTTTGTCATTATTGTTGGTTACTAGGATTACTACAAAAACCATATAGCAAGACACACTCTCTTCTGTAATAATATTGCTCTACCACACTGCCTCAAGGACTCGTTTAAATAAAAGGGTTACAAAGTATTTTCTGTATCAATGAAGATAATCTTTCCTCCCGAGTAGCNGCCTGCTCCTGGAAGTTGCGCTGTCACTAGGGAACAATTAAAAAATATTAACAGGAATGAATAAACTTTGCAGAAATAAACACATAAATTAGCCTTAAGTTTATACTGGTTGCAACTCTAGTAAACTTAATAAAGAACAGTGACCTTTTGGCTTCTAAAAAGATTGCTGCCTTTCCACTTCAGTAACCAGCAGTAAAATAAGTACTCTGCCAGGATAATAATAATTTAGCTGAGAATTTTAATCTCTCTCACAATGGGAAATATTTGGCAAAGCCAATTCTCCCAAATAAACAGAATAATAATTTAAATGTTACTAATTTTATTTTCATAATAATCACAAATATAATTTATGCTANTTTTAGTTATCTTTCAATCACTGTCCATATTTAAATGCATTTACTTTTGCATTTATACNTATGTATGTGTGTACTGTAGACATGTGTACCTGTTCCCGTGTGTATGCACATGTATNTCCACCTTTTATGAGACAGCAACTCTTACTGAATGTGGAACTTACTGATTGTACTAGACTGGCTAGGCAGCAAAGCCCAGGAATCTTCCTATCTCAGTCTCCCCGCACTGTGATTATAGGTTTGTGCTGCANTGNCCAGCTCTTTACAGAAGTGCTACGGATGCAAACTTAGGTCCTCATAATTATGTGGCAAGCACTTTTCTCAACTGCGCCATTTCCCCAGCCCAAGCATTTATTTTTTTTTAAAAGGTAGGTTCTCATGTATCCTAGATTTGCATCCAACTTACTATATAGCCAAGGATGACCTTGAACTCTGATCCACCTCTCCAGAGCTAAGATTATAGGCTTGAGCTGGTATATACAGGGCTGGGGATTGAACCCAGGGCTTCATGTATGCTAGACATGATTCTATCAACAAAGCTACATCCCCAACTCATATGTATTGCATTGCAGTAGTTAACATAAAGAATTACTTCATACTAGGCATACACACTATTTCATTTAATTTTCAAAACTCCCCCAAGATTTGGCACTATAATTATTATTTCAGTTTTACTATGAGGACAACTAAAGGGGTAAAGCAACTTGCCCACAGTCATACAGCTATCAGTGATAGAACCAAGACATTTTGATTCTAGAATACTGGCTCCCTTTTCATTTTTTTCTTGTGTGTGTTTGTGTTATCTTGTCTGTATGCATGTTCACATGTGTTAGGTGCACATCAAAACCCCCTTTTAACTACTTTTCTATGTTCCTTTTACTTAAGTAAAAGAAATGCAAATCGAATCTTTGATAATAAGGAATTTTTTGTTTATTTTGTTTTAGAAAAAAATTATATATTTATTCTTTTTAAAACTTGTATCTGCCAGGTGTGGTGGTGCACACCTTTAATCCCAGCACTTGAGAGTNAGAGACAGACAGATCCCTGTGAGTTCAAGGCCAGCCTGGTTTACACAGCAAGTTTCAGTCCAGCCAGAGCTATATAGTGAGCCCTGCCTCAAAATAAACACTCAAAATTATATTTATTTATTTATTTTAGGGGCACATGACACAATGGCATGTTTGTGGAGGTCAGAGGACAACTGTGGGAGTCGGCTCTTTCCTACCACCATGTGGGTTCTAGGGATCAAACTCAGTTTCTCAGGTTTGGAGGCAAGTGCCTTTATCCACTGAGCCATCTTGCTGAGCCCCAAATTTAATTTTATGCTTCTCTTTGGATAGAATGCACCCCATAGGCAGTAAAGTATTCTAGTCTTCAATAAATTTAGTCATTGCTGTTTTTTAAAAGATATGAAAGATGGATAGGAAGAATTTGATACACTGGGTGCCTCTCCTGCCAATTCACCACAAACCACTTACCTCCTCCGTACTTCCATTCAGGTGTTCACAGTGCAGCATGACAATGTACCTCAAACACACACACTCCAAAACCATCTGTGTAACAACGGACTGTTTACTTAACCTCCTGAACTCGTTTCCTGGGGCATTTGGTCCCCTGCATAAGATCATGTGAAATGCAGTAGAGGTCTAGTAAGTGAATGTTCTGACTATCACTGTTATGTTGTTGATGTTAGAATGTGTTCTTACCACAGAGGGTATGAGACAGCTGAGTTTTTCCAGTACGAAATTCTGTGAAATTTAGAAAAAGGAACTTTTAGAAAAGTATAGTTACTATTTATATATTTTCACTAAACAAACAAAACTAACACTGCATTTGGGTTAGGAATATTGCTTAGTGGTCTAAAGAAACTTGTCTAAAATGCCCAAGGTCCTGAATTACATCTCCAGTATCCCCACAGAAGACCTCACTGCTTTCTAGCTGTCAAATCTNGCTCTTAAAGGACCTCCTATTACAAAAGGATGCTGCATGTATGAGAACCAAAAGTGGGGGAGAAAACAAATTCATCTCTTCAACATAAGTACTATTTAGGTTACAGTTTATTTAAAGCAAATTTTCCATAGGACTATTCACACAAATGGAAGTTTAAGACCTGACTGCAGAAAGGACAGCCAGGCTCTTTCACTATGCTGAGATCCTCAATGGAAAGCTGATGTGATCTTGATGGTGACATCCCTAGTTGCCAGCAGAAGTAAATGTTCCCCATAGGAAAACTTCCCTAATCACTTAGGTCCACTGAACACTCAGTTTAAATTTTTAAAAAGCTCATAAAATAATATACAAGAAGAGAAATTGCTAAGATTGAGTCAATAGAAAAAAAAATCAGATTTACTTCTTCAAGTCAACAGAAATAGTAACAACAAAACATTTAGTTCTCTAAGACTGCAAATATTGGCTTGTCAGATTCAGCATGTAAAACAGCTATTCATGGATTATTTGTAAAAATATAGCATACAGGCCAGATATGGTGGTGCAGGCCGTCAATATTAACACTTGAGAGGCAAAGGCAGGTAGTTCTTTGTGAGTTCCAAGCCAGTCGGGGCCACACAATAAGACCCTGAATTCACTCACACACACACATACACACACACACACACTCCATATTATATATACTATAAACTGAGAATAAATTTATTCTCTATATTTATGAAATATGCATTGCCTAAACAAAAGATCAACCTTATCATTAAATTACCTTTTGAGGGAATAAGAAAAAATTCAATTTCTTTCTATAGTAATCAGAGATAAGAGGAAGAAAAATGTCAATAAGAAATATGCTAATGTTAGTATATATTTTCATTTTAGCTTGGAATAATCCTGTATTATAATAATTGACACTTCATCAAAAATTCCCAAACAGGAACTTATTTATTATTTAATTATGTATTTATTCAAATACAAACATATGTCACTTCATATAAAACTATAAAATAAGTTTTACCTACCTCCAAAAGCTTCTGTAATTGCCATACTTTCAATGCCTCCTCCTAGTAATTTACTGGAAACAGATATAAAGTATTGGTGAGAGAATGTAAATACATATATCAAGAAAGGAGATGAGCTAGGTGCTGTGGTGCACGCCTTTATTCCCCAGAACTCAGGAGGCAGAGGCAGGGGGATCTCTGTGAGTTCTAGGCCAGTCTGATCTATAGACTGAGTTCAAAACACTCTATAGGACAGCCAGGACTATGTAGAGAGACCCTGTCACAAAAAAATAAAAAAAGGAGATGAAATTTGTATCATTAGTAACTTATCATGTGTCTACACAACAAGAATGGGAATTCATAGTTGAACNAAATACACTCACAGTTTAGATCACAGGTTCTATAGTGGATGAGAAGGTAATTCTCAAAGTAATTTATAAGCCCTGTTCTTCTGAGTATCAATAGTAGATGACTCTGCAAGGCTTTATGTCCATTCTTCTTTTGAATTGGAATTAAAAGACTTATTAAGTTGGGTGGTGGTGGTGTAGCACTGGGGAGGTCAAGGCAGGAAGATCTCTATGAGTTTGAGGCCAGCCTGGTCTACAGTGCTAATTTGAGGATAGCCAGGGCTACACAGAGAAACCCTGTCTCAAAAAATAAAAAAAAAAAGTGTTTATCTTGTTGTGCTAGGGATTAAACAAGGTCTTACATATGCTAAGAAAGCCTGAACTACACACAGGCAATGGTCTTGTTACTAATCAAGTTTTCAAACTGTGCATAGATAATGTTTCTAAAAGTTAACTGAATATTCAATTTTTTTTCTTCAGGCATGTCTCTCTATGTAAACCAGGCTGGCCTCAAACTCACAGAGATCCACCTGCCTCTGCCTCCTCAGTGCTAGGGTTAAAGGC
>LZPO01068922.1:1292076-1307807 GCA_001675575.1 Neotoma lepida
TGCCTAATAAAGGCAAGGCTCTAGGGTCCACAGCTAGTACAGCAAACAAAAAAATTTAAACCAAAAACATGTAAATAAACTTAGGATATGTGTTAAATAGCTAACTTAATATAGATGAGCAAGCCCCAAATAACTGTGTATGTGTGTCACATATATTTTAACATACATGAGTGAATGAATTCGATGGAAATGTTTTTATATATAGACATATGATATATTCAATATATTCATGTAAGTGACATATGTTTTGGACTTTCTCATTTGTTCGCATTTCCCAATGTGAAAACCTTCGAACCTTCCCACACAGACGTCAGAGGCATACCTATGACCAAGAATGCATCGGCATTCATCAGACACTTCTCAATACAGCTCTCTGCTGGATACAGAGATAAAGACAGACGCCTGCCCTAAAGAAGCAGAGTCCTGCTGGGAACTGGAGACAGAGGGTGGTCTGCATAGAGCCATATGAGGATCAGGCAGGCCACTGGGACCCAAGTACAGCTGTCCCTGGGGAGCCCTTTATGGTGTAACCCNTGCATTGAGCAAGAAGATGGTTGAGGGTTGGCCTGCCTTACAGGGTGGGAGACAGACCCACGCAGGCTTCTTCAGGGAGGGGCAAGTGGTGGTTCTGCAGAGGCTCAGGAGAGAAAGCAGGTCTCAGGTGCAAAGGGAAGAGGCCAAGAGGCCACATCTTTGTGGAGTATGCAGTGAGCAGGACAGAGGCATCATGTACAGCCCCTGCTGGAGTTGGACACTGCTCTAAGTGCTTTTCGTGGAGTAATGACACAGTGGGGCAGGATCTGTCATGACACCCATCTACACGCTGCCCCAGACTCACAGCTGGCTAAAGTCTATGTGCTCTGAAGCAGTGTGGGAAACCACTGGACACCAGCCTGGTGTGTTCATATGAGTCCTTTTAGTAAGAATGTTCTCTCAAGCCACAGTCCTGGGGGCAGCTCAGTGGTAGAGCACTTGCTTACCACTGGGGCAGAGTGTTCTGGGTTGCTGTCAGTTTTTATTTCTAAGTTATTTCAGTGGGCAGAATTTGGAACTATCTATGTTTATAATTTATGTTTTGTTTTGAGACACAGTCTAGTAGAGCTCAGGTTGGCCTTGAACTTGGGATGTGGTGGAGGCTGGCTTTGAACTCCTGATCTTCCCTGTCCCACCTCNTGGGTGCTGGGATTACAGGCATCTACCATCATGCCCAGCTAACACATGCATTTATAAACAACAGCCTGAGGTATAGTTAACACAAGAACATACATGTCCTTAAAGCAAATTATGGGTGTGTGAACCTGTGATCTCTCACCACTGTCAAGACAGTGAACATACCCTGTAAGTTTCCCTGGATGCTGTNTAATTCTCTCCATCTTCCTTCCCCTGCTCTTCCTAGCCACCTCTCCTGGTCTTTAGCAGGCTGTTTGAAACATAAAATTCACCTGCAGTTCTCAGTCAGTTTCAAGTCAGAACTGGGGTCGTGGGTGGTGGTGGTGGTGGTGGTTGTTCGTTTGTTGTCTATTTGTTTGGTGAATCAGAATAATCAAATGTATTTAGTTCTCTAAGTTTGTGAAATAGTTCACATCATGGACTTTTAGTACACTCTGAGCTCCCTGGAGAGGTTTCAGTGCCTGTAGGTGTTGGCAACTGAAAGCCTATTCCNGATGCTTAAAAGATTCATCTTACATTTCTGTTGCTCTATAACCACTTCCAGTACCAAAGTCTGTATTAGTCAGGGTTCTCCAGAGTAACAGAACTTATAGAATGAATCTCTTTCTTAAGGAAAGGGATTTATTAGAATGGCTTACAGGCTATGGTCCTACTAATCCAACAATGGCCAGCTATGAATGGAAAGTCCAAGAACCCAGAAGATACTCAATCTTCTGGTGTCTCAGGCTGGGTGTCTCAGGTGGTTGGTTTTGTTTTTTTGAGACAGGGTTTCTCTGAGTAGCCCTGGCTGTCCTGGAACTTGTTCTGTAGACCAGGCTGGCCTCAAATGCAGAGACCCACCTGTCTCTGCCTTCTCAGTGCTGGGATTAAAGGTGTGAGCCACCACTACCTGGCTCAGCTCCCTTCTAATACTTACTGCTTGCTTGTTTTTTGAGACAAAGTCTTGCTATGTTTCATAAGGATGTGTTGAATTGTGTCGTTATAGGTGAATGAGAGAACAAATTCCATGTCTGAATGGATGAAGTGAATCACCTTCTCTCAGGTCTAAGTTGGCTTGTGGTGGATGTGAACTTTAATAGTCTTTAGCCCGTGGACTGGGGAAGACTCGGCACACTCCTGGCTGCAGTCGTGCTCTCATTTGCCATCACCGATTCCGTTTTCTGTCANGTCCGACGGCAGATGCAGGCACCACCTCTGCAGTCCGAGCCTGTGCTTGGGCGAGTTCACTCCATGGAAGACGGTGAGAGTCTAAAGAGCATCTCCTGTGTGGCTTTGGACATCATGGAGATGTGCTCACTGTGGAGGAATGAAGACACAGACAGAAACGGTGGGAACCTCGTATGACCAAGATGTCAGCAGGCTAGAATCAAGCACCCGAGGGAAGCTNATCAAAAGGGCCAGCAAATGACAGGTGATGTGAAGGGTCTGAATGTACAGCAGAGGGGGCCATGTATACAACCAAGGAAGAATCTGGGGGCGGACTGTAGTAAATACACAAGAGGGAAAAAAATATCAAGATGACAAGCANATAAAATAGAACATCTAGGCTTAGCTCTCAGGATAAGCAAAGTGTTCTAGGGAACCAAGAGCAAACAGAGTCCTGGCTCATTGATAATAGTGTTGAATGAATCACAATCCTATTAGTGACCAATGAAGGACGGGATCAGCCCACAGGCTTTGGGAAGATGAGGAAGTAGCCACAGCAGCCTGATGTTAGATATTCCAGGGAGAAAGAAGTGCAAAGAGCTGCAGGGATTTGGGGAAGGGGCACAGAGCNGTGGTGTCTTACAGCGAGCTGTGCACAACATTCACTGCTTAAATTTCAGGAGCACTTCCAGGTCACGGCACAGTGGCACACACTGTAATCCAGCACTTCCAGGGCATGGCACAGTGGCACAAACTGTAATCCAGCACTCAGGAAGCTGAGGAGCACTTCCAGGGCATGGCACAGTGGCACACGCTGTAATCCAGCACTCAGGAAGCTGAGGCTCTTCAGTTTGAGACTACTCTGGGATACATAGGGAGACCCTGTCTCAAACAATAATGTTGACGACAATGACGATGATACACTTCTATTCTGTCGACTTTGCTTGTACCAGGCACTGCGCTCTCGGTGTTACAAAGAGCTGACCAAGTCATTCTGCACATGGACCCTAAGCCATGCATACTGTTATCATTCCCATTTTACAGAGAAAAAGGTTGAGCCTCACCACATAGGGCCATAGCACCAGGGGGTCCTGAGGAAGCTGACACTAAAAGCTCAGTGATTGAGACTGCTGCCGCTCCATTTAGCCCTTAAAAGATGATTCTGTCAAGCCTGACCGTGGTGGTGGCACACGCCTTTAATCCCAGCATTATCCCAGCATTTGGGAGGCAGGGGCAGGCAGATCTCTGAATTCAAGGCCAGCCTGGTCTACAGAGTTCCAGCAGTCAGGGCTACACAGAAAAACCCCGTCTTGAAAAACAAAGGAGACAGAGAGATGACTCTGCCTCGCCTCACCTTACTTCAATTAAAATAACAATTACATTTTCCTTTACTTAGGATTTNTTTTGTTTTGTTTTGTTTTGTTTTTCGAGACAGTGTCTCTGTGTAGTTTTGGTGCCTGTCCTGGAACTTGCTCTGTAGACTAGGCTGGCCTCGAACTCACAGAGATCTGCCTGCCTCTGCCTCCCGAGTGCTGGGATTAAAGGTGTGTGCCACCACCGCCCAGCCAAAAAGGAGTCCTTTTGGGTAGAGCCTGGCAGGACTCCCAGCCAGGCATGCTCCAAGACTTCCTGACTTAAGAGGTGCGGTAAGGACCACAGAAATGATTAGCAATGAAATGATAATGATTACTTGTGCATCTGTGATCCTTTTAAAATTCTGATATTTCTGTATATTTCACAGCACACATAGTATATACACACATTTTTCTGAGACCTCCAGAACTGTAAGCTAAATAAATCTTTTTGTCATGAACATATACCCTTGGGTGTTTCATTATGACAACAAAAAGAACTAATTAAGATAAGTTAAGATACCAAGGTACTTGTTCTTTTAAAATCCTTTTGCCTCAGTGCTATAAGTGCTGAGATTATATAAAATAATTGGATTATATAATCTCTTAAATGCTGAGATTATAGCCCCATGCCATCATTTTCTGCTTGTAAATGGATTCTTAATTAGTAACATGTTATTAAGGACTTGGTTCTGAAATATTTTTCTGAGCCAAGATTGAGACAGTCTGGGGATTCCTGACTGAGAGGCACAGACAGTTACCAAGAACAGACAAGGTTTTGTGGCAGCCTTTACAAGCCCCCCAGANATGAACACCGAAACCTTATGGGTTTCTGAAAAGCCACATCTAATCAGTGAATCCCTTGCTGACCATGTTCCAGCGGTCCCCCAAACAGAAAACAAAGGGCTTCATAAAAATCTTGTTTGTCCAGATGTCCTGCCCATGCCCTGTCCAACCTCCGCCCATGTGGTGGCCCCTCCTCCCATGAGCTTCTCTCCACCCCTGGCTCTACCCTCCTCCCATGTGGTGCTCCCTACCATCTGAGCTTCTCTCCACCCTTGGCTCTGCCCTCCTCCCATGTGGTGCTCCCTACCATCTGAGCTTCTCTCCACCCCTGGCTCTGCCCTCCTCCCATGTGGTGCTCCCTACCATCTGAGCTTCTCTCCACCCCTGGCTCTGCTCTCTCAGCTGCTGCCTCTTTCACATTCCCCCTCCTTCTGCCAGGAACCTTTGTCATCTGTGCCAGACTCAATGACATCACTCCTGGACCCCTGATCCATCTTCCCAAGGTCCCCAGTACTGCAGGCATTTAATTTGCTGCCCAACACCAACTTTCCTATGAGGTCATGTTTGTGCCAGGCTTATTTTCTTAATGTTCAGCACAGGGTAAACCATTGGTATCTATCATTGTCACCTCACAATGTAGTACTATTATGGCAATACTTCAAATAGCGAGGGGAAGTAAAATGTCTGAAAAGATGCAGTGGCCCTGTACAAAGCTCCCCAGCCAGGTCTCCCTGGCAAACCCTGAGGGAGTTGGGCTGGAGGGTGGTACTTCCTAGTTCCCTGTCTTCCCACTGTTGGTCCACTTCACCTATTACTGGAAATAGACCCGATCCTGTAGGGGCTTTGTAGGCCCAGGGAATAGTGGTCCACGGGGCTCTCAAGTGAGAAAGGGGACCGGAGAAGCTTCTGTTTCTCTTCTACCTCGTTCTTGTTCTTCCTGTGGAGAAGCAAAATGGATGTCAATAAAACCAGTTCAAAAAATCAGCATGGTTTCTCCAGAAGCAGTTTAACTGGCACCTTGATACGCACTGGGAGGAAAGCATGAGTTNGCAGGGTTGGCAAAAGGAAATGGAGGTGGAGGGCGGGCCAACACAAGGCCACTCCCTCTCATCAATCTTCCAATAGCAGCTTGAGGGCCAAAACTGCCATGACTCTCGGGAAATGATCCTGACCTTGAGGATGAGCGAGCACAAGAGTAAGATGTGCTCTGAGCAGACAGTCAGGGAAGACTTCCTGGAGGACGGTGAGGGAGCCTGGGCTGGGTTTAGGGTCAGGTGAAGAAACAGGATAGTCAGGTCTGAGGAAGTTAGACTGAGGTGCTGTTCTGATGCTTGAGAATCTAGAGCTGAGGTGACAAAGACTGTTAAGTGATGCTCCCCCTTGACCCCNACNGTCCACTGCTCAAGCCGAACTGCTCTAACTTTAAAAGTCATAGCCTTTTCTCAATTCACAGGAAAATTTAAATCCAAAGGTTTGATNAGATAGACTGCCATTCTGGAGTCTGGGNAAGTGCTTTTTCTTCATCTCTGAAATAGAGACTGCCACCACCTGTCAGTGATGGGGTCAGTCTCCAACCATCCCATCATTCACTCTGGCAATGGAACCAGTTTGGGGATGGAAATAGTCTCAACATTTAAAGTTACATTTCCCAAGCTCCTTTGCAATAATCACCATGTGATTTCAGGCCCCTGAAANAAAGTAGTAATATCATGGTATTTCCAAGGAAGACCCTTTTAAAACACAGAAAGTAATAGGAATCTATTGTAAATGAGTGTGACAGACCTTCATAGTGGAGGAAAAGTTAAAAAACTAGACTGTGGTCACTGATGCTCATTGTTAAAATTACAGCTTTCATTCAAATCATCAAAATCATCAAATTTCAATGATTTTCAGAAACACTGAATTGTGCAGCAAAGTAGTAAGGGGGAAAATGCAATATTCTTTATTATACTACCAATGAGAATATGAGGAAGGCAATTGGGACTTCTGGGAAGAATGCTAAAAAATGAGTAAGATTAGCCTTCTTGGGTTGCTGGCTTGGAACACAGACTGAATACCTGCAACTCCAGCAGCAACGTGGCACCCCGAGGAACTCTAAGGGACAAGGTGGTGGATCCTGATCTCCTGAAGGCCCTGAAACCCCCACCAGGCCTAGACTGTCCACCTCCAGGGATTAACTTGTACCACNGTTATTACTTTTTTCTGTGATGCACATCTAGATATAATCCTAATTTATATAATGATTCAAAATGTCATGAGAATTAAAGGTTTTTATTTCCTAGAGAAACTAAAATAAAGGGGCTGGTAATATAAGACTAAAAAAAATAAAGAGAATTGAGTGGTTATTTAAATGTAGGGTACCTACTCCACTGCTTTTTCCATTTCTGGAATGNAGCCAGCCAGGTATCAGCCCATAAAGAACGGCTCTTCCCTCCCCAGGCACAGGANGGTCCTGAGAAGACTGGCTGTTGATGCTTGGGGCCTCCCTGTGCAGATGGCTGGCTTCCCTGCCACAAGAAGGGAGGCGCCCCAGCCCCAGTGCTGGCTCCTGTGAGCTTCTTGGAGCTTTCCCCTGAACTATGAAGACAGCCCAAGTCATAGGGAATATAGAGACAATAAAGACCAAAGAATAAAAACCAGCAAACAAAGAAACCGGAGAAAGACGCCTCAGGGAGACGGAAGCAGTATGAGGTCAGAAGAAAACTAGTAGGGTGTGTGGAGGATGTATGAATAATCTCAGCAAGGGCTGGAAATATTACATCCATAAGAGGATGAGGATGCTATCTCANACTACCTTCTTTTCAATCTCTTCCACCACTGGATTCTGCCTTAAAATGTATTTTATCACATTCTCAATATATAACCATCAGTATGTGGATTTTTGTTTGTTTTTTTCAAGACAAGGTCTCACTATGTAGCTCTGGCTATCCTGGAACTCACTCTGTAGACCAGGCTGGCCTCAAACTCACAGAGATCCACCTGCCTCTGCCTCCCTAGTGCTGGGATTAAAGGCATGAGCATCTGTTATACAAGTTATACAAGGCTGGCTCTCTGGGGATGAGCATGGCCATACCTTTNCTGGCTCTTGCTCTTTCTAGGGCCATGGGTGAGTGTGACCATGCTACTATTATTTAGACTTTGTAGTGTTAATTTTGTAAAATTTATGTCTTTCAGGATATAGTCAAACAAAACTGTCTATGATGCAGGGATCGCAGCCACCTCCTACTGTAGGGCATCCAAAGGTTCATCTCCAACCAACAGATACATGGCAGCTGCAAACTGCAGGGTTATTTTTTTGTGATCTAACAAAGCTTGCCTGAAGATCAGAGTACGGAGCTAAGCCACTAGAGTTAGCCACAGAGGCAGATGAATCTGTATGAGTTCAAGGCCACCCTGGGCTACACAAGATTGATCCAGTTTAAAAGAGAAACAGAGTCAGCCGGTGGTGGCACACCTCTTTAATCCCAGCACTAGGGAGGTTGAGACAGGAAGTGATATGGCTGGGCAGAGAGAGGAATATAAGGCAGGAGAGGAGACAGGCGCTCAGTCTCTTTCAGGCTGAGGATTCGGCAGACATAAGAACTCTAGTGGCTGGCTGCTCTGCTTCTCTGATCTTTCATCTTTCACCCTAACATCTGACTGCGGATTTTTATTGTAAGACCAATATTAGGATTTGTGCTACAGTAAACAACTGATCACTGGGGCTGGAGATATGGGTCAGCAATTAAGAGAGTTACAGAGGACCTGGGTTCAGTTCCCAGCACCCACATGGCAGCTCACAACTGTCTATAACTCTAGTTCCAGGGTTTCTGACACCCTCTTCTGACATTCTTGGGCTCCTGCATGAATGATGTACACATATCTGCACGTAGTCACATACACATAGAATTAAAATTTTATTTAAATCCCCCAACCTCCAATAAAACTTCTGAGACCACAATTTCAAGAAAAAGTGGTGGCCGGAGAGTGGGGATAGAAAGAGGCACGGAGATGATGAGGGGCTCGAGAGACAGCGAGCAGGTGGATGAACAGATGAGAGAAGCCAGCTGGCACAAAGACTGGAAGACCCTCCTGACCACGGTGACAGGTGACAGAACAGAGCACATGAGAGAAGAGCCCCAGGATCCTGGGTAGAAGAAGGTGGAACTGTGTGAGTGACCCCAGTGACGTCTGAGGCTTCTGACTCTCAGCTCTGTCCCAGCTCTCTAGCCCACCTCTGCCTTGGCCNTTTTTTCTTCCATAATAACTGTCTGTCACGATTCCCATATTCCTGGGCTAACTCTCTGTTGTGAGACACGAGAACAGGGAAAGCTCAGTGGGTGTCCTTTGGACCCAGACATGCACCACATTCGAGAATTCTCCCATCATTCACACTGGACATTTTCTACGGGTTCTGTTTGAACAAACCTTGAGAGAAACGCCATTTGTCTGTGGGGTTGTCCTCTGGATTTGTCAGACAAGTCATCAAACACTAACGAGGGTGAGATGAAGACATGGTCGGCCTTTCTTTTTTCTGCCACTTTTTTATCGATAAGCGTCACCTCCCTGGGGATAAAATGACGAAAAGACATGCATTGAAAAAGGATCAAAGAGTCAATGTGACCTTCTCTCTCTCTCTCTCTCTCTTTTTTTTTTTAAACAGGGTTACTCTGTGTAGCCCTGGCTGTTCTGGAACTCACTCTGTAGACTAGACTGGTCTCATACTCACAGAGATCCTCCTGCCTCTGCCCCCGGAGTGCTGGGATTAAAGGCGTGGACCACCACTACCCAGCTGCAAGGTGATCTTGTCAGACGGACATCTACATTAGTCTGCCAGCCTGCCAGGAAACATCTGACCACCCAGGAGTCACCACATCTCAGATACAGACCACTGGGGTTTCAGAATGGACATAAAATGAAACTACAGAAGAGATGAGGAGTCCACCATCTTAAAGAAGGCTGGTATATGCACAGTCTCAGTGGGGCTCTGCTGCTCGCTGTGTGACCTTGGGAAAATTACTTCCCTTCTCCATGCTAGTGTGTCCACATGCTTACTAGGTTTGTGGTGAGGTGTGAGTTAGTGTAATTCAAATGTTTAACAGTGCCAGGTACACAGGAAATGCTCAGGAAGTGTTGGCAGCTGCTGCTACAGGAAGCTTTCGGTAGAGTGTGTTCACAGGGTACACGGCTTTGCTGAACTGGATAACCCTCAGTTAGCTTTTGAAATGCAAGTAGACAATTACTTGATGAAGAATCTGGTTATGAGTATTCAAGGTCAAAAAATAGTCATTAATATATGTTTGTATGAATTAAAATGTTGCCAAGAGGGGCTAGATGGATGGTCCAGCAGTTAAGAGCACTGGCTACTCTTGGAGAGGACCCACACCCAGTACTCAGCACCTAGATGGCAGAAGGCTCACAACCATCTGTAATTCCAATTCCAGGAGATTCAACAACCTCTTTTGATTTCCACATAGGTACCAGGCATTAAGATGTACATGTACATACAGGCAAGGCAAGACACTCACACACATAGAATAAGTTTTTTAAAAAAGATGATATAAGCTGGGTTGGAAGTACATACTCAACTATTCAGCATGCTGATGCAGGAGGATAACTTGAACCCTGGAGTTCAACACACACACACACACACACACACACACACACACACACACACACACACGTACACACAAATGTAAAGAGAAAAGTGCAGAGGTATATACTTCTCTGCTCCCTTTAAGACAGATGTCACAAGGACAGAATCAAATGTAGGAACATTTCCTGGAGCTTTTCCAATAGCACTTTAAATCTTGGGTGCTGTGCCCCAGATATGCTGATGNCTTGTGCTCTGGACTGACAGGAAACTTAATTTTCCAGCAATGGCTCTGCGCCTGCTCAGTACAACCCTCGTTAAGGGCAGACAGACTCTTCCCCTATCTGGGAGGTCCAGCAGTTACCTGATGGATGGCCTGGTTGTTTCCCGTCTTCCAGCTGCCAACTTTCTGGTTAAAATGCCTTGTGTTACTGAGGCCCTGGAGTGCCACGGTATAGGGCCCCTTGTGTCCCCTTCACCAGCCAACATCTCTGAGCAATGCACTAGGCTAGATCTACTCTGTGAGGTCATGTTCATGGAAGAAACATCCATACCCTTCACAGCNTGACTGGGGAGCCTCATTGACATGGATAATAAGACAACTTTTGTCTGTCCAACATCAGAGCCAATGCTTCTGACTTGTGCTCTATTAGAGAAACACGTAGTAATGTCCCCAGAGCATCCTACCCCACCTATGAGACATCTTCCACAGGGCCACTGTCATTCCAGCTATGGCCATCATTTCAAAAAAAAGCAGAAGCCGGGCAGAGGTGGCACACGCCTTTAATCCCAGCACTCAGGAGGCAAAGGCAGGCAGATCTCTGTGAGTTCGAGGCCAGCCTGGGCTACAGAGTGAGTTCCAGGACAGGCTCCAAAGCTAGAGAAACCCTGTCTCAAAAAACCAAAATAAATTAAATAAATACATACATAAATAAAACAAAGCAGAACACCAATTTGCAATTTAGCTATCCAGGGGACTGGGAACATGCCTCCTTTGGTAAAGTGCTAGCTGTGAAAGCATTAGGACATGAACATGTTCCCAGGACACATGCAAAAGCCAGGCATGGTGGGTGGTCTGTGTCTGCAATCCCAGTGCTGGAGAGGCAGAGACAGGAGGGTCCCTGGAGCTCACTCCAGGTTTAGTAGGGGACCCTGTGTCAGAAGTTATGTAGGAAGAGGGCNGGAGGGGAGTCTTAGTGGTTAAAAGCACTCGATGGGCAATCAGCACCCACATAAGCTGGGAATCAGACAGGTGGATTCCTGCGGCTTGCCTAGCAGAGGAAACACAGCATGAGTGATGCCTTCTCCTAGCCATGTGCACATTCACAGGAGCTCAGTTAGGCTCCAAGTCGAGATGCTTCTGCCTCAGTTTTCTGAGTTCTGGGATTACAGGCATACACCATGATATCAGTCTTTAAAAGAGAGCTTTTTTTTTGGCATGGGGAGGGGGTGAGGGAGATATAGGTTCCTACTCTGCAGTCCAGGCTGGCCTAGAACTTGAGGTAATTCTGCCTCAGCCTTCCTGAGTGCTAGAACTACAACTGTCAGCCACCACACAGAGTAGGTGAGACCCCACACACACATGCACACACACGCACACGCACACCAAAACATTCTAAAGGAAGGAGTTAGGCTCCGTGAATGAGCCATTTCTAATCTGGCCACAGGAAAGCTGATGGTGCTCAGTGAAGGCGGAGAGCAAGCTAGCAGGCCCGCCCCACTCCAGCTCAGCCCCACAGGCTGTTGCAGTGGACAGGTGTCCATGCGTGGCTCTTCGCCCACACCCTCCTACCTCTTGAAGTTCTCCTTCAGCTCCTTTAGATAGTTGTTGAAACAGGCCCATTCACTCTCGTGCAGCTGGTCCAGCTGCCTGAGCTGTTTCTTTCGAGTCTCCATGTTCTTCATGACCAGGTGGATGATGTCAGCATAGGTCATGACAGAGTCAGTGGATTCTGCTGTCAAGGAAAGGCCCACTGTGTTGCCCTCATGCACTGTTAGTGGCCGAGCCTTGTGCATGGGAAGGGGAAGGGGAGCGTGGACTGCACAAAGGACAATGCTTGGTCCTCTGGGGTTCTGGAGGAGGTACCCAAAATCCACACAGGCAGTGAGTGATCATCTGAGGCTGGCTAGGGCTAGCCTGGGAATGAAGACAGCTGTCCTCTCTATGGCCAGGCAGTGTCCACCTTGTCATAAAGCCTCCTTTGGCCCTGTCCATGGTAGGGAGGCAGAAAATACTTCCTTAGACTGTCTGAAGAAGGATGGCAGCATCTGCTCCTGGACAGTGTAGTGTTGTGTCCAAGGGGTTCCCCAGCATCACTGCAGCACACCAGCTGCAGTCTGGGCTTGAAGTCTTATCATCACAATGGAGAAGGGACTCCAGCATCCTTCTCCTTGTAGGCCTGATCACTCATCTCTTGCTTTCTGGCTTGGTGTTTGGGTTTTGCTTGGTTAGGTTTTTAAAGACAGTCTTACTATACAGAGCAGACTGGCCTTGAGCTCACAGAGATCTACTTGCCTCTGCCTCTTGAGTGCTGGGACTAAAGGCGTGCATCAAGCCTAGCTGGATGTGGTTTTCTGAAACAGGGTCCAGCAATGCAGTCTCATGTTAATGGTCAGCCTCCTGGCCCAGCCTCCCGAGTGCTGGCTGGCATTAGAGGTACATACCAGCACACTCAGCTTCACTGTCCATTTCAAGTTTAATACTGAAAAGGTCCCTCTTTCAGTCAGGTGTGGTGATGCACACCTGTAATTCAGGCACTTGGGAAATGGAATTAGGAGGATCAAGTTCAAGGACACAGGGAGTTCCAGGCCAGCCAGAGCTGCATGAGACACTGTCTCAAAACACCAAAACAAATACACACCACCTTTCTCCTCTGCTGTATTCCCATCCTTGGTTAGAACAGCGGCTGCATTTGTGACAAGCTGTGGGACCTCCCCTGTCACCCTCTGTCTCCATTTATCTATTTACAAAAGGGGGTAAAAGCCAGATCTGGTAATTTACACCTGTAATCTCAGCACTCATAAGGCTGAGGCAGGAGGATTGCCCTGAATTTGAGACCCTAACTCAAGAACCTCTCCAAAAGAAGAGATACCCCTTCCTTTAAAGGATGGTGACAAGAGCAATGGTAGTTTTTCCTACAGTACCATTTATACACCGTCCAGTCACAACATCACTAGCTCGGCAGGACAGCTTCACTTTGGGAGCTCGGATGGTAGGCTGCTAAGGTTGGTACATCCCAGCCAGGTGCCACCTCTGGAGCCACAGTGACCTAAAGAATGCAGTGATGCCGGGACAATCTGGACCAACCTGCCTAATGGTAGTTGTCACCAATCTTCAGAAATCTGTGGCATGAAGCTCTAAGGGCAGGAGAAGAAGAGGTCTCCTGGTGTCCTCCCGCCCATGAGCCAGCAAAGGCAGTGGAGAATCAGGCATGTGCTGAGCACCCTCTACTGCTCTGGGAATCAACCTGCAGAAGCGTTCCTCTGAAGCTGGGTGTGGTGGCACCAGGCTTAAATCCCAGCACTCAGGAGGCAGAGGCAGGCCGATCTCTGAATTCAAGACCAGCCTGGTCTACGTACACAGTGAGTTCCAGACCATCCAGGGCTACACAGACAGACTTTTGTCTCAGAAAATAGACAAACAAACAGCACCTCTGAGGCGGAGACCCTTATTTTGATTTTACAGATGAAAGAAGTGATGTCCACAGAGAAGCTGGAATGTTTCCGATGTCATTTGGCTGGCTAGTGTATGTAGCATTAGTTCCAGAGTCTGGAGTTATTTGGATAAACAGAGCAAACTGATTCCCAGTCGAATGTTATGTACCTATGTTCTAGCCCTAAGGTATGTTGCTAAGGCTCAGGATACCAACACATGCTGCACCTGTTTCCCAAGAGCTGAGCTTTTCACCAACTCCAAATGGAGGTGGGGAGGAGGAGGTTAGATGAAGCTCTCACATGGACGCCAAAGCTGATGGTCTATACACTCTCGGGCCAGTGAGCATCAGGGAGCCTATGGTACCTAAGTTCATGCTGAAGGATGAGAAAAGGTGACTCTGTACATGGGGAAATCCGACACGCTCAGGGTCTACTGGCCAGTACTCAAGGCCTAGACTTGAGGCTCACCTTAGCACATGAGAAAGACTCTACCCCTGAGGTACATACCATGGCTGCTCCTACCAAGTACCCACTGTGTGTCAGGCTATGCACTAAAGCCTGGTTGCTTCCCCTCAAGCCCTGCTTCTGCAAAGAGGTGGCAGGAGCCTGGTGACAAGGATATGGGATGACTTTGGTTCTTTCTCTCCTACTGATCAGCAAATCCTGGCCGTGTAGCTGCAGCTTGGAGTACTTGAGGAAGTAGTACACGATTAGCGGGCTCTTCCCGTAAAGGTTGAATTGGTTTGAAGTCAGCTTAGGGCTTTTGCAGGCAGGGTGGGACTAAGAGAGGGAGGGAAAGAAAAGGAAAAGATATTGTCATGTGAGATGATGAGTGCTGTCAACTTGACAGTAATTAGACCCACTCAGGAGTAAGTCTCCAAACATGTGAGGGATTAGTTAGCTTCTGGGCATATCTATGAGGGATTACCTTGATTGATTAAAGATCCATCTTCATTGCAAGTGGGGCCATTTCTGTGCAGGGATCCTGGACTGTCTAGCTGGGAGGACACGAGCTAAGAACTAGCAGTTATGGCTTTCTGCTTCCTGAGTGTGGACACAGCGTGACCACCTGCCTCAAGCTCCTGCTGCTGGCACTTCCGCACCCTGACGGTCTGTCACCATGAGCCCAGACAAAGCCTCT
The DNA here is from genome assembly GCA_001675575.1 of Neotoma lepida. Lineage (NCBI taxonomy): Eukaryota > Metazoa > Chordata > Mammalia > Rodentia > Cricetidae > Neotoma > Neotoma lepida. Next base: position 1,306,898 of record LZPO01068922.1, read on the forward strand.
CTCCCTTAAGTTCTTCTTCTTAGGGTATCTTACCATAACAGTAGGAAAGGTAACTGACATTCCATGTTTCTAACACCCGTGCCTCTGACCCAGTAACTCCAGCTTTGCGATGCCTCCTCAGGGAATGGCCAAAACAAAGTTCTACATGTGGTCTATTGCAATAACAAATAGCTGCTTCCCCTTATTGAAATGGCAAGAAATAACTGGACAATGCACAACATAGGCCTAGGGGTAAGTGAATTCCAACTGTACTACTTTCTTGGGGAACAATCTAACTTGTATTTTGCTCTAGTAATTCCATTTTTGAAAGTTTTTTCTCCATGTACACTTGTACATGTGTAAGCCAATACACATACACACGCGCGCGCACACGCACACACACACACACACACACACACACACACACACAATTTAACAAAAACTTTAAAGACTGTTTGAGTTTTTCACCAAGGGCCAAGATTATCATTCTAATTAGTCAGCAGGCTGGTAGAAAAAGGAGCTGAGCGTGGTGGTGTACAGTCAGCAGTTGGGAGGCTGAGGCAAGGGGATCTGCAGTTCAAGGTCAAGCTGGCAAACAGTGAGACCTTGTATTAATTGGGGAAGAAAAAAAAAAAGCCAGGTGGTGTGCGCAAACCTTTAATTCCAGTACTTGAGAGGCAGAGGCAGGTGGATCTCTGAGTTCGAGGCCAGCCTGGTCTACAAAGGAGGTTTCAGGACAACCAGGGCTACACAGAGAAATCCTGTCTGGAAAACCAAAACCAAAATAAACAAACAAAAGGCAGGTTGGTAGTGGTGTTGGATGGCAGCCGATTCTACCAATTTTTGCCTTCTTTTGGCAACCCAGCTCTCTTCATAGCAGGAGTGCTCCACCATGCCACATCCTGGTCTGGAAATACTGTATTTCTTTTTC
>LZPO01068922.1:1350053-1364906 GCA_001675575.1 Neotoma lepida
CTCTGTGTAGCTCTGAAATTTGCTGTAGACCAGGCTGGCCTCAAAACTCACAGAGACCTGCCTGCCTCTGCCTCCTGAGTGCCAGGATTAAAGGCGTGTGCCACCAACGCCTGGCTCTGTACTTATTCTTTTAACTTGAGGATGCCTGCCCCTTTCCCCACACCCATGATAAAAACTTTTAGCTTTTTTTTTTTAATGTTTTTCAAAATAAATCTTGGGAGTGCTCATGCATGTGAGTTCACATGCTCCAGTGTGTGGGAGATACGTCTCTTTTCTCGTAGTAGGCTCCAGAGACCAAACTTGAGTCATCAATCTTGGCTGCAGGCATTATCTGCAGAGCCATATGATAGCCCTGACTTAGTTTTAAGAATAGAGGCAGAGACAGGATCTCTGTGGCCAGCATGGTCTACAGAGTGAGTTCCAGGACAGCCAGGGTTACACAGAGAAAGCCTGTCTCAGACCACTCAACTAGAAATGAAACCAAATCTCTTTGCCTTTCTGGGCCTCAGTTGTAGGGAAGATTTGGAGTAGGTGTGTTACGGGGAGCCCACCACACAGTTTATAGCCAACTGAATGTCTTTATTCCAGCCAGTTGGGACCACACCCAGGTATTCAAGGACCTAGGTGTGGCCTTGAGTGTCCAGAACATGGAGTTTTTAAAGGCAGAGTCCTGTCATCTCGCCCAGCAGCTGCAGGGGCCTTCTCAGAAGTAAGCAAATTTTTTTTTTTTTTTTGGTTTTTTTGAGACAGGGTTTCTCTGTGTAGCTTTGGCGCCTTTCCTGGAACTCTCTCTGTAGTCCAGGCTGGCCTCGAACTCACAGAGATCAGCCTGCCTCTGCCTCCAGAGTGCTGGGATTAAAGGCGTGCACCACCACCGCCTGGTAGAAATAAGCAATTTTAACAGAAGCTGTGGTAAGCAGTTAGCTGGAGGGAGTTCCATACAGGCAGACAATTTAACAGAAGCTAAATTAGCTAGGACATCCCAACCTTGGGTTCCTAAAAAAGGCTGGGTAATTTTCCATGGGATTCTCTATGAAGGAGATCAAATTCTAGTTAAACCTGAATGGCTTCAGCAAGAATACAAGATGAGGAGCCTTTGCACTGTCTCACCCTGTCACGTGTGACCCCATGACTCTTTCCAGCTCTTGGGAGTTGTAATCGGAAGACAACAGTCCTCAGCACAAGCTTCTAGGGCGATTTGTATCCTCAGAAAACTGCACCACTCTTGGTCCCTAGCTTTAGAATGCTCTGGCCTGTCTCCTGGGTCCAGCCCTCTACCATGTATCTCCCTCCATATCCAGAGTCTAACGCTAAAGACCTGGTGATAATGAAGCCTGAGTCTTGTGTCCTCAAACAGCTCATAGAGAATGAAAGAAGGGTCGAAGTCATGGAGAAACTAACTAACCTGGGTCTCCTCTCTGCACCCCGCTTCCCCAGTTCAGTCTCCCTCTCCACTCTTCTCCCCAGTTATGCATCCCAGAGGCCTGGCCCATGGACTTCTCCCTGGTTCCCTATCATGATATAAATATCTTTATTAATGGGGGCAGGGATACACATACCAGTGGTGCACATGTGGAGATCAGAAGACAACCTCAGGGAGTCAGTTTCCTCCTTCCACCTGGGTTCCAGGGATGGCGTCCAGGTCATCAGGCTTGTGTGATGAGCACATGACCTGCTGAATCAGGTCATGCCATGCTCTTAGTGCCCTATCTATGTCCATGAACATGAGGGCCCATCCATGGACTTGGCCCTGGGCAAACATCATCTTTAGAAAGACCTGGAATTATTCCAGGCAACCAGAACCATGACTCTTTTATGTATCTACTTTTATCTGTTACAGCACTTAATATATAAAATTGGTAGCTGGCTATGGTGGCATTTGCCTAAAACCCCATCGAGGTGAGGGATGGGACTCAGGCAGGAGGATCAAGAGTTCAAGGCCAGCTTTGGCTGCCTCGACAAACCTTGTGTCAAAAAAAGAAAACCTGAACTGGAATGACTTCCTTCTCTACCTTTCTCCAGTAGGAGAGTACCTCCCAGGGACAATCACTGGCATTGGAGTGATCACTCAATACTTGGTTTCTTTGGAAGAAGTCTATCTCAGACTGCCCTGTAGGAGGCATAGAGGTCCTTGTGCTCACACAGAAGCACTAGGGAAACCAGGAAGGTTAAACACACAGGGCTGTCTCTTCAAAGGGAGAGATGTACAACCCATTTTCCTACCCAGAAGGCACTGACATAGTTAACAGCCTGGTGACCTCTGCGCTATCTGTGTGGCCAGGCCACACTGATCCGCAGACCTTTATCTTGAGCTGGTGTGTCAATCTACAGTGCTATCCTCCTCCAAACCCTTATCACACTTGTTTGTCTTCAACTTTTTTCTCCGTTATCTTTAGAACCCATCTCTTCCTAGAAGACGGCACTTACACTTTACAAAGAGTTTTGATGTAGTACTAGCTTAAGCTTTGTTGTGCACATGGGATTGAGTTAATTATCACCAGGAAACTTCTTTTTACTAATTGTGCTTAAACATGCCTAAAATATGGGGTTGGAGAGGTGGCTCAGAGGTTAAGAGCACTGACTGTTCTTCCAGAGGTCCTGAGTTCAATTCCCAGCAACCACATGGTGGCTCACAACCATCTGTAATGAGATCTGGCGCCCTCTTCTATATACACAATAAATCTTTAAAAAAAAAATGTCTAAAATAAACTACTCAGGGTCAGACTTTCAAAGTTTGAATCAGCTACTGAATCCTGTTGAATGGAACTATCTTCCTATCTCCCTCTGATCATGACTCTGCTGGCCTTGGTGGTTGCAGGGATCCTTCCAAAACACCCCGTTCCCCTGCCCAAGCCCATTGGATGGAAGGAAAGACTGACCCAGGCCCAGGTCAATACTGTTTCTTGCCCTCTGCTCCCAGACTTTAGCCTCACAGGCCAAACAGGGAGAGGTAGGAGGAGGCAGGTGCATTTTAGGGCTTCTCACTGTCCTCCTACCCATTCCCCAGAATGGCTGGAAAATTACACTATGTTCTCTGAGAAGCTAGGCTCAGATGACTCTGTCGGAAGCTTCCAGCTTTAGCCTAACGCGATTACTCATGCCTAATGTGAGAATTGAGTAGCGTGTTTCTAAAGAGGACTGTTTAAAATGCACACGCTGCTCCAGGATGAATTCTTCCTTATACCATTTAAGGATACGTATGCTCAGGAGCACGATAAGTTTTTACTGTCGTTGCTTGTAGAGGAGTAGAGAGAGCCAGCTTCATTGAAAGCTGCACTATGCCGAGCACTGTGCCAGGGGCTGGGGGTAGATGAGTGGGAGGTGAGGAACCTTTCCCCTTGGGGCATTCTGGCAGCTGGGATTTGACTATCCCCACTTAAAGTTAACACTGGACAGCACGTAAAATGCAGACTGTGGAGTCGGACTTGGGTTCCCTGTCAAGTTTCAGCCACTCAATAACTATTTACTAAGGCCCTCCCACGGATCAGCAAGTGTGCTCCAACCAGGCATAAGATCACGGCGAGCTAAGCCAGATTGGACCCATGAACCCCTAGTGGGGCTGACTATTGGGGTAGACTTGCAAAATTAAAATGCAAAACTATAAATTTATAAAAGTTATACATATAATGAATTAAAACTCACTACTGCTTCCAAAGGAGGTTCACAGGAATGGATATGAAATGACATAGTGTGGTTTGTTTTGTTTATTTTGGGACAGGGTCTCACTATGTAGCCCTGGCTGGCCTGGCACTTGCCATGTAGACCAGGCTGGCTTCCAACTCAGAGGGATCCCTGTCTCTCTGCCTTCCAAGTGCTGTGACAGTTTGTTTTGACCTAGTTACAGAAGTGAAGGTGCTGAAGGAAGTACAGGAGTTAATTGGCTAAAGGGGAGACAAAACAAGTCTGGAAGGAGGCCCCATGGATGCTGCCCATTCCAGCAGCCATTAGCCACACAAGAAAACAAAGTTCTGAAATTTGGTTAGTGGGAACAGAAAAAAGTAAATTTTATTTTAGAATNAAAAACCAAAGCAAGGTAAATTTTAAAATATTTATGTTTAGGAATATTTTGGACAAACCGAGTTAAATAAAACAGTAGTCGAGTTAATTTAATGTTTTGATTTTACTTTTAACAGCGTTGGGTCAGGTGAAGCTAGCCTTCAATCCCAGCACTCTGGAGACAGAGGCAGGAGGATTTCTGTGAGACCAGTTAGAACTACAGAACGAGCCCCAGTCTCAAATCCCGAATCTAAAAAAAAAGGAAAAAAATGTAGGGGCTGAAGCTAGGCTTGGTGTATATGGTGTATATGTCTGTAATCCCAGTACTGAGAGGCTCAGGCAGGAGTTGAGAACCCCAGGGCAGTCTGAGTTACCCAATGAGAACGTATCTCAAAACAAAAACACGAACGAAAGTTCATTTGTAAAGCATGGGATCAGCGTGTACAAGCCTCACTTAAGGTTCAACAACAAAAAGCTGCTAGACTGATCGCAAATTACAAATATGGTCTGCTTTATGTTTCTGCTGAACCAGTGAGTGCTAGGCTAGATATGGCTAATTTTGAACGTAAAACTCTCTCTTGCAATGCAGTGTGGCAAAGGTGGGGGGAAACTGCTTGGAAACAGACCTCTTGGTCTTGTCCCTTACGGCTGGGATGACACCTAATGTACCCATTAGGCCGCTAGGAAACATCTCCTGGGTGGCCTATTTCTTCATTTACCAAACAGAGCACAATACACGCCGTTAGAACTTGAGGAATTCCGGAGGGGATTCTCCAGTCCTCCGCCCCTTGTTCACTGGGCGACATTCCTGGACCTCAGTTTCCCTTGCTCATGGGCATGAGGAGGAGGCAGGCCTGGCAGGAGCCAGTTTGCTGCTGGCAAGGAGTCGTCCTTTCTCTGTTCGTCTGTCTTACCTGAAAGTTTCGGCGGAATCCCAAAGCCTCAGGGCGGGTTCCGCCACGGGTCCCTCTGGTGACCCGACCAAGCTCCGATTGGCCGCAGGCACCTCGGCCCCAAATCACCGGGAAGGGGCGCGCTTTGCTTTGTTGCCGGGGCGGGGGAGCCGGAGACCAGGCCATTTTGCTACTGTGAGTCCAGCCCGGGTCACTACACACTCCTTTCTCACAACAATGCAGCCCTGAGCTGGCCCCGTAGTAGCCGCATGCGGTTACCATGGCGACGGAGGCGCTACCCGAGGGCCAGACCAACATGTTTAGGGGGCCACTCCTCTCCCTGCCTATGCCACTTGGCGTGTGAGGAACTCTAGAACACATTCCCAAGGCCTTTCTCGCTTCGTGAACCGGAGGGAATCCGCGGAGTCCCCGCTGATTCGCGGAGGCTCGNCTGGGAGGTGGCTCCCCCTCCGTCCTCAGTGGTAGAGGCCATAGCAGCCGCGCATGAGCGCGATGGGACCCCGGCGCCCGCCAATCGCAGTCGCGACGGTTGACGCGGTGTGGGTGGAGAAGGTTGGGATCGCTCTGGACTCCGGCTTCGTGGACGCGCCAGGTACGTCTGGGANCGCTGGGCGAAGGCTGGGGTCAGCNGGGGTGGGTGGACACCCCGGTACCCCTGGAGAGGGTGNCCGGCAGGCCAGGTGGTGGCGTGCTCCGCGGGCACATCTTGCGACGATGACTCGGGACGGTGTCCGAACTCCTATGGTCCTGTGGCCCATGCGCCTGCAGACACGCAACTGGCTGGCTCTTAACTCTTTCGAGACACCTTTGAGAATCCAGTGAAAACCAAATATGCGTCCTTTACTTTATGAAGATAATGCATTTTATAGCCTGGTGCAAACTAAAGCTTCGCAAATTAAATACAATTCCCTGTAAAGGAGCACAGCTTGATTTGCTTCCCAGGGTTAGGGTGAGCATCAAACGCCCCAACAACTTGTAAACACGAAAGCACTCCTCACCTACAAACTGGGTGATGTTATTATTCCTGGTTATAAATAAGAGACTCGAGGGCTGGAGAGATGGCTCAACGTCTAAGAGCACTGGTTGCTGTTGTAACCGGATTCAATTCCCAGCTCATGACCGCCGGTAACTCCAGTTCCAGGAATCTGCGAACCCAAGGCAAGGGGTACACAGACTTACACGCAGGCAAAACACCCGTACACATTAAGAAAATAACAGCAGATAAAGAATTTGAGGCCCTTGGGGGATAAAATGCTGGGATCCCACTGAGGGTGAGCAGCGGTGTTGATTGTAAGCCAGGTATAGTTCCTTAACTTTCTTGATCATGAGACCTCCCAATAAGAAGGCTTCACTAAAGAACCCTAGGATTGAAGATGTTTAATCAAAGGCTGGTGTGTCTCTGTGAGTTCAAGGCTAGCCTGATCTACAGAATGAGTTCCAGGACAGCCAGGGCTACACAGAGAAATCTTGTCTCGGAAAAACAAAAACAGAACCCCAGGATCTCAGCGGGGCTGATTATAAAGTCATCCAGAGTCTTGCAGGGTGCTGATATGGCCTGTACCTTGATCTAGAAGGATGTGTGTGTGTTAAAATTTTGTGACGGACTGGGGAAAAGGCTCAGTGAATATGAGTGCTTGCTGCACAAGCACGAGAACCTGAGTTCAAGTACTCAAAGCCCCAGTAAAAAACCTGCTGTGGACTCTAACACCTGTAATCCCAGCACTGTTGGGGGCAGAGACAGGACTGCTTGGACTTGCTNGCCACCAATCTAGCTCCAGCTTCAGGGAGAGACCCTGTCTAAAGGAATATGACAGAAAGTGATAGAGCGGCACACCTGGTGTCCTCTTCTGGACTCTGTTCCTGCACACATGTGCACGCACACATACAAGCACACACACACCTCTACAGGTCCACATGCATACAGCACATAAACACNTAACATTAAAAAACTACCATGAAGCCTTGTGGTTTTAAAGCTTCTCTTTATTTGTTTAAAAAGATGCCAGGTGGTAGTGGCGCACGCCTTTAATCCCAGCACTGGGAGGCAGAGGCAGGCAGATCTCTGGGTTCGAGGCCAGCCTGGTCTACAAAGCGAGTTCCAAGACAACCTGGGCTGTTACACAGAGAAACACTGTCTTGAAAAGCCAAAAATAAAAAAGTTGACCTCTTTCCTGAACCTAAATGATGTTAGTGGTTTTATGAGCATTGCAGCAGGTTGTGATCAAAGCTGGTGTAATGGTAACAGTGTCATTGTCAGCTCTACCATGTTCTGGCTCTCTCCTTTTCTTGAGACACCTTCCCTCTCATAACAGGACAGGTGACTTGACACATGGACCAAGTGATAAGCACAAGCACTACTGTCAATCTGGGAACGAAGTACCAGTGTAGCTTCGTGGCTTTAGAATGGCATGTATGTGGAAGTTAGTGTTCCTGGTGCTGCTAGAAATTTCATTCCTTGGTCCACACTCTAATGCTAATGACGCCAACCTAGGACAGGTTTGCCTGAGGCTAACGTAACTGTGAAGCCACACAGACTTCTGTTCAAACGCCTGTTCCCACTGAAGACCTTAGCTTTCTAGTGTCACCAATCAAATTGGGTGAAATAGGAGGGCTTTGTCAAGGGGCAATTGTGAGTTAAATGAGATTATGCAAAGGCATTAGCATACTGTCTGGCACAGAGGAAGCATCCAATGCATGGGAGCTCCTACCAGGACTTCTGGGACCTCAGGCCTTCTTTGCTGTTCCGTCTAAAAGGACAANTCTTCCCAGTAGATGTTGCCAGGATTGGTAATCGTCAATGACTAAAGTGTTTTCATGATTTGAGAACAATGAAATAAAGGAACTCTCCTGTTTGACCCTAGGAGAAGGAAGTGCTCGTGTTTCCTCATCGAGTCAGGAATGCCTCTCTTTGGGAGTATATTCAGCCCAAAGAAGACCCCTCCTCGGAAGTCTGCCTCTCTCTCCAACCTGCATTCTGTGAGTGGAGGTTGGGGTGNCACAAGTGGTTTCTGGGTGGAGAGGTAACAGTGCGGGAGGACAGCCTTTTAGTTTCTGTTATTACTCAAGTTTGAGTTCCTGTGTGGGAATTACTGTCAGAGTTTATTCAAGAACGCACTAAGACAGCCAGCCTCATTCTGATTTTGGTCCCAGGCAATGATGTCCAATCTGACTTACATTTTAGTTCTAAAATTTGTCCAAAAATTAATTTCAGTTATGTTTAAAGATCAAATTCAAGCCTGGCCTTGAACTCACAGAGATCTACCTGCCTCTGCCTCCTGAGTGCTGGGTTTAAAGATATGTGTCACCATGCCTGGCCTGATATATTTTTAAAATGTGGATGGTGTGTTGTAGAATATTATTTTTTAAGGTGTGTTACTTTTGTTTATGTTGCATTTGTTTAATTCTGTGAAACTGTGTTACTGTGCCTGTGTGAAACACCCNATGGTCTAATAAAGAACTGAACGGCCAATGGCAAGGAGGAGAAATAGGTGGGGCTGGCAGGCAGAGAGAAGAAATAGAAGGAGAAATCTGGGGAGAGGAAGGGAAGTAGCCATAGAAGGAGGAGGACTCCAGGGGCCAGCCACCTGGCTACACAGCAAGCCATGGAGTAAGAGTAAGATTTACGGAAGTAAGAGAACGGAAAAAGCCCAGAGGCAAAAAGTAGATGGGATAATTTAAGTTAAGGAAAGCTGGCAAGAAACAAGCCAAGCCAAGGCCAGACATTTATAAGTAAGAATAAGCCTCGGTGTGTGATTTATTTGGGAGCTGGGTGGTGGGCCCCCAAAAGAGCAAAAACAACAATAGTGCCTGAGGAATGATACCCGAGGTTGTTCTCTGGCCTCCAAATGTGTACACACATGTACCTGCACGTACATGAACACTCCTGTGTACACACACACACACACACACGGCAAGGGCTATAGCTCACCAGTAGAGCACTTGCTTAGAATATTCAAGTCCCAATAGCAAAAATAAATAAATAACTAGAGGCAATGAACAGATATCTTAATGAGGAGAGTAGCGTGGAAACAAAATTGTCACTTTAGGGTGGTCAAGGGAGTCTGATTGAACAACAGACAATTCAGCACAGGTCTGAAGGACTTCTTCCTTCTCTTTCTTTGTGTTGTGTGTTCTCTGGGTGTGTGTGTGTGTGCGCATGCTCTGGCACCCATTGCCTGGACCTGCTTCTTNAGCTGTCATGTTTCCCTCACAGGGGCAAAAGCTGTCTGTGGCAGAGCTGGTCATACTCATCTCTGAATGCTTGGGAACCAGGCCTGACTTAAGGGAGTGTTTGATGAGTGTGTCAATGAATACAGAAATTGAACTGTCACACATTAAACAAGCCCTAACAGGAACTGTTAGAATTTTATGCTTCTTCATAACTGTATGCTTCTATATTAAGCAAATTGCAAGTTTCCTTATTATAAAAGTACAGTGATAGGAGGAGAATGAATTAAAACCAAGTATCATTATACATATACAAATGTACAATGAATTCTTTGAACTNTAAAGTAGATGTAGAAATTCAATTACAAATTGTAAGATGGATTTTCTAAATGGTCTTGTTAAATAAAACACAGAGGCAGAGATAGGGGTGAAAGTCTGACAGAGATCAGAGGAATTAGGAACAGCTACCAGCCTCACCTTAGACTTCCGCTGCCGCTCCAAAAATGGAGAGTGTGTGACTTCCTATATCTTCACATCTATATCCCTTTTTGTTCTGTTCTCCCATTGGCCTTTACAGCCTAGCTACATCACTTTATCCTATCGCCCACTTCTGTCACTTNCTGCCTGTCTGTATAGACCTCCAGAATTCTATGGTTGATGCTGGGATTAAAGGTGTGTGTCTGCACACTTGACTGTTCCTAGTGTGACCTGGAACTCACAGGGATCCAGACAGACCCTGCTTGCTAAGTGATAGGATTAAGGGCNTGTGCTAATTTTGCAAGACTAGTGGCTGACTGTGTTCCTCTGATCTTCAGATAAATTTTATTGAAGGACATAGATAAAATACCACCAGAACAAATTACAGCCTATACAGCCTTTCTGGAAACATCCAAAGTAGAAAACAGAACAGTTCTTCCCTCTTACAGTTTAAATTGGATGGGTGGGTGGGTGCTCATGCACGGAGGCGAGAAGGGGACACTGGGTGTTTTACCACTCTGCCTTATTCCCGTTGAGACAGGGTTTCATTCTGAACCTGGAACTTATCATTTTCACCCAGGCTGGTGACCAACAAACCCACTGAGCCTCCTGTCTCCCATCTTCCTCCTGCTCCCCCCGCCCCCCCCGACACACACATAGCACTGGAACTTATAGACATGTGGGCACACCTGGCTTTGAATGTGGGTGCTGGGAACCCAAACTAGGTCAGTTGTTTGCACAGTGAGCACTCTTGCCCAGTGAGCAATTTTCTAGCCTATACTTTAAATGGTTGCTGTATATAATTTGATAGTCTAGCCTTTTAAAGTGTTTCAAGTATTGACAGATGTGGTAGTACACTAATCCCAGCACTCTGGAGGCAGAGGCAGGTGGATCTCTGTGAGTTTGAGGCCAGGCTGGTCTAAATAGTGAGTTCCAGGACAAGCCAGGGCTACAGAGTTAGACCCTGTCTCAAAAAAAAAATGTTGTTTTAAAGGTGCTAAGTACTGGTGGGAAGACATCTGGTTTGTTGGGTTTGGAACTAGTGGGAGAAGCTGGGATTTGAGCTCTTGTTCTGTGGCTTCCTGAGTCATCATAGTGTCTTACCACAGTTGGATCGGTCAACACGGGAATTGGAGCTGGGCCTTGACTATGGAACTCTCACCATGAACCTGGCGGGACAAAACCTGAAGTTTGAAAATGGCCAGTGGGTAGCAGGTGAGCGGCCCTTTCTGCTGCTTTGTCAATGAGGATGGTAGAAGGAATCCCCCGTTCACTGCTGTTCTGTGCTTCCTTTAGACACAGTGGTCAGTGGGGGTGTGGATCGGAGGGAGACTCAGCGCCTGCGCAAGCGGAACCAGCAGTTGGAGGAAGAGAACAATCTCTTGCGGCTGAAAGTGGACATTCTGCTGGACATGGTGAGGAACGGAATTGATGCCTAGGTTTCCCCTTCAAGGAAGCCCTCCCTTGAGTCAAGCCACCCAACTGATTTCCCCAGGGCTTATTTGCCAGGTACATTTCCTCTGTAGCCAAACACAAATATAAAAGTCAACCTTGGGCAGGAGAGATGGCTCAGAGGTTAAGAGCACTAGCTGGTCTTCCAGAGGTCCTGAGTTCAATTCCCAGCAACCACATGGTGGCTCACAACCATCTATGAGATCTGGCGCCCTCTTCTGTATACATAATAAATAAATCTTTAAACAAAAAAAAAAGTCAACCTTGCCACCATAGGCTGGAGCGAGGATGCGTAACAATACCCACAATTCCTGTGTCTGTGGAAGGGTGTCCTTTAGTCTAAGCAAAGGCTGGCATTGGCACAGGAGGTCTATACAGTAGAGAGAGTTTCTCAGATGAAGCAGTATGTGAGCTGAATGCCCTAGGATGGTGGTAGGAATGAAGGTTAGGATGAAGGCATCTCAGATGTGGGGGGTGTCTGTTCATGGTGTGGAGGTATCCTGCCTCGAATAGACTAAATCCGTGCCCAGTGCAGACCTGCTAAGGGCACATACCCAATTAATGTCAGTCTCTTGTGTCTTCTGGGCCTGGAGGTGCATGTGCATGGTGATGACAGGTGTGATAGAGCCCCCCCCCCCGCCCCGGCTAACTACGGCTTAGCTTCATCTCAGCAAGACAGTTGGCATCAGAGTAGCTCTTACTTCATGGAGCTAATACAAGCCACACACTTGCTCTGGAGATAGAGACCACCTGCCCTCCCTGTGTCTCATGTTCATCGTTAGCTGCCTTCTGCTGTACAGCCCGTTCGAAGATCCTGATGAGGAAAGGAACGATATTTTTAGAGCATCCCATTCCTGATTTTTTTTTTTTTACAGTGTTGCTCCCTAAGTGCCATGATATGAGCTATACAACTCAAAGTGATTTATAATCCCTTAACTGTGGAGTACCCAGTATCTGTCATTGTCATCCTTCACACATGGCATGGCATGCAGTTGTAAATGATGGGAAGTGCTAAGGGCTTGGGTTATGAGTAATTCCTTTGACTGCNAAGGCTTTCCTGTTGAAGAGGCCAGCTGGGTGAGGAATGGCAGGCCTTTCCTTGGAGAGGAGTAGCTGTGCAAGCCTGCAGCATGGCCTGGACATAGCTTTCTTTGTAACGGTCTGATGTTTTCCTTCCAGCTTTCCCAGACCACTGCGGAGTCCCAGTTAAAGGACAAAGAATTGGATGAGCTGAAGATTAGCAACCGCAGGAGGAAGTAAAGCGCCTGGGAATGCGAGCTAAGAGATTAGAAAGAGTCCCACTGATTGGGGATGTGGCAGAACCCTTCGGTTTTTAGTCAAATGAATAGACTTGCCCTAGGAGAGAGCATTAACAGACCCTAGCTCCCTTGGAGTTGGGGGTAGGGAGATGGCACAGAATGAAAGAGACCAAGGTTCCAACCAGGGCCATAGCTTGGGAGGCACCATAGAGACAGCACCCAGGGTGTCAATCTAAAGCAAGTCCCAGGAGGGTCTAGAAAAGAGTCAGCCTTTGGTTGCTGTCTGCAGGTGACAGCGTATAACTATCCATNTCTCAGAGTCACCGTGGTGAGACAATTGGCAGTTCATCTCTTAACACGGGTGTCTGGGGTTTGGCACTAGTTCCAGGGAGCGCTGCNTGTGAGGGTGTATGGTAAGTGGGTCTGGGTTCTCTGTCCCCTCCAGCCATGCTCTCTCTGCCATCAAAGAATCCTCATCCCCAAGTCCACAGGCTCTTCTGGCATCAGCTTTCCAGCAGCAAGCTCCCACCTTCCACAGCACATTGTGATTTACTCTGCTTTCCTGCCTTGAGTATTTTTATTTTTATTAAATGATGTTCAATAGTCTCTGTATAGCAAAAGAGGTAAAGAAAAAACAAAAACAAAACGAGTGTGGGTTCCCCAAGAAGTAAGCAGAGCCTGGCTTCTAAGTTTTCATTGCTCCATCAAAAGAATTTTCAGAATTAGGAGAAGAGTGCCTTCAAGGGGGAAACCACCCTAGAAGAGAAGCAGCNACTTCATGCTCAGAGTCCTCTGCTCTCCTGCTTCAGGGAGGTGGCACCAGTGGCCCACTAGGTGGTCCCTACCTGGTGAGGCATCATGTGGGAATCAGTTCCGAAGTTAGTGTGATCTAGCCAGAGGGGAATCTAGTTGTGAAAGTCAAGCAGGAGACACTGGTTGAGGCATGGAGCTCAGGGCTTTAAGCTGGGACTACCCTGGTTACCTCCNGGGCTGGTGTTGAGTCTGCCAGTGGGCTGTCCTTTGCGCTNGGTTCTCACATCTCAGTTCTGCCCTGTTAGCAGNGTGCCTAATTGTACACAAGGAGACATGTTCAGAGGCCAGTTTGGAAACTGCCTTAGACAACAATGCAAGTGCTGAAGGCCTCTGAGTCCCAGCCCATAGTGACAGAGGAGAGCCTGCCTACACTGAGGCTGTAGCTTATAGTCTCTCCTGATGGCCCCAGAACACTGCAGGGGAACGGACAGAGGCAGACATAACGGAGAACTACAGCTCACAACCTCACTTCCGGATCCCTGAGTGAATGCCTAACCTGGAAGTCTACGCTACCCACCCACCCCCAAAACGGCCCCTTTTGTTTTTGTTTTTCCAGACAGGGTTTCCCTGTGTAGCCCTGGCTCTTCTGGAACTCTGTAGACCAGGCTGGCCTCCAACTCACAGAGATCCACCTACCTCTGCCTCTGCCTCCCAAGTGCTGGGATTAAAGGTGTGCACCACCACCATCCAGCTTTTTTTCCCTTTAATTCTATTACATTTATTTGTTTTTATGGGGTAGGTTGCATCTGTCCCACTGCTCCATGTGGAAATCAGAGGACAAATTTCAGGAGTCAGTTCTCTTTGTCCCGTGTAGGTCATGAGGCTCAAACTCAGGTTGCCAAGCTTGGTGGCTTGTGTCCTTATCCTATGAGTCAGCTTGCCAGACCAAGAGAATGCTTAATACTGAAGAAATCATAAAAGGATCCAGATATGTCATAGAAATAAAGATTATGGAACAATGGGGTTTGCTTGTGTCCAGGCCACTTTTTGGCAACCATTTATTGAGAACTCCTGATGCTGGACATATTTTTAATTCTCATGACATTAGTACTGTTTTTCAGAAGAAACCATTCCAGTGAGGTGATGGCTGGAAGAGAAGGAGCTGACTGGAGCCTTGGGAATCGTGGGGTACTATCACAAACCAGCTCCCAAGTCATGACACAGAGACATTAGTTTTGAATGCTTGGCCTAGCTTAGGCTCATTTCTGGCTAGCTCTTTTAACTTAAATTAACCTGTTTCTCTTTATCTACCTTTTGCCTTGGGGATATTACCCTTCTTAGTACTGTATATCTTACTTTCCATGCTTCTCTGTGGCTGGCTGGTGGCTGCCTGGCTTCTCACTCGGGGCATGGCCCTCATTCCCTCCTCCTCTCGTCCCTCTTTCCCGAGCCTAGATCTCTCCTGGCTGTTCAGCTTTTTATTAGACCAATCAGGTGCCTTAGGCAGGCAAGTTGAAACAATTGCAACATATCTTTACATAATTAAACAAATGCAGCATAAACAAAAGAAACACACCTNTACACAGTTAAGGTAATATTCTGAAGCAAAAACAAATATAACACATCTTTGCCTAGTTAAAATAATATTCCACAACAGGGTACACTTGGATGTCCCAATGATGTGACTCCTGCCACCACTGGTACCTTAGACAGGGTATTGGAGCCAATGTGATAGAAGGCAGTTGTGCAGTGAAGGACTTCCTTTGAGCTAGAAGGCTGCCGTTTCACCGTGGTGGTTGTGTGGGAAGAACAGGTTGAAGGGACTAGGCTGTTCC
>LZPO01068922.1:1392735-1404779 GCA_001675575.1 Neotoma lepida
CAAGAATGACTAGTTGGTGCAGGGCCTGGTACTCTATCAACTAGGGCTCCTTGTCTTCCGAGTTTAGAGCTGAGTACATTGTATCAAAAGGCAGACTATTTGAAGTTTCCCGTAGATTTTAATTGTCATTGTCTCTAGCTCCCTTCCTTTCCGGTTTTTGTTTGGAAATCAGCAGATTTGCGCTTTCAAAGCAGTGGTTCCTCCAGTCCTCAAGACTATTCCAGTCCACGGTGTTATGCAACACGTCTGAGTGATTACCACGTGGTAGGGAGTCCTCTGACTCCACCTAGACTACTTTTGAATTGCCTTAAAGGTTTTTGTGATTTGTAAACCACCAAACAGTTACAGTGTATTTACATAGGATTTAGCTCCTAGGGACTTGCTGTGCCACCAGCATTACTGTAAACACTTTACATATATAAATTAACTCACTTACTGCCAAGGGTCATATTAGGCATTTCTCTCTTCTAGGGAGAACACTGAAGCACAAAGAAGGTGATCAAGTTGTTTGAAATCACTGTATCTGTATAGTGAATTAAGGGTTTGAACTTGGGCTAGACTGTTTTCAGAAAGAGAACCTAAGGATGGATAGGGAATAACCTCTGAAGTGTCACTTTGTACACGTATTTTCCCTTTCAATTAAAAAAATAAGTGTTCCAAATATCATTTCTGGGCAAAATCCTATAGTGAGAAGGACATGTTTTGTTTTTTTTTTTTTTTCAGTCAGGTATCAAGGTATTCTGAAATTGAGCGCCTCCTGGTTGTAAGATGTTAAATATTAACCAAAGCAATAGAGTTAATACAACTGGCACTTCTGCTCACACCCTCAGACAAGCAGTGAGCTACCACCAGTTGAATTCTGAATACCTGGAGATACTGTCAGAACCCACAAAATAAGGTCTACAAGACTGCCTGTCACGGCAGATGGCACTTAGGAGTCTGAACCTCTGGAATTTCTGGCCTACCAACTCTATAAACATTCTTATGGCCCTTTCTTGATCCAACTCAATCTGCTACCATAGCTCACTCAACCCACTATACTTGTATTTACCAGTTTATAACAAAGGATAACATGAGCTGTACAGAAGAACAGGCAAGTGATAGAGACATACAGTCAAGTATGTAGGAAGGGGGCTTCCATGCCCATTCTGGGTGAGACATCCTCAGAAACCTTCTTAGGACTTGGGAATCGATTCAGTCACTGAATTGCTTGCAGCATAAGTGAGGACCTGAGTTTGGCTCTCCAGCACCCATGTAAAAAGCCAGGCAGGAGGGTATATGCCTTGTAATCTCAGGAGAGGCAGAGGCATGAAGATCCTTAGGGTTTCCTGGGCAGCTAGTCTAGTCAAATCAGTAAGCTGAAAAGTAAGATAGAAGGGCCTGGAGAGATTGTCCAGCAGTTAAGAGCATGATGGCTCTTTCAGAGTCTCAGCACCCACATGACACTCACAGCTACTACCTGCAACTCCAGTTCCAGGGGATCTGATGCTCTTTTTCAGCATCTGTGGGCACCAGGCATGCACATGGTGAACATACATAAACAGGCAAAACAGTCACATACATAAAATAAAAATAAATCTTTTAAAGAGTGGCATGATGATCCATGCCTTTAATCCCAGCACTTGGGAGACAGAGGCACATGGATCTCTGTGAGTTGAGGATATGATGATGATGATGATTATATATATATGATGGAGATGGGGCTGGCAAGATAGCTCATCTAGTAAAGGTCTTTGTGTGTGAAAGCACAAAGTGATCACCAAAACCTATCTAAAGACGGAAGGAGGGCACCAACCCCACCAAGTTGTCTTCAAAGTGTCATATGTGTGCATGGTATATGTGCCCACCACACATCACACACACAATAATGAATAACTTTAAAAAATTAGGAGTGGTTGAGGAGACACTCAGCATCAACTTCTGGCCTCCACACATACAAGTACACATGTGCATGTATGCATAACACACACACACAACCTTCATGTATCCAGTTCTCTGGAACCCAAGTTAGACTTTGTCCTTTAGAGAAAGGTTGTTATTTTTATTTTATTTCATTTTTGTGTATGGGTGTTTTGTCTGCATGTATGTTTTTGTACCACGGGGATGCCTGGTACCCTAGAATGCCAGAACTGGAGTTATAGATGATTGTGAGCAACCCTGTCAGTACTGGGGATCAAACCCCTGCCCTCTGGAATAGCAGCCAGTGCTCTTAACCACTGAACCATCTCTCTAGGCCCCTGTCTTAGGGTTTCTATTGCTGTGAAGAGACACCACAACCATGGCAACTCTTTTTTTAAAGTTATCTTTTTTTGTAATTTATTTATTTGTATTTTATGTACATTGATGTTTTGCCTGCATGTATGTCTATGCAAGGGTGTCAGATCCCCTGGAACAGGAATTATAGACAGTTGTGAGCTGCCATGTGAGTGCTAGGACTTGAACCCAGGTCCTCTGGAAGATTAGATAGTTATAGTTAAGTCATTGCTCTTAACCACTGAGCCATCTCTCCAGCCCCATGCAACTCTTATAAAGGAAAACATTTAATTGGGGTGGCTTGCTTACAGTTTCAGAGGTTCGGTCCATTATCATCATGGTGGGGAGCGTGGTAGCGTGCAGGCAGATATGGTGCTGGAGTAGTAGCTGAGAGTTCTACATCTTGCAGGCAACAGGAAGTCAACTGAGATACTGGGTGGTATCTTGAGCATAGGAAACCTCAAAGCTTGCCCCTACAGTGACACACTTCCTCCAACAAGGCCATACCCACTCCAACAAAGTCACACCTCTTAATAGTGCCACTCCTATGAGATTATGGGGCCAATTACATTCAAACTACTACATCCCCTTTTCAGGGATTTTATGGAAGTTTTGTTACATGGTATCATAGATGAAATCATTAGCTATGGGTAGTCAACTTAAGCTGCAGTTTTTTCTTTCCCCAAAGAGTGGGTCATAGGACCAAATTCTCTTTTTAAATCTTTCATTTTAATCTGTCTATGAAAACTCTCTGTCCAGCTGACTTGCTGGTATGCAGAAAGAAAATGTCACTCTGGAGATTCCAATAGTTTAAGGAACTGTTTAACAGGAGAGAGACTAAGAACTACTATCCCTTTCATATTGTATAATCCACTAGTGAAGAAAAAAAATGCCTTGATATTTGGGTTTTTTAAGAAATCAAAATTTTAGGGGATCCAATATCCTCACACCAATACGCATAAAATAAAGTTAAATTAAAAAAAAGAAATCAAAATTTTATTTGATTTAAGATTTTATTTATTATGTGTACAATGTTCTTGTCTGCATGTATGCCTACAGGCCAGAAGGGGGCACCAGATCTCATTACGGATGATTGTGAGCCTCCATATGAGTGCTGGGAATTGAACTCAGGACCTCTGGAAGGGCAGCCAGTGTTCTTAATCGCTGAGCCATCTCTCTAGTCCTTATTTTGTTTTTTTGAGACAGGGTTTCTCTGTGATGCTCTGGCTGTCCTGGAACTCACTTTGTAGACCAAGCTGGCTTTGAACTCACAGAGATCTGCCTGCCTCTGCCTCCAGAGTGCTGGGATTAAAGGCGTGCACCACCACTGCCCAATAAAATTTTAATATTATAACTACATCATGAGATCAGATAAAAGAGTATATAGGTTGAGTAATGAGCTATTTACCCAGGAAAAAAGGGGGGGCATCGAAATAACTTATCAGGCAGGAGATGTAGTTCAGTTAGTGGAGTGATTGATTGCCTACTGAGCTCTGGGATTCCATCTCTAGCACTGCTGCTGGGGCATACCTGCTTTCCCAGCATCTAGGAGGTGGAGACAGGACAATCAGGGGTTCAAGGACATCTTCATCGACATAATGGGTTTTAAGGCCAGCGTGGGTTGCCTTAGACTCTGGAGAGACGGCTCAGGGGTTAAGAGCACTGACTGCTTCTCCAGAAGACCTGGGTTCGGCTCCTAGCACCCAAACGGAGGCTATCAACCATGTGTAACTCTAGTCTCAAAGGGTTCCAGTACCCAACCTGGACTCCACAGGCACTGCACATAGGTGGTGCACAGACATACCCACAGGCAAACATTTATACCCATAAAATAAAAATAATAAACAAATCTCAACCAACAACAACAAACCTAGGACCAGGTTTCCAGCAGTGTCTATACAGAGGCTTGGTGGTACCTGGTTGAAAACGAGAACAAGATTCTGCTATCTCAGACTCCCCAATTTTGAACTCTTTCTCTTGCTAACTACACCCTGTGCTCCGAACCCTAAATCTTCCGTACTTTCTCAGACGGCTGCTAATTTTTCTCTACTACCTAGGACGAGTGGACAGGGCCAGCCAGCATTATAAGACCTTGGTAAAACTAGAACTCACCTAACAAAGTCTAGGTTTTTCAGACATTCGAAACAGGAATTTCAGGCACACGGACAGCGTTTTGGGCTGGGGATTTCCACAAGGGACGACACTGAAAAAATAATCCCTAGGAAACTACCTTCACAGATCCTCGACCTTTGGCTCGGTATTCACCACAAACATGGTGAGGTGTTTTACGCTGTTTGGGTTGCCACCCTCCCCTTTCTGTTCACTTAATTGATCTCCGAGGAGTCAATGAATGACGCTCCTTAAGGTCAGTGTTTAATTAATTGCCTTGGTCTGGCTGCTATAATATTACAACTCTTGGAATACATAGCATCGATTCTACTATAAAATTTGCCTTACGCAGCATGCCAGCACGCCGGACATCGTATTCGAGCGATTGTTTTCAGTCATTCGGAGTGGCAGGCTCATTTTGCAGTTTACTATAGCTGGGTGAGCAGTAGCCAGATGCGCGGGACCTAGGGAGGAAAAGATTGGGCCCCGCTCTTGTCCATCATCCTGAGGCTCAAGGCGGGACTGTTTTGCAGTGTGATTTGGAAGCTGGCCCCACCTCTGGAAAATGAGGGGGCGGTACAAAAAAAAAAAGCATTGATGTCTCTTTTCATTGGATCGCTGTCAAGTCAGTCAAACCTCTGCTTTGCTCCGGTTGGCGAGAAAGCTCCAGGCAGGTAGCGTGCTGGCCGTGTTGGCCCCTCCCGAGGTGGGACCACGGCCCCCGATGTCTCCCGGACAGTTGTTGTTGAGGTTTTGGCCTCATTAATTATTCATTAAGGTACTTAAGAGGCTTGCAGCGATTGGTGGCTGAGGCGAGAGAAGCTGCGCATAAATTATTCCAACGAGGAGGGGCGGGGCCGAGCATAAATTAGTTAAATGAGCCAGGGGGGGAGGGAGGGCGGCCGGCTGCGAATTAGCCTAAGTTCTTAAAGATGGCGGCGGAGCGGAGTCGCTCCCCGGTGGACTCGCCGGTGCCGGCCTCGATGTTCGCCCCGGAGCCCAGCTCTCCGGGGGCGGCCCGGGCCGCGGCCGCTGCGGCACGACTCCACGGCGGCTTCGACTCGGACTGCAGCGAGGACGGCGAGGCGCTCAACGGCGAGCCGGAGCTGGACCTCACCAGCAAGGTAGGCCCGGGAGGCGGCGGCGGGGCCAGGGGCACCCGAGCGGGCCGGACGGTCTCCGAGGCGACGGCGGGCAGCCGGCCGTCCAGTGGCCGCGGCTCCCTGGGACGCGGGAAGGACGCAGCCCGCCCACCTGCCGCGCTCCGGGACGTGCGGGGTCCCGGGCCCACTCTCCGCACCCGGCAGCTTCCACCCGGCCTCCCGCGCTCTCCGCTCCCGCCTCGATCGCTGCCCCTTGGCTCTGCCACGTGGAATGGGGCTCCCGACACCGGCCGCGCGCCCTGCATCCCTGTCCCTGTGTGGGCCAGCCCGCTGTCCCCAGGAGGGGTCCCCGAGACACAGGGTCTTTCTCTTCCTGGAGCGTCCGGGACGACCGAGGGTCAAGGTGGTTTGGGCAGGGGGCGGGATGCTTTCGAAGACGGGTAGCCATTCTGAGGGATTGTAGGGTGGCAGGTGCTTCTCTTCCTGGTCTCTGGAAAGGAAACAGAAAGTAGTTGTTCAGGAGGCGAGAATGATGTCCGAGGAGTGTCCACTTTCCGTGTCCACCCAAACAAAATAAAAAGATGGGGCTGACGAGATGGCTCATCTGGTTAAAGGTGCTTGCCTCCTAAGTTTGAGGACCTCAATTCGATCCCCTGGACCAACCTAGAGAACTAACTCCCACAGGTTGTCCTCCGATGTCCACACGAACGCCGTGGCACGCCCCCCTCCCCCATGTAATATAACTTGAAAAATAGACAATGGGCATGACCCACACAGGCTTGCCACCTAGGAGTGGAGCCATCTCTTGTATGCATGGAATAACGAAGGGGTTTTAAATAGTTCTTCTGAGTTGTTGAGAAGGTAGGCAGAAATTAAGGTCTCACCATCTACTTGGCATTGTGAAAAATAGAAATGTAAGTATAAGATGTAATGTGTTTAGAAAGTGTTTAGCGTCACTAAAGAAACTAATGTCCACTTGGAGAGACAGGGCGGACCGGGTTTCCCTTCCATTAAAGAGGTTCTGTGACCTTGGGAAAGTTTCTTAACCTCTCAATTCTCCAGCTATTCCATCAAGAAACTATGGGAGCGTTGCAAAAATTAGAAGCGTGTGTTAAGACACCCATTATAGTACCAGATCCATATCAGAGACTCAGTAAGTATTTGGACTAGATAGATGATAATTCCCTATGAGGATTAAAAAGCAGCTGATGAAAGAGAGAACAACCCCACTCCCTGCCCTTTGTAGGATAATTACAATAGAGATTTTATGGCCCTTTGATGTCCTTGGCCATACTATGATGAACAAGCCTGATCTCGTCCGATCTCAGAAGCTAAGCAGGGTCTGGTCTGATTACTACTTGGATGGGAGATTTTATGGAGCTTTGAAAATGTTTGTGACATCTCATGGTGGCACAACTACATAAAACTTAGCTCTAAACTGAAAAGAACCTTTCCCTGAAACTTAAGGAAGTGATTCCCAACTGTTCTTTCTCCTTCTAGTCTCTGCTGGGCACTTGAAAGCCAGTTAGCTTCTTTTTATCATGGTGGTCCTGTCTAGTTCCTTTAATAGCATAATGAGGGTGGCCAAGCTCAGGGAAACACACCCCTCCAAAATGTAGGAGACAGTGTAACCCTGGCAGCATCCGGGTTATGATTATAAGCTCTGATGAGTTAAATGGGCATGTTAGAAGTGGACTGGCTGGATGTCGGCACATGGTCAGGGAGCTGAAGAAACCTGAGAACACAGTGGGAAATTGAGATAGCGTGAGAGGGTGGTGCCTTTGTGACTATTTTATTTAATTGACATGAGTAAGGAACTGTTACTTCATCATAGAGCTGGGGAAATCCTCAGGACTTTGAAATTGAGAGAGAGAGAGAGAGAGAGAGAGAGAGAGAGAGAGAGAGAGAGAGGCTGTGTGTGTGTGTTGTGTGTGTGTGTAAAAGAAAAGCTGACCATGTGGAGGAGGAAAGGGGTGGACTGAATAGATTTAAGCCCTGGAAAGAATAGTCCCTAGATGTTTATACCTCACTATTGCTAAAAAATGTGGGGAGCTAAGTCTCAGGGCTTCCAGCAAGAAAAACAATTAATGATTAATGATGGCGAGATTCTTGCAGTTTTTGTAGAAATATCTGGGTAAAGATAACTTTGTACTACTGAGTGTTAGTTGAGCCTAGCCTAGATGCTTTTGTTTTTGTTTTATTTTGTTTTGAGACAGGATCTCATTCTATAGCCCAGACTGGCTTCAAACTCATAGCAATTTCCTTGCCTCAGCTACCCCAGTGCTGGTATAACAGACAGTAGCTAGCCCAGATGCTTTATGTTATTCTATAGACGAGAAAATTGAGGTCAGAGAGGTTAAGTTCTTTGTTCAAGGTCACATAGGAGTGGCTAGAGAATGAAACCTGGCATGTCTGACGGCAATGACCTCCCCAAATAAGTGGTGGATACTTTGTTATTGACAGGATTTACACAGCCCCATGGTACTAATACTACTAACCTTAGTGGCAGTAGGGTTTTGTTGACAAAGATAGCCTTTTGCAGGCCGTTTTCACTGTAGTAATCAAGACAGCTTAGACAAGGTAGAACAGAATTCTTTTGTTATTATGGGAGCAATGGCCTGTGGGTGGAGGGCACGGCTGTAAGTGGGCAGTCTGTCTTGAACTCCCTCATGCACACTGTAGGCAGAAGATGGTATGGAGGTGCAAAGCCCTGCTCGGCAGCTATCCCGCAGTGTCAGACTGTCTTCTCCCTTGTTTGGGACCTAACCCTCTTGTGAGCTGGAGGCAGGCTATGTACATCACTCCTCCTTGGGGTGGTGCAGACATAACTCATTTTAGTGTATCATCTGGGTCATATAGGCTGTTTCAGGAGAGGCAGAAAGCGTGTACAGGGGCTGCACAGCTGTGTTCCATTATAGTGCTCTGGGGTTTGGTCAGGGTCTTTGGTCAGGCTGTTGATCAGTTTGGGCTGTGGAACTCTCTGGTGAGTGTGGTTCTAAGGCTGCTGGTTTCTCTTCTAGCTGGTTCTAGTGAGCCCTACATCAGAGCAGTATGACAGCCTACTTCGGCAGATGTGGGAGAGGATGGACGAGGGATGCGGAGAGACCATATATGTCATTGGGCAGGGATCAGGTGAGCATAGTTTTCCTTTCCTTTATTTTAAATAATTCTTTAGAGCACATTTCCCCACCACCACCTTTTTAACTCCTGTGTCTCCTGAGCAGCCACACTGTAGTATCTGCAGAACTGTCTGGAGAGGGGACCAGCAACTGAATGCCAGCTCCTACCTTAGTGGTCAGGACAAGTTTGAGGTCACGGTTCCTTGTCCAGGGGGCCCTTACAGATGTTTCCTCTCCACCTCAGGAGTCCTCATTTACATGCAGGGAATTGAAGCTTTAGGCAAGGAAACCTCTTGTCTGAGGTAAGCCAGCAAGTCCTAGCTAGGTCTAGAATTAACTCTGCTTTGGATAACCCTAGGTCTTCCCCTCCAGCCCTGTTTATGGATCCCATTGCTTTCTGTTTCCTACTTAGCCGAGAATCTCTGTGGTTCTTCTTAAAGCCACCAAGGAAAAGACTCAGAATTCCTCTCTTTCATTGAAGTACTTTGGCCCAGACAACACTAGCCACTCAGTCTGGAGAGTTGTGATAACAGAAGTCCCTCCTGGCTCCCACTATATCTCGGCAGGCTTGTAGTCATGTGACCATTCTGGTTATTGTCCTGCAACCTACTTACTCATCATAATGGAGCCTCCAGTTTTGTCAGCCCACCCCACCCCCACCTTCCAGTCACTCCTTGTTTACACCCTTAATGCCATAACCTACCTGCTACCTTCATCTTCATTACAACATTGAAAACCGAAATTATTGAAGATCACTTGCAAGAAGCCCAGGCTGGGCCTGTGTGCATCATTAGGGCACTTTTCTTTTCTTAGTAGACTTGTAGAAAGGCACATGATAGTCTGAGTCTGAATTAAGGAGCTCTCACAGGAGCTTCTACCAAGGCCTGTGATCCTAGCAATCAGGAGGCTGGGGTAGGAGGAGGGCCAATTCCAAACCATCCTAAAACACTGTCTCAAAATAAAAAAATATAAAAAAGGCTGAAGGTGTAGCTCAGGAGCAGTGCTTCTTTGCCTGACGTATGCAAGGCCTGACTGAATCCTCAGTACTGGAAAAAAATTGTTCTTCAACTATTTGACATATATGTTAAGGATCTTCTAAATCTTGATATTTTTCAAAGCTCTTTTGGATACTTAAAATTTGGTTCCCTGGGCTGGGCTTGTAGCTTCGCAGTAGAATGCTCACCTTCTGTGTGCAAGACCCTGCACTCTATCACCAGCAATGGAAAGCCAGACACAACAGAATAGAGCTGGTCCTGGCCCCCAAGGAGGAAAGACGGCATGTACACAAATAATCTCAGAGAAAACTGTGTTAGACACGATCAGAGAGATAGACAGACAAAGAGGTCACCTGTCAAGGAAGGGAGGGAGTCCGTCACCATTGCCAAGTGCTGCTAGGCAGTGGGTTCAGAAAAGGCCATTCTGCTTGGTGATAACTCATTGATTCCTTGTGCAAGCTTGTCAAGTATGTCTCTGTCCTGCCTTAAGAAGACAGCCCATTTATAGGTCACTTCCTACTTTGTAGGAAACCACATAAAGGTCAGTTTTGATAAGGGATAGGACTAGTCTTTAAAAATCCAGACTTGTATTTATGTATTTTAATAGGGTCTTAAACTTTGTAATCCAGGCTGGCCTTGAATTCTTGATCCTCCTGTCTTGGCCTTCCCCAAGGACTCAGACTCTCCTTTTCTCTCGCCTCCTTTAATGCAGTCTGAATTATCCCAGCAACTCACAACTAATTAACTCTCCTTTGGAAGGTAAGATGTATACTCATTTGCCCGTCTCCCACACACCCCAGCATTAGCCACGCATCATCCTGGTGACTCCGTCTGCTGGATTCTTTGGAGGCAGAGAGAGATCTGAACTGGTTAAACAAGTTGAACATCAGACAGCACTGAATCAATTGCAAGGCCCCCAGAGGTCAGCTTCATCTCCAGCTTCTTCTGTGTCTTGGTGTTTCATCCCTCCACCAGGGCCTTCCACTGTAGCATGGCGACAAGGAGACCAACTTCAGAGAAATTTGTTGTTGTAGTTGTTTTGAGACAGGGTTTCTCTGTGTAACAGCCCTGGCTGGCCTGGAACTCACTCTGTAGACCAGGCTGGCTTCGAACTCACAGAGATCCCCCTGCCTCTGCCTCCCGAGTGCTGGGATTAAAGGCATGCGCCACCACCGCCCAGCCGTCGGAGAAATGTTACATGAATAAATACATTAAAACCTTGTACACAATCCAGGAGAACTCTGTTCTATACCTGTGTGTTCTTCATTTAAGGTTGATATTTTAGGAAGCAAGTCAGTGATTGTCTAGTAATTTGCGGTCTGGAGCCTGGAAGTTCTGGGTTTACCTGCTGATTTGTTTCTTGTCTTAAAATGCAGGTAATATTGGGCTGGGGAGTATGCACTGCTCTCCAGAGGAACTAGGTTTGGTTCTTACGCATGTTAGGAGGCTCACAGCCACCTAATAACTCCAGCTCCTGGGGATCTGACACCCTGTCCTGGCCTCTTTGGACATCTACACTCAGGTGCACATTCCCACACGCATACATATAATTAAAAATAAGATCTTTCAGCCGGGCAGTGGTGGTGCACACCTTTAATCCAGCTGAGGCAGGTATTCAAGGCCAGCCTGGTCTACAGAGTGAGTTTCAGGACAGCCAGGACTACACACAGAAACCCTGTCCTGAAAAACTAAAAATAAATAAATAAATGAAATCTTTCAGAATAAATGAATAGTAAGAAAATATGAGTAATAACAACCATTTCATGGTGTCCAAGTGAGTTACATGAGCACTCAAGAAGTGCACTTGGCATAGAAATGTTAGTGTTAGTAGTGGCAGTTTTTCAGGGTCCTGAGTTGTTGTTGACTTATTTTGGGATTGCTTTGCAAAAAAGAACCTCGACTGTCTCTGAAATACTAAGCTGTGACTTGAGCGCGCATTTGGAGGTTCCAGCAGGGGAACACAGTTGCTTCATATACCCATCACTGAAGAACGGTTCTCTGTCAAGGAAGGTCATCTTCAGCTGAGCAGCACAACTTCTGGAAAGACACAGATGGAGCGCACAGAGATGGAGGGAATACCTGTCTAGCCAGCCAGATCAGCCTAATCAACCCTAGTGATCAGTGGAGTGACAGATGGCACAGCAGGGGACACAGTGTTTGTAGGAGTCAGGAACTCTGTGAGCAGTGGCGAGTGGGCATGAGTGGGCAGAGGAAACCACATGCACAGGTGTGTGGAGGCATTGGAGATGCACATTTGGAGGGCCAGATGGACTCTACTGAGGAGAGGAGGTGGGGTCAGGAGGGTCTGAACAGATAGGCAGGGTCCCTTTATGGTCCTTGAATGCCATGCCAAAGAGTTGAGACTTGCGTCCCCAAAGCCTGGGAATCTATCATAGCACCTTGAGTAGAGGAATGCTTGTGGGAAAGGCAAGCGAGCTGGCAGAGCAGAAATCTGATGAGGGCTG
>LZPO01068922.1:1410721-1443125 GCA_001675575.1 Neotoma lepida
GTAACATACCTTTACATAAATAAATGTAACACACCTTTACATAATTAAATGTAACACACCTTTACATAATTAAATAAATGTAACACACCTTTACATAATTAAACATATTCCACAACAGAAGGTGTCAGATTCTCCAGAGTCTATAATTACAGACAGCTGTGAGTTGTCATGTGGGTGCTGGGAATTGAACCTGGGTCCTCTGGAAGAGCAGCCAGTGCTCTTTAACTGCTAAAACATCCAGCCTCCAATAATAAGAATTAAAAAAAAAAAATTCTACCCTGCATGTATTTTTTTAGACATGAAGGGTTTGGAAACCAACTTAACATAAGCATTTTCTTTTTTTCTGTTTGTGTTGTAATTAACTAGCCTGTGTAATAATTGTACCACTTATGAGGTCCAGTATATTTCAGTGTGTGTATACAGTATATATAAACCATATCAGCTTTTGGGGTCCACAGAGGTTTCCTAGTGAGATCTGAGCTTGCTTTACATAGCAGGCTGCATAAGGGGATGGATTGACCACGTGCATGGTTATTAGGTGTTTGGAAGGGTCTGCACATGGCTGTGCCCTACGGTATGCTTTGATCTAGCAAGGAGGAGGTCTTTTGCCTCACCCCTTGGCATTCCTTTAGAAGCCTTTTAGCAGAGACAGAAGGGGCTGGTGGGTTTTGACCCAGGCCCTCCCGAGGCTATCTGTCTCTCTCCCCTCTATATTTCTATGTAAATATTTCTCACTTCTCCCTACTCAGAAGTACCCTGGGGGGAGAAATGGGGGTGGGTCCCCCACAACCAGCTAGTTAGCATCTCCTGGAGAGACATGCTACTGTTGTATCACAGCCTAATGCATGTCCTCCTTATCATGTCTTTAGAGACTCCAGTTCTTCATACAATTAAGAAGCGTTTTCTAACTGAACTGTAATGAGGAAGGACAATGATGGGATAATCTTCATCCCAAACAAAATTTTCCTGTCTGACTTTTAGGCCATCATCCATTTATTAAACTTCTGTAGACAGCAGAAAAAAATAACTTGAGTGTAGTGGCGGCTCATGCCTAGAATCCCACCCCTTGGGAGGTGGAGATAAGAGGGTCGCCTGAGTTATATACTAGTACCCTGTCTTTTTCTTTCTTCCCTTTTTTTGGGGGGGGTGGGGGGCGTGGAGGAACAAGGTTTCTCTGGGTAGCCCAGGTAGGCACTGCCATTCTCACACAGGAGTCTCACACAGAATCCTGGTCCAGAGAGATGAAATCATTTTTCTTTCTTCTTTTTTCTCAGTTTGTTTTTGTTTTTTTGAGACAGGGTTTCTCTGTGTAGCCCTGGCTCTCCTGGAACTCACTCTGTAGACCAGGCTGGCCTCGAACTCACAGAGATCCCCCTGCCTCTGCCTCCCAAGTGCTAGGACTAAAGGTGTGTGCCACCACTGCCTGGCTTCTTTTTCTTTTTTAAGTAAGTAAGTAAGTGAAGAAATAAATAAATAAATAACAAAAACAATGAGCTATCTTGTTAATGTTCCATAGTGATGAATTTTCCAAGGGAAAAAAAGTAACATACAGAAACCAATAGATCATTCTCAGGCCCATTGTGGGAACAACAAAGTGTGTCCTGTTTGTATTGGGAGGGAGTGGGAAGAAAGAGCTGGAGGACCGGAGATAAATTACCTCAGGCAGGCAGCAGGCAGCTAGGGCAGCAGCACCCCTGCATGCTGCCAGCAAGTGAAAACTACAGTGAAGATGTTCTGGCCTGTTCAGAGTACTACACAGGCACAGGATGGCAGTTTCTCTAAATTTTACTGTGGTCAGCATTCACTTGCATGCTACAAAAATAAAAGGCAATAAAGAGGGCCAGTTTGATGGCTCCGTGGGTGCTGTCAGGCCTGACCACCTGAATTGGATCCCTGTAAGATCCAATCCTACAACAGCTCCCACAGGTGGTCCTCCAATCTCCAAACACCACCATGGCATACTCCCTCTCCATACACATACATATACACAATAAACTCTTTTTTAAAGTTTGGTTTTTTTTTTTTGAGACAGTTTCACTATGTAGCTCTTGCTGAAACTTGCCATGTAGACCAGACTGGCTTCAAACTCACAGAGATCCACCTGCCTCTGTCTCCCAAGTGCTGGGATCAAAGGCGTGTGCCACCACACCCAACGTGAATATATTTTTAAAAAGACAACTGAGAGCATGTAGTAAAAGGTTTCCCTTCTTCCTTTGTTTCCAGAGGCAGCCACTGTCTTCAGTTTGTGTTCNTGCCAGAGATACTTTTTTAAAATGTTTATTTATTTTCTGTTTATGAGCATTTTGCCTGTATGTATGTATTTGTACTGTATGTAGTATCCTTGGGCCAAAAGGGGCATAGGATTCCTTGGAACTGGAGTTTTAGACAATTGTGAGCCACTGTGTAGTTCCTGGGAACTGAACCTGAGTCCTCTGGAAGAGCAGCCAGTGCTCTTAACCCCTGAGCCATCTCTCCAGAGAAACTATGTGCTCATATGGCAAGTGTCCATTCTGATGTCAAACATCAGGTGACCTGTTTGTTTTTTACTCTTTTGGGGGACCCGACACCCAGTTTCCAAATAAATCACACATGGAGGCTTATTCTTAAACACCTGGCCTTAGCTTGGCTTGTTTCTTGCCAGCTTATCTTAAATTATCCCATCTACCTTTTGCCTCTGGGGTTTTTACCTTCTCTTATTTCTGTAATCTTCCTTTCATTCTTCTCCATGACGGCTGGCCTCCAGCATCATCCTCCTTCCTCTCTCATTTCTTTTTTTGTCCTCCATGATTTCTCCTATTTATCCTCTCTCCTGCCAGCCCTGCTTGTCCTTTCTCCTGCCTCGCCATTGCCGCTCAGCTCTTTATTAGACCACCAGGTGTTTTACACAGGCACAGTAACACAGCTTCGCAGAGTTAAACAAATGCAACATAAACAAAAGTAACACACCTTAAAATAATATTCTACAACAGCGACCCTCTAAAGTAGAAGTGTTTAGCCCTGTTTTAAAGGTGTGTTAACTGAAGACCAAGGATATTAAACCGATCACACTTTGGGGAATATAGATGGTTGTTCATCCCACACTCTTTGATTTGTCCTTATTGTTTACAAGACTCTGGTTTTTTTGTTCTTGGTTTGATCTGAGTTTTTGTTTGTTGGGTCTATTTTTTGCAGTACTGAGAACTGAACCTCGGGGCTGGTGGTGCTGGGCAGAATAGCTCTAAGTTACACCCCCAGTCCTTTGTTTACTTTTTTTTTCATACAGGGTGTCACTTAGTTTCCCAGGCTGTCCTTAAAAGTTCTTTATAGCCCAGGCAGGCCTCAAGGCTCAGGCTTCTGAGTGGCTGGGGTTTCAGGTTTTGTTGCCGGGGCCTGCTTTTCAGGTTTAAGTCCCCAGCTTGGTTAAATGAACTTCACCCAGCCCAGCTTTCACCACCAGGCTGGAGTCCCCACCCACCACGCAGCAATCTCTGTCTTCCTTGTCCTGACAGTTCCTTTCTGTTGGGGCAGGTGGGCAGTAATGCTGGCATCGTGGGGATGACCAAGGAGCACTTGGGATTGGCATTGGCACTCAATGTACCTGTCTTTGTGGTTGTCACCAAGATTGACATGTGTCCTGCCAACATCCTTCAAGGTAAGTGAAGCCTCCAGCTGCAGCAGCCTCTGGGGTTGTTGGCACTGCATTTCAGGGAGGTCTGCTCCAGAGCCTCAGCCCAGCGCCTCCTGCATCCTTGTCTGTGCTAGACCTTGGCCTCAGTTTCCATCATCCCGAGTCTTCTACTTCTTCCTCTCCTATTTAGCTCTTGATTTAAGAGAAGTCCAGAATTTCCCTTCGTTCTTTTTCCTTCCTGGTTCCAAGTTCAGGATCTATGAAATCCCTAGTCTGCCATTTTCCCCCAGTGTCCCCAACAGCAGGCACTGGGCTGTACTGTACCATTGAAGCAGATGTGTATGGAGGAGTTTGGGCAGAGGGTCTTCTGGCCTTTAGCCACCAAAGCTTCCACACGGGCCTTGGGACGAGGCCTCTGCACCTCTTCTTTGGTGCTGCAAGTTGAATGGAGCACTGTCCCCATTAGAAGGTCTCATAAGAAAGGTCCCTGCAGATTTGTAAATGCCCAGGATATTCCTGGGATGAGACCTTCCAGAAAGCAGAACATTGTGGGAAGAACATCTTCCTTGGCAACCCAAAGCACTTGTCTGTATGTCCAGACTCATGGCCTTAGAAAAGAGGCCCATCTGTGCTCTCTGTACACTAGCAGCATGTACCCACCCAGCTTTGATCTTCCTTTTTGCTTCTCCAGGCATTGTGGCATTTAACACTGGTCCGTCTGTCTGTCTGTCTCCTGCTTGCATCAGTATTGAGTGCACCCGTCTTACCCTGGAAGTCTGGCCAGAGAGAAGCCTGTGTCCCCTAATTCTGTTCCATTTCACCCTTTAAGAAACCCTGAAGCTGCTACAGCGCCTGCTGAAGTCACCAGGCTGCCGGAAGATCCCTGTCTTGGTGCAGAGCAAAGACGATGTGATTGTCACAGCCTCCAACTTCAGCTCTGAGAGGTAATGGGGGCAAGGCTAAAGGGTGGGGAAGCATGGCTTCTAAGCAGGTGCCCTTGCCAGCAGGGCCACGGCGAGCCATAGGCCTGAAATAGCCAATCAAGCATGAGGTTTCATGGACGTGGTTGGAGGAAATAGCAGGTTCTGTCTTTGCGTAAGTCTCTTAGGTCAGCAGTGTTGTTTAGAGCCTGTATCAGGCAGCTCTCATTCTGAGTTACTGATCACTCTCACGTTGGAATCCCAGATGGGACATCACATCCTTACCTGGGAAATGGGGATGTTATTAACTTCCTGGATTGGCCAGGGTTCTCTGGAAGCATAGAACCAATGGAATGTCTATATATCACACGGGATATATTAGATTGGCTTACACAGTACAGGTTGAATAGTCCAACAGTGGCTGTCTGCTTGATGGAGAGGCTGAGAACTTCATAGCTGCTTCATCCATAAGGCTGGATGCCTCATTAGTTCCAGTCTGAAGCTCAAGTCCTCAAGGATACCTGGAGAGCTGCTGGTCTTTAGTCCATGTTGCAAGGCCGAAGAAGCTGGGCTGTGATGTCAGGAAAGGCAGGCAGCCACAGCAGCAATAACAGCAGGCGCTCTTGTCCACAAGAAGCGAAGGTGGGCAAGCAAAGGCAGCATTGCTTCTCCCTTGGACCTCTTTTATGGTTTTGTTTGTTTGTTTTTTGAGACAAGGTCTCTCTACATAGCCCTGACTGTCTTGGAACTCACTTTGTAGACCAGGCTGGCCTCAGACTCAGAGAGATGTGCCTGCCTTTGCCTCCAGGGTGCTAGAATTGAAGGCATGCACCACCATGCCCAGCCTTCTCTCTTGGACTCTGGTATCTGGGCCCAGTGCTCTGAACTGACCACTCATAGAGAAGCTGACATCACCAGACTTTACAAGGGGCTTCCCAGCATTCTACACAGATACAACCCTGCCCACCTTGGGGGAGGGAAGGGCTTCCTTATTCAAATGCTCCTTCCCAGAATAGGCTCTTAGTTGATTCTAGATCCACTCAAGCTGGAGACCAAGATTAACCCTCACACTCCCCCAGAGAGGGCGGTTGGGTGCTGGAATGGAAGTCATGAGTGTAGAAGGCACCAGCCTGTGCGCAGTCTGTGCAATGCTGTCTTTATCACTCACTGACTTACACTGTTTCTCAAAAGCCCTCTAATGACAGGTCAGTTTGGTGTTTAGTCAATGAGTCTTTTCATCGCATACATGTTTATTGGACATCTGTTCTCCCAGGCTCTTCCTCCAGTTGTTAATTCATGTAGACTCTGGATGTTGACTTGAGCGCAGTCCAAGGCTCTTCAGCTCATTGGTCCACGGTCATCTTGTGATAATTGTTCCTTTCCCTTCATTTGCCCAGAGCCAGGGCCTTGTTGGGAGCCACCTGTCCCCTGACTTGGTCTGTGTTTCAGAGCAGCCTGACATTTGTCCTGTGTCTCTAGCCTGGTGCTGT
The DNA here is from genome assembly GCA_001675575.1 of Neotoma lepida. NCBI lineage: Eukaryota > Metazoa > Chordata > Mammalia > Rodentia > Cricetidae > Neotoma > Neotoma lepida. The sequence continues at coordinate 1,416,739 of LZPO01068922.1, forward strand.
CTTCAGTACCACCAGTTGTCCAACAAGGGCTGTAGTTCAGGGGGTACAGCCGCACTCCAGCTCCCTTGAGTCCCTAGCCTGTGAAGGCACTCAGGGGACAATGCAATTCCTGATGTCAAGATAAGTAAGACAGTGACGAGTAGAGCCAGAGAGACTAGGTGACCGAGGGAGGTCTTGGCTGCCCAGGTGCCTCTCTTCCTTATTTCTTCTCCTCCATTTAGGATGTGCCCAATATTCCAGATCTCCAATGTCACAGGTGAGAACCTCGATCTGCTCAAGATGTTCCTCAACCTCCTGTCCCCCCGCACCAGCTACAGGGAGGAAGAACCTGCTGAGTTCCAAATAGATGACACCTATTCTGTCCCTGTGAGTGCCTCTGGGTGGGACTGCACAGGGTAGGTGGCTGGTGGGCACTTCCTGCTTTGTCCTCAGTGAATGAGTCTGTGGTGGAAATAAGCTTAACAGGCTGGGGTCTTCTCCTTGGCAGGGTGTGGGGACAGTGGTGTCCGGGACCACACTGAGGGGCCTGATCAAGCTGAATGACACACTGCTACTGGGGCCAGACCCCTTGGGTAACTTCCTGTCCATTGCTGTCAAGTCGATCCATCGCAAGCGCATGCCTGTCAAGGAGGTGCGGGGGGGCCAGACAGCCTCCTTTGCACTGAAGAAGGTGAGTGAGGATCATTCCGGAAACTCTCCTTGAATTCTAAGTCTAGGCCAAGCACTGTATTGTCTGTCTCCAGTTCTTGTGGCTGCACCGCAAGATTACTGACCCTTTTTTCACAGAGGAGGAGACTGAGGCTCACAGCCTAGTAACCTTTCCAAGCAGGACTCACCCGGGACTGTTTGTCTCCTGAGCTCTTCTCCTCCCTTTGTGGCCTGAGCAGTTGTCACTTGTTCACAGTGCGGTCGGATAGGAGTGTCCCTCCTATGCACACAGTACACTGTGCACAGTGACAGTGCAGTCGGATAGGAGTGTCCCTCCTGTGCATATGGTACACTGTGCATAGTGCCACCCTCTTAAGCTTAGGATGGATGGGATCTGTGCCACATACTCTTGTCACTCAGTCTTCCATCTCCTGGGGTTTGGGGTGAGTACTAGCTCTGGGATCACCTACCTTCCTGTAAGCCAAAATGACCAGGAACAGTGTGATATGGTTTGTCTTCTCCAGTGGTGAGGTTTGCTCTGATTTCTTCCACCTGAATACTTGCTTGCCTGCCTGTGCTGCTGGCTCTCCTTCAGGCCCAGCAGCTGGAAAGCTGAGTTCCTGAGCAGTCTTTCCTGCCGCCTAGAAGCAATATTTAGCTTGCTACACAGCACCGAGGCTGCCTTGTACTGTCTGCATTAGATGGTGGTGAGGAGTAGGGCTGGAGTGGTTGGGTTGGTTCCCACTCTTAGACATCTTGATTTCTAGGACCAGACTGGGTAAACCTGAAGAAAATCATGATCCTTGAACTCTGTGTTCTCCTTTTTCCTTTCAGATAAAGCGCTCATCCATCCGGAAAGGCATGGTGATGGTTTCCCCACGCCTGAATCCCCAAGCCTCCTGGGAATTTGAGGCTGAGATTCTTGTCCTCCACCATCCCACCACAATTAGTCCACGCTACCAAGCCATGGGTAGGTGTCCAAGGTCCTGCCAGCCCCAGAGGTTCTGTACTAGTGCCCTCCCAAAGGAGCTCTAGAAATCTAAGCCCGAGGCCTCCAGCTTCAGGCAGGGCAAGTCTCTATCCTGTTTAGCCAAGCCATTCCTTTAGTTCAGCCCCTGAGCAGCACGAATTGTTCAGTCCTACAGATGCTCTGAGACCAAGACCTGTCCTCAGGGACCACCTGCCAATATTTGTTCAGCCAAGATTGTTGAGCATAGCTGTGTGCCTGGTGGTATCATCAAGATGCTAGAAACAGTCCTGTGGGAAGGCATCTGTACACACAGAGGCACTTAGGCTCTGCCACATAGGTCTGGGTAGGGGAGAGATGGGAGGAAGCAGGATCAGATCTGAAAGTAGGCTGCACTGATGTATCTGGCTCTCAGAGTTCTTGTCCCATCTTAGAGAAACAGCTCTAGCCTGAGACCACAGGGTAGGACATGCCTATCCTGACTCTGGTTCTCTTGGCAGTACACTGTGGGAGCATCCGGCAGACAGCTACCATTTTGAGCATGGATAAAGACTGTTTGCGCACAGGAGACAAGGCAACTGTCCACTTCCGCTTCATCAAGACCCCAGAGTACCTGCACATAGACCAGCGGCTGGTGTTCCGGGAAGGTCGCACCAAGGCTGTTGGCACCATCACCAAGGTATGATTGGCGTAACCTCACCTGCCCAAGGAAGCTTCAGTATGCTCTAGTCCAGTAGCCATGAGCACCACAAGCTCCTCTTGAGAACCCAGGAGTCGTCTTCATTCTGGGACAGAGGCATAGTCCCTGCTCTGGCAGAGCTGAGCCAGGAGATGGCTTTGGTGATGTCTTTGCTTCCCCAGGAGTTGTCCTTAGGCCTCCTGTCTTGGGCTTTGGAGGCTGTCTTGAAGGTGGCATTGGGGTATGGTGCTCCTCCATAGGGGACAGTGTCTGGGAAGCCAAGATAGACCTCTGAGGCGCTACCTCAGGGTATTGGGGCTTGCTTGGATCTATGCCTGAGGGCTTCCCACAACATGTAGATCCATTTGGAGTGAGTGCTGGGTTTCCTAGGGACATGGTTGAGTTGTTCTTCCTGGAGCCCACCTTCTGCCTGTTGTAGACCTCATTCATGGTCTTGGGTAGGACATTGGGGAGAGGATTTGGCCTCTGCCTATGTAGAGGAAGACATGGTTTCCGTGTCTGAGACCGGAAGGAACCTCAGACTGGCTTTTTTTCCTGAGAAGCTTCCCTCAGGCCTGTCTTCTTGACAGTTTGGTAGAGGCTACAGCACCCCCTGTGGTGTCCTGCTGTGGTGTCCTGTGGAACCCAGCCAGTCTTCTTTCCTGCTGTGTTTGACATTGAACTTGGGCCACAAGGAAGATTCTGAGTCAGTTGCTCCTAGATGGTGGCTTTTAGGATTTCTAACAGGCATTTCTTTTGTTTCTTCAGGGGCCTGAAGTTAAAGAATGGTCCAAAGCAGCCCTGGGCAGCCCAGCCCCTAGCTCAAGAGTAGAGCAGCAGAAGTTCAGAGGGCTGGAGCCTTCCTAGTCAGGGAGAGCAGGACATGAGGTGTCTGTACCAGTGCTATGGTAGTCCTGGCATCAGTGGGAGTGGGAAGGCCTCTTTGCTCTGCCTCCTGAGGTGGCCTTCCTGTCATCTACTTGGCTCAGAACTGGGCAGGCAATTCTGACATCGTGCTATCCACTTGACCTCCACAGCTCCTCCAGACAACCAACAACTCCCCCATGAACTCCAAGCCCCAGCAGATTAAAATGCAGTCCACAAAAAAGGGTCCCCTGAGCAAACGAGAAGAAGGAGGTCCGTCTGGTGTGCCAGCGGCAGGGGGCCCCCCAACTGGAGATGAAGCTTCCTCTCTAGGGACCTCACAGGCGGCTACATCCAGTGGTCTCCAGCCACAGGTAAGCGGGGCCTCTTACGGCCTCCAGCATGGTGGTGGGAGGGGCAGGACTGATAATCTAATTGGTCGTGAATGGCATTTGGTTTTAATGAAATAAAGAATAGAAAAATGTCAAGGTTCCCCTTTTTGTTGTTTTGATTTTTTTTTTTTTTTAAAGATAGGATCTCACTCAATTTCTGGCTTGAAATTGACTATGTAGGTTAGACCAGCCTTGAACCTAAGGCCGTCTTGAACCCAAGGCCGTCTTCCTTCGCTTTTCTGGTGCTGAGATCACAGGCGTGAGCCACCACACCTGGCCAAGGCTTCCCCTTGATAATACGAATATATTTGGGTTCTAGTGCTGTGTGTGGTTCAGATCCAACACACCTGAGAGGCACTGCCTTAGAGCTCCTTCTGCACCTCTCCCAGCATGAGGGAGGTGGCCTTTGCCGAATCAGGTCATTGTACCCGCTGTGCGTCAGACTCTGTTGGCTCACCTGCCTGTTCCTCAGTCCCCTCTCCCTAATGCCTGTCCCATGTCCTCCTCTCTGGTCTTATTGGAGCAGGCTTCTGAGTCTGTTACTATTGCACAGTACCAGTGTTCACTCCCTTCCCCTCCTCCCCACTGTTCTCCTCTTCCCTCTTGTAACCCTGCCCCGTTCTGTGGTTTCTGAGCCCCTCTCCCAGTTAGCAGTGATGCATGTTGACTCCTGTTTCCCTTTGTGCTTCTCTGACCAGCTCCCCTGCCATTACCACACATAGCCACAACTACCAGGAAGACTCCATTTCCCCTTGTAACCTCCTGACTAGGTTAGGGCCACTACATGGTCACTGCCTGGCCCTGCTTTAGAGGACCACCATTTCTCAAGTGCCTGCTTTCTTTCTTTTAGCCCAAGCCCAGCAGTGGGGGCCGGCGACGAGGGGGCCAGCGCCACAAGGTGAAGTCCCAGGGGGCCTGTGTGACTCCTGCCAGCGGCTGCTGAGTATTTCCCTGGTCCACTTGACCACCCATGGGATCCTCACTCTGGCTACTGCTCACCAGCTGGGCAGAGCATCTTTGACGCCACCCGCCCACTCCAGCCCACAGCCAGAGCATCCTTGTTGGCACACCCCCATTTTCCAGGGGGTGATTATAATTTATACGAGGATGGACTAGATGTCTGAGGACTGACCATCATCTCCCACCGGCCTCTTCCCTTACGCACGTCTCTCGTACATCTGGGCCCTTAATTTCTATTCTTTTTATTATATATCTCTGTCGTGTGTGCGCGTGTGTGTGTGTATGTGTGTGTGTATGTATGTGTGTATGTGTGTGTAGGGGGTGTGTGCAGGAGTGCAGCTGACCCTGTCAGTCTCTGTTTCAGTCCTGGCTGACCACTAGCCTTCAAGAGCTGCCCCCTGTCCTTCCATCCATCTGTATCTGTCTCAGTGAGATCCTCAGAGCCTTTAGGGAACTTCAGGAGCCCAAGGCACCTGTCTTCCCTGGCCAATTACCCCTCTTAGCTGGAAGCTTCTCTTTGGCTTAGTAGCCAGAGCAGGGATCCCCCAATCTAAGATTTGGGGAGTTTAATGTAAAGTGGTGGCCTCCCCTATCTCTCCTTTTCCCTCCTAAGCTCACAAGCAGGTAATGCCAAAAGCTCTTCAGTGGCACCTGTGATCTGTGGAGGGCATGGTGACTGTGTTATAGGATTGCCCATCCTGATGTTTTTATTGTTTTTTTTTAAACAGGGTTTCTCTGTGTAGTCCTGGCTGTCCTGGAACTCACTCTGTAGACCAGGCTGGCCTCGAACTCAGAGATCCACCTGTCTCTGCCTCCCAAGTGGTGGCATTAAAGACATGCACCACCACTACCTGGCTGCCCACCCTGACTCTTGACCCTTGCCATGGATCCAAAGAACTGGGTGGTGGGCTTACCCTTGGAGACAATCCTGGGCTTGCCTGGCTGGCCCTGGCTGCTCTGGCTTCTGTACCCGCTGGAGGCTCTTCCTGTTTCCACTTAGATCTCTGGCTGAACCTCAGAGCATGAGGTACTAGACTGGGTCTGGGCCATCTTTAAATCGGGTTTTATAGTACTTCCTTTTGGTGGAGGAGGGGAGATACTTCTGAGTTGAGCCAGGACTAGAAACCCTCCTTCCCCACGTCATCCCAACATAGTTGCTACAGCCATGGCATCACAGCAGTGAAAGACCTGAGCCCAGATGTCCCATTGGGGTATGTAAGGGCAGGTGGCAGTGGAGATTATTCTAGGCCATCAAAAACACTGCTGCTGGGGTAGGGTGGGCGAGCCCTGCATCCTGACCTCAGGTGGGGTGCTCCTTCTCAGCCAGAACACACCCAGCTGGCTGGGTCCCTCTTCAGCCCCACATCCCCTCCCAAACTTTCTTCTGTCCTTGCTCCTGACTGCTCTTACCTCCCTGCCCTTCCTCCCAGCTGTTTCTAGTTACCACTGCCCCGTGGCCATGGACTGACCAGACCAGCGTTCACAATAAAAGTTTGTTCGAAGTTGACAGTGTCATGTTCCCTGCCCAGCCCTCCTAGTGGAGGTGCTGCCATGGGACACTGTGGTTCTGCCTGCCCTGTGCATCTAGTGGCAGCTGAGGGGAGTAGGGCCTCCAGGAAGCCCCGCTTCTGCAGGTGTAAATGCTCCACTCGCTCTTTTTGAGCCCCACTTTCCTCATTACACAGATCCCCTGCCTCCAGGTTGTGTGGATTCGTTGAGAGTGTGAGGGACAGGTGTTCTGGACAGGCTGAATACAGTGTGGTGCTGCTGTGGTGGGCTCACTCACTCCACAGCTGGGCGGTCACTGCTGCTGTCTCTGAGGTTGACAACACTGAAGCTCAGGGAAGGGAAGGGCTGTCTCCAGTGAGTTAGTTCCTACTCACGCTACAGCTTTTCCCAGCCAGCTGGAGGCCACTCCTCTGACTTCCAGCTGTTTTCACCTGTTTGTGGCTCTGGCTGATTTAGGCTGGTGCCTTTGTAGCAATGGGACTACAGCATGGTGGCACAGTGGAGGCTGTGACTTCCTCCAGCACTGGGCCACAGTAGAACCTCATTTCATCCTAACTGTGCCCCTGTAAGCACTAGTGGTCACTAGAACTACTGTGTTCAGGAGCCATAGCTACCACTCTGGCCTCAGCCCCTCAGGGAGGTAGGTCTGGGTATGGCCAGAGGAGCTGACCGAATTCAGTGTTGAACTGTCATTAATAGGGACTACAAAGGTCCCTGCAGAACTTGGTCCTCTCAGCTCTCCATTTATAGAAAACACCAGCCCATTTGTAGTCAATAAAGAATAAAGTTGTTAATCCGTCAGTCTCATAAAGGCAAGACCCAGCCTTCTGTTATGTGCAACTTGCGTGTGCAGCATCTTTTCTGGGACTGAGGCAGTAGGGTGGGGTGGGATGGAGGTGGCCAGGTCCTCACATCACATGCAGCAGCTGTCCAGGCTCATTGGTGCCTGGCACTGAGATGATGTAACAGGAATGTGCCATGGTGCAGGGGTGCATCTGGCTGGGGTTGCGGAGTTAGGGAGACAATGTTGTGAGGGTCAGACTGTGAGAGGCCCAGAGGATTTGAGTGTGTTCAGGTGGCAGAGGCACTGAGCCCTGATGGTGTGTGGCAAATTACTGGACTGTTTGCTGGGGCTCTTCCTACCCGGTGGTGTCTTTTGTAGAAAGGAGTTTGAGTACAGATCGTGTCCCTGGGCTCTGGACCAAAGTTCTGGGCCAACTTGTCCTCCAGCCAGCACCCTGCCCTCTCCTGCCTGCTGACCAGTTCTTGTTTTTATTTTCTCAGCTATGGCAAGAGCCAGCTCTGGGCAAGATGCCATGGTCAGTGGGAGGCACCCTCAGCCCTGGTGAAGTATCACCCTGAGCTGAATCTAGGCAGCCATCAGGGCCTCTCCTCCAGGCCTTGGCAGATCCTGGCAGACCCTTCAGGAGACACCTTCATAAGCCTGAGGCCCTGTGCCTTTGGTTAGGCAGACAGGGAAGCCCTCCTCCTCAGGGTACTCTTGGTGACAGCGCCTGAAGTCACCGCACTCCCTCCTGCCAGCTCTCAAATCCAGAAACACTGGAGTGGACCTTAGCTGGGTTCCAAGTTCATCCCAGTAGTTTTTAACCAAGGGCCTGGGTTTGTGAGCATTAGGACTAAGTCTTTGGGTACAGTGGTTTGGCTAAGAACTCAGTCCCTTGTATACATCTCCAAGAGCAGCTGAGCTGCGCTCTGTGACAACCAGAAAAAAAGCATAATCCATTGATCCTGGGCATCCTTTATTTTTTTGCATAGGCATAAATTAGAGTCTGGAGAGGGTTTGTTTGTTTTAAAAAAGAACCAACAGTGCAGCATTTGTGACAGGAGAGCGCAAAACAAGCCCTCAGGGCAGGGCTGTGCAGGCTGTCGCTTTGCCTAACTCTTCGCCTATGGCTCCAGCTCCAGCCTGCCCCTGCCTGGCAGTTCCCCCTGGCCTTTCCCATAGGCCAGGAACTAGGAACTGAGTAACAGCTGATGCCCCTCAGAATGGGGCTAGGAATCAAGGCTGTAGCTTTTCAGTTAAAAAACCAGACCTTGAGAAATCTATATATAGTACAGCAGGCCGTTGAGTCTAAAAGCCTCTTCCTCCTCACACAGGGTAACTTCTGCCAGCTCCGCCCCCCAGCCCCTGCCCAACTGCCCCCATAGAGGAGCCAGAAAGGAAACAGAATCGAAGAAAGCTGAGAGCCCAAGGGAGTTGCTCTATAGTGGGCAGGGCCCTCACTAGGGTCTCCTTAGATGGGACAGGCTAGTGTAGCCTCTCCACCTGACATCTTGAGCCACACCGTGGCTATTGGCACTGGACCAGGAGAACCCACAAAGTTGTCTCCCCTCTTCTAGGCTACCCTGATGGAATGGCCCCAAAGAGCTTAGGTCCTCCCTGGGGGGAGTGGAAAGCTTGCTCTGGAGCACAGGCTGGATACAGCAGGAATGAAGTAGAGTAAACCCTCATCCCATATCAGGAGAAAAAGCAATGGTCCCCAGCACTGGGGATCTTCTAGGTTGGCACATACAGCAGTCCTCAGAGGCACACAGGAGCTAGTACCCCCAGGACACAAGAAACCCCAGGGGCCCTATGGGCTACGGTACCTGCCATGCTGGAAGAGCATAGCAGCCTCTGTGTCCTTTACCAGGCACCTGCCAGAGACAATCCCCGCTGCACAGTGCTGAGCACTGTCCTAAAAGGCCACAAGACCCCCAGCTCACCTCCCTGGGGCTCTGGCTTAGTGTGCCCATGGCTTTGGCACCTACCAGGAGCTCCCTGGTGCCAGTCCCTCCACCAAATATGGTCTCACTTCCTGACTCCCAGTCCTCCGAAGTATGCTACATATATATACCCTGGCAGGCGCCTAACTCTAGAGGAAGGACTAGGAGAGGCATGAGAGCCTGTTGGCAACCTCAAGCTGCTTGGCTGTGCAGGGAATCCTACACGTGCTGCCTCTTCGTTCTTGCTCCCGGAAGTCAGCGCTATCAAGCATGTGCGGGCAGTGGTGGGGTGCTGTGCACCTACTCTCAGCAGGGGTAGATGCTGGGAAGGGTGAGCCTCCCAGGTGGCTAGCAGTAGGCACAAGGTCTCAAAGGGCTAGTGGGCAGGCTCTCCATGCACCCGGAAGCGGTAGATGCACGTGTACTCAGGGTGGCCCCAGTTGGTCAGGATCCGAAGCTCCACGACTTGGTATGTGGCCATCTTAGAGGCCTAGGTAGAGAAGAAGGGTTCAATGTCACAGGGTCCCTTGACACCTCACCAACAGAAGGGGCTAGGGAGGGAGTCATTCTGGCAGCCAGATGTCTCCTCCCCTGGGGCTCAAAATAAAAAACAAAAAAACTGAATTTCTAAAGTTTCTATTTCCTGGAACAAAGTTTCCAGGCCAAAGGCCCTGGGGGACTTCAGGGTTCCTAGGGGCTACTACTGTTCCCAGCATTGGGCCACATGTCCTGTCTGAGACTCTAGCTGACTGCATACTGATCATCCTGAACATCCATCATAATTACATCCTTGTCACAACCCTTCTTTAATAAAACTCACTTCAGCGGAGCCCCTGTTCAGGAAGCTCTGGATGCTGCCATTCTCTTTGTCACTGACAGGAGAGTCATGTCTACCCTATACCCTGAACTAAGGCAGGATGGGAAGAAGATAGATCTCTGAACCCTGTGCCTGGCAGTGCCAGAGAGATGTCTGCCGTTGACGGGTGTGTGTGTGTGTGTGTGTGTGTGTGTGTGTGGTACCACCCCATGAGCACACAATCCTGTACCTGGAAATAGAAGGTCTGAATGGGCTCCCCATCCTGGTCATAGGCAAATGTGCCAAGAAGTGTCCCTTCCTGCTGCAGGTCTTCATCAAAGCCCTGCAGAAAAGCATACAGGAATGGGGAAGAGTCAGGGGGGACCATTTCACTCTCACACCTGGTGTCTTCACTGCAGCCTCAGCTACACAGAAGGGCCAGGTCTCCAACTGCCTCTCTTCTTTTAAATGCATTAACCCCCTTCACTGCCAGAGCCACCTAAATGTGATTCTCAGCAAAGACACCCCCCCCCCNTTTNCCTCCACACAGACCAGGTACTCACAAAGATGGCGAAGTCCTTGGGAGCACTGGAGATAGTGCTGTTGGGTGACAAGGCCTTGGGCACATGTTCTAAGGTGACAGCTGTGGGGCGGATGCGAGCAGAGAGGCGGACCACAGCAAAGCCCTGAGGCCCCTGGAAGGCCCAGCAGTTGCCTGGGTGCACATCTGGCTGGAGGGGGTGAAAGGCATGTCAGATAAGGGGCTTTAATACTGGTCTGGCTGAGATAGAGACATCCTCCACTGTGTTCAGAGTGCACAGGGCCCTCACTGAATACGCACCTGGAGAATGACTCGGGGTGACTGGGAGTGGTACCACAACGGGATGCCAAAGAGGCTGAGGAGGGCTGTCTTTGTCTCGTAAGTCTCGGAACACCGGGTACTGATAACACTGGCTCCTGTCACAGGAAAGAAAAGTTTTTAAACTCAATAGTGGAGAGGCCCAATAAGCTATGGGGGTTCCAAGGCTGAAGAGCCATTGCCTGTCTCCTCACAGAGCATGGAGACAAGTACCTTAAGCCCAGCCCTTAGCTCTAAACTAGATTCACAAGGCCTCTCTCAGCCAGGGATGCCACTCAGTGCCTCATGGCTTCCCCAGCAGTCCCTGGCCTTGGCTGGGTGTCCAGGTTGGGTGTCTGGTTGGTACTGGCCCCAAGCCCTGGCTGCTTAGCTCTGTGCTGCCTGGCAGACTTGGGGCCCAGCCATTGTAAGGACCAAGATAAGGCAAAGTAGGGAAGGCAGCTCACACACCTCCCGATTCCAGGGCGTAGTCTACCATTCCAATACGGTCCTCACTGTAGCGCTGCAGGGCCTGCTTGACNATCTGGTGCACTTGCTAAAACAAGTCCCAAGGAACAGTTGTGATGTGAATGGGGCACAGACATGGCATGCATACCCATGGACTGACCCTGCTAGACTGGCACCAGTGGTACCCAAGCAGGCCTTGTATACCCCCTCCACCCACACTTGGCCCAGAACATACACTCAAACCTCCAGCCAGGAGGGTCCATCACTTATGTCCTAGAACATATGAGGAGCTGGTAGTGTAGGACAGTTCAGGTCTACAGCTGCCAGGGAAGAAAGCAGCGTGCTGGGAGGGTAGTCATCTCGTACCTCCTCTGTCACTCCAACCACACCTTCTTTCTGCAGTGTCCATCCCAGAGAAGCTGCGGCCTCCCTGGCTGACTTGCCCTGCATCTCAGCCATGCTGGCAAGGATCTTGCTCTCCAGCTCCTGCAGCTGAGCGTGCATCTCATCTCTCTGTAGGAGTCCGCTGCGGGCACCTCTATCTCGGAGAAGGAACTGACTGACCCAGTCAGGGAACTGGGATTCCACCTAGGGACAAAGGCAGGATCACTGAGCAGCTTGCAGGAATGGTGGGTGGGGGCTGCTATGGCAGAGCTGGTGGACTAGTTATCACTCAGGGAGGGAGCAGAGCTGGAAGGGAAGGAGACCCTGGGAGAGAGGTTAGAGGTTAGGAACTACTTTCTAGGGAACAGTGACCAGGAACGGATAGCATTTCCTTCAGAGTCCAGGTCTGCATCAGTCCGGCTGTGCACCTGCCTCCAGAACAGCAGGCCAGGGATACTGCCCCCGGCTGGTAGACCCCGCCCCCAGGTGGGTGGTCTCAGAGGGGACGATGTTCCGCAGGGCTCTGGGTAATCCCAACTCACCTCAGCCCTGGCAGCCTGGATTTTCTGTGGCAGCAGTCCCACTTCATCTGCCACTGAGTTCTGCCTCAGAGTCAGGGCAGCCAGGTCCTGCTGCAGGCTGGCCAGCTGGGCTTCCAGACGTCCCAGTTCCTTCACAGAACTCTCCTTGAAGGCCTCCTGGGTCATCCTAATCCCAGAGGGAGGGAAGCAAGGTAAGGCCATGCTGAGGAAGGAAGAGGACCCCCTGATTGACTCCTGTCATAAGGTGTATGCCCTTTGCTCACTGTGTGTGAAGGAGCAGGACTGCCCTTGGAGTCTGGCAGTAGAACACAGCACAGGAGCTTGGGAACTAGCTGGCCTGTCTCAGAGCTAATTCTGGTCTGATTCCCTCTAAGCTTGGAGTACACAATTCATGATGCCATGGCTTCCCATGCCTTCACAGCTTGGTCCTAAGAGCATTAGCCATAGAGAAGAGACCAGCCCACCAGCTCTAGTTTTACCACAGTGCCTGTCCCTGCCACCCCCAGTCCTTACCAACCTGCCCTGTACCTTAGAGGCTGCAGGCAGAGTCCTAAACTAAGTTTCAACCAGACTTCCTCAAGGGACCAGACAGCACTAACGGGGTGGCAGAGCAGGCCTTGGCCAGATGGGAGCTATTACCTTTGCCACTCTGTCTTCAGCTGCTGGACACGAGCCTCAGACTCCTGGGAGCAGGAAGAAGGGACAAAACAAGAAATTGAAGAGTTCAGAGAAATCTGAAGACCTGTTCTATATGGGAGTCTTATTTAACCACATCCCTGCCTAGGGGTCTCCCAGCTCTTTCAGCAGAGAGCAAACAAGTTGAAGTCCTTCTGTGAATCTCGCCAGACTCATTCCCATCTAGGTAAGTGTGTGTTCACTCAGCACAAACACACCCAGCCCAACTACCATCCATGCCCCATGCACATCCCCAGGGGTCACTGTGGAACATCTATCTGAGGCAAGTTCAGCCCATAGAGAAGGCATGAAACTACTTCCCTTCTACTCAACATCCTAGCAGTATCTGTGGAAGAACCAAGGACAGGTCTAAGTTTGGGTGAGGTCCCCAGTGCAGGGCTACATGCCACTGACCTGAGAGGCCTGGACAATCTTCTTGAAGAGGTCTTCCGAGTCTTGATGATGCTCTGCCCTCAGGGCTGCCAGTTCTTCCTGCCAGATATGAGGAAGAAACAGGACTTTGTATTCATTCTGTTTTGTTTTAGACAGTGTCTCTCTATGTAGCCCTGGCTGTCCTGGAACTCTGATATGTACACCAGGCTGGTCCCAAACTCAGAGATCCACCTGCCTCTGGGATTAGAGGTATGTGCCATCATGCCCTGAGAGACTGAGGTTTGACAGCTGCCCTTGGAGGAACACTTGTGAATAGGATATGGTCTAACTGGGCTCCTTCTGGAACTTTTACCCCAGGGTTTCAGCTCCTGGCCTTATGCTACAAGGCTCTGAAATACAAGGAGGACCCCCTGGTGTCTAACACTTTACCGGTGTCAGGCACTATGCCGGGCACTCTCACCATGGAAGATGGATCATCATCTTGACAGGGTACCTGGCAAGTGACTCTATATTACACACTACTGTCTCCCTCATGCCCTGCGGGGCCTCCTGCACCCAACGTGTACTTTCAGGGTTTTCTGAGGCATCACCATAAGGGGATGTGCAGTCCCACACCCAGGCAATGCTGTTCCCTCACCTGGATACGAGCCTCTGTGTCCCTGCGCAAGTCCTCCTTTAAGGCGGCCTCATGGCGGCTCACCAACCCTTCCAGAAGAGACAGGGTATCCTCATGGCTCAGGCCACTGCCACTGCCTCCATGGCCAGTAGCCCCCTGCCGCAGCTCTAGCCGTTCCAGCCGTATGGCCTCCTTCTGCCAGTTGGAGGAAAACTCGGCAGCAAGAGCTTCCAGGCGCCGCTCCAGGGAATGCACCCGGGAGAGAATCCGCTGCTCAGCCTGGTGGGGCCAGAGGGAAAGAAGAGAAGTTGAGGGGCCCAGGGGAGCCTACCACAAGGCTTCCTGGGTATGGCCACTGAAACAGCTGGCAGAGAGAAGAGAATTCAGCACAATGTAGGGAAAATGGGCTGGCTAAAGAAACCCACCCTGACCCTGGAGCTCAGACCAGGGAAAGAAACACAGCCTGGGTTTGGGACCTGAGCCAGAGAAATGAACACTTCATTACCAAATCCAGAACTAAGGAAACATGCCCTGACTCTGAAACCAGTAACAAAGTAACGCTCTTGGTCCCTAGAGTTAGAGTCAGTGAAAGATATGTGCCGTGGCCTTAGAATTAGTGTCCAAAAGCTAAGTAAGGCCAGTGAAGGAAACACAGTTAGGTTCACATCAGGGCCATTTTTGCCCTTAGCCCACAAAACTGACCAATCCCAGGGCAGGAAAAAAACTAGCCAATCCCTGTTGACTCCGCCCCCAAGGCCATCCTATATAAACTGCCCTCCCTGGGCAGTTGTGGGCTGTTTTCTCCACCCTGGTAGAGGCAGCTACTCTCCTGGACTCCTTCTTCCCAAATAAATCTCTTTCTCAAAAGAGTTTTGGGTGTGAAGATCTTCATTCGCTGGCACACAGAAGAACTTTGCTGAGACGTCCCACAGTGGACTGAGCAAAGGAGAGCTGAGTAACACTTAAGCCTGAGAAGCAGAGCTCTGCTAGGAAGCCCCCTTAAGTGGGGGCTGAGCAAAGCTCAGCTGTAGCGGCTTTCCAGAAGAGAAGCAGGATTGCTATATCCTGCAGGGAGACCATCTCCCACCACACCAGGTATAGCCTGACTCTCCAGAACAGTCAGGATACCCTCCTTCCCTGCTGAAGCAGTTCCAGGCCTGACTCTCCCGAGCAGTCAGAATAACTTCCCCTCCAGGGCTGGACTGTTTCTTTGCAGCTCCAGCCGCCAAAGCTGTTCCAAGCAGCTCAAGGTGTCCAGGACACCTACAGGGCAGAGCTGTTCTAAGCAGCTCAAGGTGTCGGGGATACCTTGCCCTCCAGGGCTGGACTGTTTCCTTTGCAGCCCCAGCCGTCAGAGCCCACGAGCCCACTGAGTTGCAACTTTGTTGCTTACATTTTGGTGCTGAAACCTGGGACCAAGCCCACTGAGTTGCAACAAAGTGCTTACAGTTGGGACATGGCAGTTAGGCATAGTAGCGCACACTTTTAATCCCAGCATTTGGAAGGCAGAAGCAGGTGGATCATTGTGAGTTCGAGGCTAGCCTGGTCTAGCTTGAAAAAACAAAAACAAAGAAACAATGCAAAAACAGCTGGGATATGGCCAGTAGCGGCAGCATGTGCCAGGAGATACAGGGTATACACTGCAGGACCGGGACCCAAGGCTCCCTAAACATGTAGTCCCATCAGAGCCCAATGTGGAGGGAAAGGTGGCCGGGAGAGGGTCTGAACACAGGGACTAGCCACGAAAATTTCGCGAAGTTGTAGGACGGTCATGGGGACCCAGCTGGGCAGCCCATGAGCTGTATAAGGTTGGGAGGGGTGGCTTTTGCTCTTCCATAGATAACTACACCGAAGGCGGTGTGGTCTGAAAGCTTTGCATTTTCCTCATTTAAATGAATGTCCTACAGAGAAGATGTAGTAAGAGCCATTTGGACCATGGGTGGCATCTGATAGTATGTCATGAATTCTGAAGACTGTTGTTGGCCAAACAACACAATCTTTGCCAAGAGAAATTACAAAATGCAATCTAACAGTCCACCCTTAAAGGGTAAAGGACTTTGGGGCAGAGGTCTCAGGTTTTAGAAATTCTGTTTTAAACATATGCTCACATGACTCAGAAGGCAGCAAGCATAGAATCCCATCCCAGCCAGCCCTACCCTGCCCCTGCTGTCACATCTCCAAATCAGCTGTCTTCACTGGTGACTTCACACTAGCGGAAGCCAGGCCAAGCTCTGCTGGCTTTACTTCCCCTTTCTACATGAAAAGTGGCCCGGGACTGAGTTGCTCCTCATCTCTTCAAAGGTTAATTTTAAAAGGAGTTTTCAGATAGCAGGAGATGCCAGCATTTTAAGAAGTAAGATCACACTCAGGAAAAGTACCATGCTGGAACGCATGATTTAAAACACAGCAAGCTTAAATCAGCAGGTACAAGCAAGTTCAAATCATGAGAGGACCAAGAGTCTGAGGGTTTGTTTTCTTGAGAAAGGGTCTCACTCTTAGTCCTGTCCTGCAGAACTATGTAGCCCAGGCTCACTGCAAATTCATGGGGATCCTCCTGCATTAGCCTCGCAAGTGCCAGGACTACAGGTGTGAGCCACCATGCCCTGACGAGATAAAGAGATTTGTGTGTATGTGCCATGCTCATGTGTGTGTATGCAATATGTGTGTGCACATGTATGTGAAGGTGTACTTGCTTGTGCACCAGGGGAGGCCAGTGGCTGACATTAGATGTCTCTCTCTATGGCTCTCCGTCTTATTTTGTGAGACAGGCTCTCCCACTGAATCTGGAACTCACCATTTCAGTTCGCTTGATTGGCTAACAAGCCCTCAAGATCCACCTGACTCCACTGTCACCCCCAGCACCAGGGTTATAGGTGTGCACTAGTGATACTGGGGACCTGAACTCACAGCATGTTGTGCACTGAGCCAGCCCCTCTGTCCCTGGGACAGAGTTTTGGGCGTCCTGTATTTCCACTACACTCTGGTTATGTCCACTTGTTACCACAACTGCCTGCAGGCCCCTGGAGAGCACAGCCTGCCTCATCTTAAGACCTGAGCAGATTATAAACTGACTACTGTCTCTCACTCCCATGTCTGGAGGGGTTTCCCTCTCCTCGCCTCCCCTCCTTGAGTCTGTCTGTCCCTGGTACTTGCTTCTGAAGATCCCAACTCATGTGGCTTGTTTCCTCCTCCTAGAACACAGCTGAGCTGCTATGGAAGCAAGCCCAGGCTAGCCTGACAGGTGAACAAAGAACACAGCCGGGGGGGGCAGGGGGGGCGGGGAGACTGTCCCCGTGAAGGCCTAGGCCAGCTGTCCCACTAAGCAACTAGCACCGCCTGTCCTGCTTCAGCCCAGAAGGACCCTGGGCCTTCCAGACCCACAGCTACTACATACTTAAAGTCTTAAGCCACAAGTTCAAGTTGGGGAGGGGGTGGGAGGTGCCTGATCAGGATGTTACACACAAAAGCCGTGGCAATATGGAGAAATCACATTGAAAGGCAACCAGACTGTTTGCCAGCCCCTTCCTTCTGCTTTTTGAGCATGTACATAACTTGAGTTGTGTTTAGGGGAAAGCTAGCTCCCCCATGACCTACACCTCAAACAGCCAGGGAAAGGGTGCTGTAGTTCTGTGGCTTTGTGTGAGCTGCGGTGCTACCTTCACAGTCAGGCTGGAGAAGTCCGCTCACCACCCTCAGCACCCGTGGACTCACCTGGAAGTGTGGGGAGGCATCTCTGGATTCCCACACCTCTGGTTGCCTCCTGCTCTCCTTTGCTGCCCACCAGGAGGCCAAGGTGGGCTGCAGTGTATGTAGCCCGAAGGGGTAAAAATACCAAGCACCTAGGCACAGGGAAAGAGTTCTCAGTATCTGTCATATGGCCTGTGTCACTCATGGTGAGTCCTGTTCTACCAGGGGTGGAAATGACACCCCATGACCTCACGGCACGTTCATGCTCCCATCACCCCCTGGATTCCTTCGCTCATCTGCAGACAGTGGAACTTATGTGAAAGCACCTTCCTTTCCCAACTCCAGATTTCCAGGGGTGGAACCCAGCCCCAATGGTAACCCTCACTGTCTCAGTGCACACTCCCTGGGGAGCTTTGACAACAACTACCACTGGCTGCCCTGTCCAGAAGAAGGGTTAAATGGCTCAAGTAGCCATTTCTAAGTGGGCTTAGCAGCTCTTCAGCTTCATGGGCTGCTGCCACTGAGCATCACTCAAGAGAACACAGCACCTGCTTCAAGGTGGGACACTGAGGCCCCAGGATCAGGGCCCAAGACTACAGTCACAGAGAAACAGAGTGCCTGAAACAAATGTCATGTTTGCCACTTAGTTACCAACCTTGAGCGGGGAGGGGGAGGGAGTATACACAGTCACTAGGTTGTGTAGACACCACCACACACACACTCCCTGAGCAGCTCTGGACCCTCTCCACTGGTAACTCCACGCGCACTGGTTGTGACACCAGCTCTGTCAACCCCACGAGGAAAGGGTGAAGCTCAGGCTGAGTTGTGCTTCACACCTGGAAAGTGCTGACAGAATAAACACTACACTATTGTGAGTAATAAAATAATTATTATTTGAAGGGTGATGCCCAGTTTCCACTAGCTATGAACAAGTTGTTCTTGTAACAGGAAACAAAAAGGAAGCCAACATTTGGGAAAATGCCATGCCCTCATTAATAAAAGAAGTACTCTGGGCAATGGTGGTGGTGCTCCTTTAATCCCAGCACTTGGGAGTTCAAGGCCAGTCTGCTCTTCAGAGAGTTCTGGGACAGCCAGGGCTACACAGAGAAACTTTGTCTCAAAAAAAANAGAAGTACAATACTATAAAACCAACTTTCTACAAGCTACTGCAGTCATTGAAAATGAGCCTGGGACTATATATACAGCTAAATACATGAAACCAGAAACTCAGTGAAACTGTCCAATGAGAAGTGGAACACACAAGGCAAAGATGACAAAAAGGTTCTGTGACAGGCAGAATGAGGCAGAGCTGTGGGTAAGCGTCTCTTAGTGTCCTAGCCAGTTCCCTTTTCGCTGTTTCATGGCTTCTAGCTTAGAGGCAGCCAAAGATTTCACTTGATCTTGTAAAAACAATCTACTTGCACAGACTGTCCTGATTTGGAATAGAGGGAAAAGAGCTGCTCCTAATAATAGCTCCGAGTTCCTGCTTGCTACCCACAGAGTGGCCGTCCAGGGGCGTGTACTCCCAGAGGCACCCTGTACTACAGCAAGAGCAAGGTCAGACGAGGGATACTCTCAGACAGGACAGCCTGGGTCAGCAGGGTGGGGTTATCGGAGTGGAAAAGTCAGGCCCAGGGCTCTGCCTGTGATGCAGCCCACCAGATCACTGTTATCCCAGCGTCTGCCACACCCTACTCCTGGATCACTGTTATTCCAATGTCTACCATACCCTATCCCTGGATCACTGTAGCCCAGTGTCTGCCACACCCTACTCCTGGATCACTGTTATCCCAGTGTCTGCCACACCCTACCCCTGGATCACTGTTATCCCAGTGTCTGCCACACCCTACCCCTGGATCACTGTTAGCCCAGTGTCTACTACATCCTGCCCCTGGATCCTTGTTAGCCCAGTGTCTGCCACACCCTACCCCCACCTCTAGCTTCCCTCTCTTCTACCCCTGCTCACCATAAGTCAGACCAGTCAGCAGCAGCAGGAACAGGAGGAACCACAGAAAAGTCTTCAGGTTCAGTGGGAAGTGCCTAGACCTCGGGAGGGCAGACAGAAGGCAGACATCAGCATGTGGGATCTGGGCCTCCATGCTCCACCCGGTCCCTTGGGGCTTTTCTAGAAGTCTAAACTAGAGTTAAAACATGTACCCTTGAGCTTCCCATGAGACTAGGGCTGGACTAGTCCACTAGAATGGGACCTGTAGGTCCTAAGAGTAGGGAAATTTTGGCTCTATGAATTTTAAAACTTATTTTTTAATTTTGTGTGCATATGTGTGTAGACATAGGTGCAGGTGAGTGTCAATGCTCTCAGAGTCCAAAAGAGGGTATTGTATCCTCTTGAACTGAAGTTACATACTGTTGTGAGCTACTATGTTGGTGCTGGGAATTGAACTCAGTTCTCTGGAAGAGCTGCCAGTGCTCTTAACCACTGAGCCATCTCTACAGCCACCACACATATATTTTTGAGACAAGATCTTGATAGGTAGCCCAGGCTGACCTAGACTCCCCCTGTAGCTGAGGCTGGCTTCAGACTCTCAGTCCTCCTGACTGATTCTCGATTCTCTCAAGTTCTTTGGTGACTGTCCTTCTTTCCAGCAGCACTAGCCATGCTCTATGACCTGGACATGACCACAAGTGCCCTGACCTCCTGGTCTAGCCTTTGTTCTTCACCCACTGATATGGCCCTAAACCTCTGTTCTGCTGGTTTGGGAACTTGGAGAATAACCCTACAGCATCCTCAGACAATGCCTCTTCATGGCTTCTGACCATGAGCAGGATTCTGGAATATGGCCTGTCATAGGCCTAAGGAGTCAGGACTTTCTACCCCACTTTTGAATTAGTGCCTCACAGCTTGCCAGTGGGAGCAAAGCCACCCTTTCTCTGAGGATCAGAAGTGGCTGGGCTGGGTGGCACTTGGTTCTTAGGAAAGACCCAGGTGAAGCACGAACCTATGTTCCTGAGTGCAGCTGGAAGAGTTATTAACTAGGGAGGAAAACCTGCCTATGCCCAAAGCTCCATGTAGACTGGAAACCTTCAGGGAATGGTGGACCACAATCCAGCTCAGATGCTCTATCAGGCCCTGAGGGACCAGGTCTTTCTGATTCATCATCAAGGCTGGAGTCTCGCTCACCTGGTTAAGACGAAGACGTCCAGGAGGGAGGCAGCAGTCGTCAGACGGTACCAGGTGGTGCCAACCCACCAGTAGAGAAGACCAAAGAGCCGGCCTGAAAAGTGGCCATTAAGCCTAAGACTTGTCATCTTTAACACACTACCTTTCCCCATCTGTGTGCTGCCCTGCCCAACCCTCACCAGGCCCCCCTTGTCCTACTCCACAGGGACCCCTTTCCAAGTCCACCTGCCCAGTCTTCCTACACTCCAACCTCTGCAGTGGTTCCTGCTCCAACCCTGCTAGGGGTTTCCCATAGCTCTTGGCTTGCAGAGATTATTCCACCCCGAGCCTTCCTCACTCCATCTGGGTGCCCAATCACACAGTCAGAAGTGACTGCTGCAGAATGTGGACATAGCTAGCACACAGTGAGCACCCACCTGGAAAAGTGACCAGTGTCCAGACAAATGAGCCTGCCCGAGAAGCTGCACTCCTTAACCCTGACCCTGAACCGTGCTGGTCGGAGTCCGTGTAGCCTGCAGGGAGTGGGAGGAAACAAACTCAACTCCTCACTGTCACTGTGAGCCCCATTTGTGGAACCTGATTTCTCCTTGAGCTGAAGCCTCTCATCTTCCTCCCAGAGTGTCAGACTGGCCCAGCACACAGTAGGTCAAGGAATGTTTGTGAACTGATGAGATGGGAAAACTCCAACATCTTTTTCCTGGTTCTGGGGTCTGGATCTAGGACCTGTGCTTGCTAGAGTACTGTGCCTCTGAGCCATGTCCCCAGACCCTGACATTTTATTTCCCCTTTGCAGCCCTCTCCTTGCTGACAATCTCTAGGCAGTTCCTTAGAACCAGACAAGAGGAATCACTCCTGCATGTAACAGAAACTACTGAGTATTGACCATGCTTGAGTCCCAGGTTAAACTGCCCAAACACAGTGGTGTGGTTCTGGGTCACCCACAGACTAGTAGAGGAGGAGCCCACAGACACACAAAGTCCTAGGTGAGAGACTGTTTGGGCCAAGAGGGAGAGCTTTGGTGTAGACACCCAGTAAGGTGTGCATATGTGCAAACATACACACGCGCGCGCGCGCGCGCGCACACACACACACACACACACACACACACACACAGAGACAGAGGACCACCCAGTTGCATGTTTGCAGGCAAGTTCTCTTCCACTGATGCTCTATCCCCAGCTCTCAGTGAAGCTGTGAAGTGCCCATGAAGTTGTCTCACACTGTCAGGGTGCCCCTTGTCCTCGGTCCCCTGCAGCCCTAGAATCCACTCACATGGACTAGTGAGGCAGCACCTACCTGCAAAGTCATCCTCTGAAGAGTAGCCTGATGAAGAGCCGAAAAAGTCCTCTGAGGCCTTGCTTTCAGTGGTGAGCCCATTGGCTTTGCTGCTCTCCGAGCCACCTGTGCCTCTCCTCCTCCTCCCCCTCAGGTCCCCACCTGGCAGGGGACAGGGGCTCTGTTAAGCTCCTACAGCCTCCACCCGGGTGGGCCTGGGGCTGAGGGGCCTCTTGGAAACACTAAGACGGGAGGAATTTGGAGGCCAGGTCTTAGGAGGGTACTCACTCCAGTACGGCTCACTGTGTAGACGGTCATCCAGGAGGGCACTCCTGGCTAGGGATGCGGCCCGGGGGCTGCCTATGTAGGACTCCCGAACCACAGACTCGCTGTAGTAGGAGGTGTGAGAGTCAGAAGAGGGGCCCAGCTGTGGAGCTGGGGACAGGCGCTTCATGTTGCTAGATTTCCTCTTCAAAGTCCTGTGGGACAGCCATGAGGGGAGAGGCAGGGAAGTGAGCCCAGCCAGGCAGGGGAAGCCAACAGCCCTGGCAAGCTCACTTTGTGTGGGTAGACCTTGTTGCCAGGCGACCAACAACCCATCTACTTCTGACTACTTCCCAGCACAGGTACTTCTCTGCTCCTAGTACCTATCACTGAATCTCACCAGAGATGGGAGAGCTCATAGGTTAGAGACAGAGTCATCATTCAATTCAGGTTTCTGACTTCAAAGCCAAACGTTTTCCCATGCTTCCTAGTGGGACTAAAAGTTTCCACAACCTACTGAAAATCTGGACAAACCTGATCTGGACTACCAGACCTAACCAGAGCCTCAGGGGCCTCATGGCTGCAAGGAGGCAGGGTGACAAGGCATTGCTGCCCTGAGTCAGCAGCCAGCTACTAAGGCCCAAAGATGGTGAAATGTGAGGTGTGGGCCTGGGGAAGGTAGCTGGACTGCCACACCCATCCATAGTAGACTTGCTGCTGGGAGCCCAGCTTACAGCTTTGGTGTTTCCTGCGTGGCTTTTGCATGAAGCTGCCTCTCCCCACTTCCTGTTCACTAAACCTGAGGTTGGGTGGCCCCTGTTCACAGTGGGTGGAGAAGGCAGCATCCTGGGTCCTGGCATCCTTACAGATGTGAAGAAAGGCAGAACCCTCTTGATCAAACAAACACAGGCATCTCATCTCCATTCACAGCATGGGCAAAAGGAAGAGCTGCCCGCTCTGTTCCTACCTGAGAGGACTGTCTTTAAACAGGGTGCTCTGGCTTCCTGCCACTGAGCTTGCGCCACTGCTGCTGCTACCATCATTGTCATCCTGGGAGTAGCGTGTGAGGCGCTGGCTTCGTCTTGACATGATGGGGCAGGGACCCTTCCCCTGTAGAAAGAAACTTGGGGGAGACAGGACAACATATAAGATGTGGGGCTCCCCAGAGGAAAGACACTGTCACTACCTCACTGTAGAGAACAGATGCCCTGCACACCAAGCAATGCAGCCCTGTGACCTGTGCATCTCTCTCCTCTCATCCCTGGCTACTACCTGCCTTGGGATTTACTTAGGACTCAGGCAGCCTCCTCCACAGCCCTTTCCCCAAGGCTTCCTAGTGTATAGGTTGCTTGTCTTTATCCTCCTTGGCACTGAGCTCTGTGGGAGCCAGAATTGGGCCTTGCTCAACCTCTGATTCGAAGCAGAGACTGCCACCTGACAGGCACTTGGTAGGTGCTTTGATCACTGCTCCCTGGGGCTTGCCCTCCAGCCCCCCCCCCTTTATCCTCCCCCTAAGTTGTCCAGCCTCACACCCACTGCTTCCCTTCCACGGGGCAGGCTTTCCTTTCCTTCCGTTTAGTCACAGTCATTGGTTCAGGGCCCCATCCCAGTTGCAGAAACCCTTCCCATCTACATTGTCATGGTGCTCATATTCTGCAGCCCCTCAGCACATTGTGATGTGACATCTTGGTGTGACAATGACAATGATAAATGACTACTGGCTGACTACTCATTAACGACCCTGGCATTAATTAGCAAGGTGGCCATCATCACCCTTCTACAAGGGAGGAACCTGGGACACTAGCCTGTGGGTGAGAGCCAGGTCTCTCTCTGCTCAGACCTGAGAGGCTGCAGGGCCTGGACATCTGCATTCCATCAAAACGTTTACAACTTGTTTGGGAAGCGTTACAGCTCCATATAACATATACTTGGAACATAGCTGTAAACTATGTGGTTACACAGCGGTTACACAATGAATATTTGTTAACAAAGTAACAAAGAAGGTGGAGCTTTTGTGTAGTGTTGCAGTCAGTCTGGCCTACAGGACAGTCACAGTCACCCTGTGGGGTGGGGTGAAATTGATAAGAAGGCCAAGGTGAAAAGATCTGGCCAGAGACAGCCTTCCACCACGTGAGTGAAGGTAAATAAACCGGTCAGCACTGGAATCCGAATTCAAATCTCAGATTACCAACACAGGTATCTCAGAGCCTGGGCCAGCAGGGATTACAAAAATTTATATCCCAACAAGAGTTCCAGGTACTTTGTATCACTTCTGATATTCCTGGTAGACACTGACCTCCCAGTGGTGGGAAACACACCCCAACCCTGACCATAGAAACGAGAAGGTCAGGTTCATCCAGTTAGCAAGACAAGTAGCCTCCTGTCTGAGCTAACTGGCGTCTTCCCAGGTGGGATGCCCATTAGGCATCCTTCATTCTCTTCAGAGACGTTGGTAAAGGGGCCACCTGGTAGTAGCCAAAGCAGGAAGTTAGCCTGGGCCCTGGGTTGTATTCCAGTCCTTCTAGGGTAGTTCCACCCATGACTGCCACCCCCACCTGACAGCTACAGATACCCACACCCTCCTCCTCTTAACTCTTGCTCTGCTGCAGCAGATGAAGCCTTTGCCAGAGGGGAAAACATTGCAACATGTTATACAGTACCCACGCTGCTGCTGGCAAGAATCTAAACGTTCTGTGGAGGTGGGGGGGTTGGGTACTGAACACTTCCAGTGTGCCACCTCCCAGCACTCCCAGAGCTGTGTGGCTCTTATCTTTATCTTTCACACTGCCATCCTGTTGTTAGAAAATAGTTTGCCACAGAGGCCATCCAGGTTTCACAAGATGACAAAGGTCTACACTGTGGGGAGCCGCTGAGATAGACACTCCTCTACCCCGCCATCGGTTACAAAACCCTCAAAGAAAACCACCTTCTCCACTTCAGAGCCCTCATTACAAGTGAGACTTGGCTCCTATCTTAGGGACTCTTATATGTGACATTTCCACTCCACTTCCCGTGGGACACGCAAAGTGCTCCAGGCGCTCACCCCACTGTCCTGGCTCTAAAGTCACACCCCGGCGCGCGATGGCTTTGTTTTGGTTTGGTTGGGTTAAGCTGTTTTGGAACTGGCTAAGGGGGCCTCTCTCTCTCGTCCCCTCAGAGTTGTGACAGGCGGCGGTGGCGCAGGCTGGGAACTTCCAGTGCCTGGAATCGGTCAGTGGCACTGCCCTGGGCCGGTTTGGGGCGGCTGGGTCTTGGCTGCTCTCCTCCCCGGAGGCTGCTGGGGGAAGTCCCGCCTGGGGACAGCGCCCTCCCCGTGACCGCGATGCGTCAGGGCGCCGGCCCGGAGGTGGCCCGGGGCGTGCGCCGCGCGGGGGCTGCTGTGGTCCGGCCTGGCCGGCGCTTCGGCCGGATGGCGACCCAAGTCAGGCCGGCCCGGGGCTGCGGGAGGCGGGCCCACCCCGTCCCTTACCTTGCGTGGCTCTTCCCGCGTCGGAGTCCCGCGGACGGCGCCGCGGGCTGGTCCGAGCCGGGCCGGGGGCTGCGACGCGCGAGGAACGGAGACGCGGGACGGCGCGGGGTCGGTGGGCGGACAATGCGGCCGACTGAGGCCCGCGTTGCGCGAGTGGGGCAGGGCGGCGCGCGCGTGGCCGAGTGTGTATGTGTGCGCCTGTCAGTCAACGCTGACAGCCTGCAACCCATTGGCCGGGCCCAGCCGGCCCGCCCCGCCCTCCGTCGCCGCCCATTGGCTGGTTTGAACACAAAGGCTCCGGCTCGGCCCGCCCTCCGCGTGGGCTCTAGAGTCCGCGCGTGGGAAGCGGAAGGCGAGTGCGACCTCTCGGCTGTGAGACCTGAGTGTGTCCTCGAGCTCCCCTGCCCACGCGCGCCCGGCGCAGGGGCCCTAAAGGCTTTCGGTGATGGCGCACACAGGGTGTCGTGGAAATGGCTCGAGGGAAGGGTGCGGGTGGAAGGTCCCTACGCGGGCTGGCGCTCTAGGGTAGAGTGCGGATGGGGTGTCTGCCCATTTCAAAGACAAGGGAACAGGTTCGTGGAGATTTTCTGTTTCTTTTGTAGAGCCGCCCAGAGGTAAAGTTGAGGCTAGAAGACTAACACTGTTTTCATTCTGAGGTTGAATTTTGGATTCCAGAATGGGCAGGACCCAGAACGCCCAGAGTTTCTTTCTTTCTTTCTCCCCCTCGCCCCTCTTTTTTTTCTGTTTGTTTTTCGAGACAAGATTTCTCTGTGTAACAGCCCTGACTGTTCTGGAACTCGCTTTATAGACCAGGCTGGCCTCGAACTCAGAGATCTGCCTGCCTCCGTCTCCCGAATGCTGGCGTTAAAGGCATGCCACCACCACCACCTACCACCCGCGCCTAGAACCCCACCCGCGCCTAGAACCCCAGAGTTTCACAGCATCTTCTCTGTTTTAAGGAAGGCGCCATCCACAAGAGAAGGTAGGGCTAGTGACACATCCTCTCACTTTCCTCCCCCTAGAGTGAGTGCCTGACTCCAGGGACCTGTGCCCTCAGCCCCATCCAAACCTAAAAAAGATGCAGCAGATGCGGCT
>LZPO01068922.1:1465583-1494964 GCA_001675575.1 Neotoma lepida
AGGAGGAGGACTGCCCAGGGAGGTACCCTGCTATGGTGCCCTATCACCTACCTGCCTGACAGTGGCCCCACAACCTCTGGAGGCAAGTGTCATGCCCACTCTACAGACAAAGCTGCTGAGGCCTAGAACATAACAGAGGGACTGGATCTGAGGACCCTGGAGCCCTTCATCCCAGCCACTACTTCACCTTGGCTGCTGCTAAGCTAGCCTCACTTGCTAGCACCCACGTGTGGCAGATTAAGGGAAGAACAGGTGCAAGGCAGGCGTTGAACAGCCACAGCTATTCCAGGCTGGTGCCTCCTCACCACCTCCTGCACCACCCCACTGGTCACCCCTTCCAGTCCCATGCACAGGGCTGCCCATCTCTCTGGCAGCAACCCCAATGGAGCCAAGGAGCTCTCCCACGAAGTTCAGGAGGGCTAGTTCCTGCTCCTCACATCTGCCCAGATGGCTTTGGTGATGCTTCTCCAGGCCTGTGCATGCGTGCACAAGCACACTCTCCACTCTCCAGGATCACTGGTCTTTGTTGCATCATTGTCCAGTGGATCTGATGGAAATCTGCTACAAGTGGACACACAGGCTGAATGGGGCAGAAGAGAGCCCTTGTTCCCAAAAACTTTAANACATCATAGACTAAGTTTAGTTTTTAGTCATTTTAATTGTAAAAACCAAGACGTTTATATAAATAAGACCACTGTGTAAAATATGATTCACCCTTCTACTAAAACCCTTCTCCCCACACTCAAAAAGAATCTAGAAAAGCCAGCAAGGTAAGAAGTACAAATAGCATGCGGTCCCTGATGAAGTCCCTGGCAGGCCAGGTTTCCCTGCTAACGGGGCCTCATGGTGAGAGCACTCCTGGCCCAGGTGTCTCACCGGCATTCAGCAACATCTTGAGAACTGGCTCTACACCATGNCCCTTGCTCTCAGCCATGCAGCTGATCTAATGGAGTGCTATGAAAGGTTTGTGTGGCCCGGGCTGGGAGAAGGGGACAGGAAGACTGTGTGATCCTCATGCCAAAGCCAGGGCTCTGAACTGCTGGTCCAGTAAGATGGTTGTCTGTTCAGCCCTGGGTCAGGCTGGGGAAGGGGAGAGGGAACCCTTCCCCAGTGACAAGGAGAGAAATGTCCTGTGTCTCATGAGAGGAGAGGCNCCTTCTTAGACTGCTGCCACATAGCTACTAATGACAAGGGCAGGAGATATTTTCCCAGCAGTCCTTGGGGGCAGAAGGGCTTTAGGGCTCCTGGGATGAAAAGTGAGACCAGTCCATTCCAAGGAGAAAAATCCCATGACCTCACCCCCTTCACCTGTTACACAACCTCACCCCTTATGCACACACAGCTCAGGACTCAGAGGGGGACAGTGGAGAACCTGGGAGTGGAGATGTCACTAATTCACACACTGGGTGTGGCTCAGGAAACCGGTACACAAGGATAAAGGAAAAGACTGAACTCCCCTCACAAGAGCCAGGCTCTGCCTAGGGCTGCCCCCCAGCCCAGAGGAGAAGCAAGAGAGCTGAGGGATGGTGTCAGGAGCACTTCCACACACACACAGCCAGGGTTCCCCCGAAGTACAGGTAGAGGAGGTTCTTCACCTCATGGGTGATCTCGAACCCAAAGCCCTCGCCGATCACCACATGCCAGGAAGAGCCGAACTTCTTGTCCATTGTCTCTTTGATCATCTTTGCGGCACTCTGGAAGGGAGAAGGTGCCAATCAGGGGCAGTGACAGGTACAAGCCAGTTCCCACACCAGGAAAGAGAAGCCTGGCACTGAACTATAGGCAGAAAATGGCTGCTGCCCCAGCCTGCCTTCAGTCTGCCTGCAAGATCACCACAGATCTGCACAGCACCTCCTGCAGGGCTATNACATGGGAACAGCACCTGCACACCTCATCAGGAAGGAACTGGAGACAGCAGGAAGAGATGGAGGTTTGAGAAAGCCTGGGTGGAAGGCTGGTTCTATCACTCTCAGCAGGAAGAGANNGNGGTTTGAGGGAGCCTGGGTGGAAGGCTGGTTCTATCACTCTCAGCAGGAAGAGANNGNGGTTTGAGGGAGCCTGGGTGGAAGGCTGGTTCTATCACTCTGGGTTCCAGAGTGGCACCAACATCCTCAGTTGTGAACCAGAAAAAANGGGGCACAAGGCTGTTGTGGAGACCAGAGGAAATAACAGTAGGGATGCTCAGTGTGAGGGCACTACATGGGCCCTGCAGGGTGCCCTGAGGGGCCACTTGTTACCAGCAAGTGTGGCAGGTCCCAGAAAGACCCCAGTCACAGCAATAGTATTCCACTTCCTGTGTAGGCTCTTTCCAAAGCTTCCTTCAGCATGAAGAGGTTTAGGGACACTGAGCACTGTGTCCCCATTACCTCAGTGGCTCAGAAAACAGGCACCACCACCCCTAGCTTATGCACTAGGGCTCTGGGTTCAGAGCTGAGAAATGGCTTGTCTTGAGAACACAGTGGGGGGGGGTGGCACACTTCCACCCTCTTTCTCACCACAGCCTCATGAATGGCACTGCTGGGCTGATACCTGTGGCTGAGCTGGGACTCCACCCTTCCTGAATGGATGGATGANTTCATGGATGAATGCCTGGCAGGCCTCTGCCATAGCTGANATGGAGCCCAGAAAGATGCCCTAGCCAATACCCTACTTGAGGAGTTTGGGGGCAGAGGTGGTGTGGAGAGCCCGCTGGCTTCCCTCCCTCTGGGGCTGGGTGTGGCCCTTGGTACCCTGGCTAGAGCCGACCTCTTCTCTCACTGGCCTTCAGAACAGTGACCACTCCCAAGCAAGGCTCTAGCTTTGTTCTGGCAGGACTCTGGAGCTGGCTACAGGGCTTTGGAGCCACCCTATCACACACAGGGTCATCAGAGGCACGAGGGGCCGCCTGCACTGATGGCAATACCTCGTTGTTGTTGGAGAATTTCTCACAGGCTGTGACACAAAGCTCCATGGTCTCCACTCGCATCTCCTCTGGCATGTCCGAGTGCTAGAGACAGGGCAGGGTGACAAACAGAGAGAGGCTTAGCCCATGACCTAGCCTTCCTGGCCAGCCTCTCGGTCTTAAGCTTATGGCACGGACACTAGGTGGCTTCCCTGGCCCAGTCCTGGGCAAGTGATTTATCCCTGACTGGGGCCTACAGCTGGGGCGGAGCTCNTGATGGTAATGAGCTGCATGTTCTGGGGCCCACGCCCCTCTGCAAGGGTCCATGTTCCCGCCAAGGACCATGTGTGGGAGGCAGCCTGGCAATTCCTGGGGGTCCCACTCCCTCCTGNTCCCTGGTTCCTTTCTCAGGCAGTTTGCCAGGTTCTTCCTCCTCCCGTATGGAGGCCAGGGCCTGTCTTCATCCTCTCCCTCTGCAGCCAAGTCCTTCCACCCAGCTGTGCCTTCCACATGGGAGGGTTCCATGTCTTCATGCTATCCTTGGGCTCTAGACTCCCATGTCCCACTGCCTACGTGAACCTCACTCAGTTGTTTCCCCTCAAACCTGCTCTGATTACAGTTTCACTTTCTTGGGAACAAGGACTTTTTCTTAACTCCAGNCCATCCTTGACTTTCTTCCCCTGCATCCAGATCCCACCCACAGTGAANAGCTTGGCCAGGGCCAACCTCCACTCCAGAGCCTGACCACTGCATCTCATATCNCCAGGCAATGGCACTCTTAGCACCTTCCTCTGAGTCCACTCTCCTAACTACAGTGAGAGTGCTTTTCTAATGACTCGAGACAATGTCACCTACAACTTCTGCCCCCTCACTGCTCCTTGGACCTCCAGACAGAATCCACATTCCTCACCGTGTTCCTCACATGGCTGCCAGCCAGGCCTACACAGACTAACCCCACCATCGCTCTGACCCTCACATCTGCCACTCCTCAAGGGCTCAAGCCAGCCATGTTGATGATGCCAAACTTGCCCACTCACTCTCCAGTGCCTGCTGCTTCTCTGAGGGGCAGATCCTTCCTCAGGTTCTTTCAAGATCTGCCACCTAACTTGATGAGGGTCACTGATCCGACTTCTTCCAGGAGTTGGCCTCTGTACNAGCTCGGTTCTTCTGTATTAGCACTTATTGCCTGCCATTGTGTCCTTCTGCACAAGCCAGAGCATCATCTGCCTTGTTTGCCACCATCTCCACAGTGCCTAGACCACACTGGCATAGAGCAGGTGGCCTGAACATAACTTGGTGAATGAATGAATGGATGAAAGAATGAATCACTGTGACTGTTAGATGTTTGGGTTGGAGCCAGCAGAGCCCTTTCTTCCTTACTGCAAGCTCCACCCACCGCAGGCTGTGGGGCCTGCTGGCCACTTTCCTCCCTCCCCAGGCTCACCCTGACCAGGGGGAAGGTCTGCAGCCGCTTGTAGTCAGCCTCCTCTTTCTTCCCTTCNGTCTCTCCCATGATGCTCCCAGCGTGCCCTCAGGAAGAGCGAGTGGGACTTTCAGGAGGCGCTGGGCCCAGCAGTCACAGCGCCCAGGAGGCTCGGGAAACAGGCCTTGCCAACTTGGCGGGAGCAGAAAATGCCTTTCCCCAAGGGGTGCTGCAAAGAACAGGAAAAGCAGGAGGGAAGAGTTGGCTTCAAAACCACACATCACAAATNAGAAATGTCTCAGTGACAATCTGACACCTCCCCATCTCAACGCCTCTGCCTCCTTTCCCAAATGGCCAGCAAGTCTGCAGACGGAGGGTGAGTCAACCNGAGATGCTGCAAGAACACACTGTCATTGTCAAGATAGATACTGACTGTGGGCCATGCCAGGGATGGAGTTCAGAGCTACCAATTAGCAAGGATAGTTTCTGAGTGCCAATGACAGTCTGTGTGGTACTGAGGAAGCCAAATGCACAGGTGACCACTGACAATTTGTTACCAAGGGAGGGGTCCCTTCTGCAGGATCCTGCTCTGCAGAATAGGAACAGTGTTGTGTGGTGGCTTTCTTGGTACACTGGGTGCCTTGATGGTCCTTGCCTACTCTACCCAGAGCCACCACGTCCTGTCTAGCTGGTCTAGGAGCTGGCAGGCCCAGGTGCTGGTACCAGTTCAGTCAATGAGCAGCAGCACAGCCTGGGGCAAAGGAGTTCTCATCAGTGACTGGGGCCACACCCATGGCAGGGAACTCAATGAGACTAGGCATGTGGAGCAGCATACAGTGCCCGGAATGTGGGTATCACTTGATCAGTGGCTGTCTCCCCTTCCTCTGACTCAGAGCACTCAATGAGGGTATAGTAGGTCTAGACTTTTTTTTTTTTTTTTTTTTTTTGAGACAGAGTTTCTACACTCTTAAATACACAGCAGATCTGGGCATCTAATGACAGGCAGAGCTTTTCACAAGCAGATGGACTACAGCCTAAATAACCACCAGCCCTGCAGAAGTCAGGATGCTTCTTCATCCCAGTTTCCTGTATCCTAAAATGAATCAAAGGGCTTCCGCTCTGAGGTACCAACATGATGGATATAATCACTATGATGATGAACCTTTCTAGAAATTTACACAGATAAATGAGGCCACACATCAGGGCAGCATTTTTTTGTTGTTGTTATTGCTTTTGTTTGTTTGGTTTTTGGTTTTTGCTTTTTGTTCTTCAATTTAGGATTTCTCTGTGTAATAGCTCTGGCTNTCCTGGAACTCACTTTGTAGACCAGGCTAACCTTGAACTCAAAGAGATTGGCCTGCCTCTGCCTCCTGGATGCTGGGATTAAAGGTGTGCCACCACTGCCCAGCTTAGCCACATTTCTTAAATCAAAAATAAATTTAATTTCACCGCATGGCCACTTAACTCCAAGATGGTCAGCATAGTAATCAAGAAGTATGTATATTTTGAGACAGACATGTATTTTGAGACAGTGGTTTTTCAGGCTGGTTTGGAACCTCCGGACTCAAATGATCCTCCTGCTTCAGTCTGCAAATAGCTGGGAATAAAGGCACACTGTGCCTGGCTAATGGGTGGTAAGAGGAGGTGATGTGGATTAACTGCCCATGCACCAGCCATGCACTAGCCCCGGTTCCCAGCACTTGTCTATGCAGAACTCCATGGCGATGGCTGCANAAGCTAGAGCCTGGGAGTGGAGGCAGCAGAGCTGCCACCTCTGGCTTGAGATCACTCAGCCCAGGAGTGAGGAGAGCTATTGGCTACAGCATTGCCCTAGAGCCACTCCCTCACTTCATGCACACACATGGGCCCTTGCTGCACACTTGACCACAAGTGTGGCTTAGATGACCTGGCAGTGATGGGAGTGCTCCACCTCCCTTCCCAGTGCCTGTGGTCCTAGGGTGACTGCGATCTGGCTTGCCTGAGCACTGAGCTTTCTGGG
This sequence comes from Neotoma lepida, assembly GCA_001675575.1. Classification (NCBI taxonomy): domain Eukaryota; kingdom Metazoa; phylum Chordata; class Mammalia; order Rodentia; family Cricetidae; genus Neotoma; species Neotoma lepida. The sequence goes on from LZPO01068922.1 coordinate 1,471,887, forward strand.
TACTCTTTCCAGACTGCACTATGCTCTTAATTCACACCCTCTCTGATGTTGCAGCCACCCTCAGTGCCACACCATTGGTGGGCATCCTCAAGCAAAGCTCAAAGCNTGGCATGGACTCCACCATTCCACGACATGGTGTTTTCTGATTTCCTAGGGGACAGATGGCTCCACTTATCTTCTAACTCTGGGCATTTGTACAACTTGGGTTTAGCAGGTTTTGTTTGTCTCTACATATGCGCTGGCTGTTTACCAAGCACAATCTCACTGGTCAGGTTTCTTGTTCCACCAAATTCAAAGGGCCATTCATCTCTGCTCACTAGTGTTAAAGCCTGTCACCCAACCCATCCTACGCTCCTAGCTTTAGTAACACCATGGTATTGCCTCCTCAGCCACCTTCATCAAGGCGGTATGGTAGGGGGTGCCAGGGCTCTCCACTGTGTTTACCTCTGAGAATCCCAAGTGGGAATGACTTAAAGTGTGGAAGCAGCTGCTCCAGCATCTTCCACTTAAGTGTCTCAACTCAAGTTGATTTATCCTCAGAGCTAAGAAAGGCTGCCAGGCAGGGGACAGGAGGGAACACAGAACCCGTGCTGCACACCAACCTCATGGCAATCTATATTGAGGCTATATCTATATTAACCTCAAAACGGAATCTGTGGGAGGTCACAGGACTTCCCAGGTGCTACCAGAGTCCACTCTTCAGGAACAAAGTGGGGAAGTCCCTAGGATAGTTCCAGGGAGCAGCAGCATGGAGCAGAAGATGCCGAGTCCTAACATTTATGTCTAGGGGCTGCAGGTGTGGCTAAGTGACAAAGCACTTGCTTAGCAGGTGCAAGGCCTTGAGTTTGAGCCCTAAAGCTGCAAAATGGATATATAAGTCAACAAACNAATGAAACACTGAGGTCTAGATGCCGGTTCCATAAGAGAATGGAGTTCTGCCTACATCCTTGGCTTTGGAGCCATGAACAAGGGGCCACAGGCAGGCCTGGGCTTCCTCTTGGAGATGGCTTTCTTATTCTTGGCAGGCTGACATATGCGTTGTCTGAGAGGTGTGAATCCCCAGTGCCCCGTGGTCCTTGATGCTCTGCTCTCTGGGAGCATCATCTCTCCATCTAGTCTCAGCCAACATCTTTCAACCAAATACATCATGGACCATGATTCACGAACACAACCGCTTTCCTAATCACTGCCTATACTCCCGGCAATCCAAAACAGGTAAGACTTACAGAGAAGAGGAACTGTTACAGATGGCGGGCTTCCACACAGAAAGGGAAGACAGGTTTATCATCCTGTATCGTTCTGGTGCAGCTCCGGTCATTTAGTCATGATTAACACACCCTGCTGAGCGGATGCTACCTAAAATAGCACAACTGGGGCTTTAATAACCTTCTCAATCTCACGTGCTCATGTGAATGAGCACGTGCCTGGGAGAGGCTCCATCAGACCAAACCACACTTTTTAATAATGCAAGTGTACGTGCCACAGTCAGGGTACCAAAGTTCAACCCGATGCCACCTGGCCCTTAGTGGTACTGGAAGCCAGCATGAACCTGCTCTTCCCCCAGGACTCCTTTAGTGCTCTGCATAGCCTCATCTAAGAGGTACACACAGGGCTGCCCCATTGCCTTGTCAAAGCCAGTGTGCCTGTCTGGAGGGTCCTTGCTCTTTGTGACACTGACCTTAAGTCACCGTTTGTTATTTTGCTTCTGAAGTATTTGAGAAGAATCTTTAAGAGGGGTAGAGTGTGTGGAAGGTTTGGGGAAAATATATGGTCTCTGGGAAGTAAAGCCAAAAGCATCTAGCAACTGTGTGTGCGCATGCATGTGTGTGTGCATGTGTGTGTGTGTGTGTGTGCATGTGTGTGTGCATGTGTGTGTGCGTGTGTGTGTGTGTGTGTGTGCAAGCACACATGATGCATGCACTTGTGTGTGTGTTCATGTGCTTATGAAGCTATATGCTTATCAACACCTGGAACATTCTTGACCCTTAGGCTTTTAACCCACTACATAACCAAGAGACTGCAGGACCCTTTTGGAGTNTGTCATGGTGTTTCCAAAGACAGGCTCTGCAGGTGGGTCTGAATTCACATCTCTTCTGATCCTGACAAGTACTCCTGCCCTTAAGCCTGGACTTCGAATCTGGAAGTGGACTGAACAAGCGCTACCTCACAGTAAGGAACAGCGCTTGCTTCTGGGGTGTCAGGAAGAGGAACTTTGCCATCTCTCTTCATAGGAGACAATCATTTANTTAAGCATTTGGGCCAGCACCCTATCACTTCCCCATTCCCACTGTGGACCAGTCTCGGCTTAGCACTGAAAGAAGAGAGTCGAAATCTGGGTTGGGCCAATGGTGGCGGTGGCATGGCTACATCCTACCTTCACCTTCATATTNGTTGCTTCATTTCAACACTACAAGAGCTCCCCAGTGAATTGGCTTCCAACTCTTCGGAGGGCCCTAGGGGAGGGGGAGAATCAGGCACCCAGTGTTCAGGGAGGTTTGGTAGCTGGCCTGAAAGTATACAGCCAGCATTTGCACAGCCAGGATCTGAGCCGAGATCCAACCTCCTGACTTGATCATGCTTTNTTCCTTGGAAGAAATAACATCAATATTGGCATTTTCCAGCCCAACCACTTATCTGTGTCTGCTTCCTGCCTCTACCCATTCAGGGATCTTTGCAATCACCACAGCCAGCAGAGTAATAATCTTCGGCAGACAAAACAGTAGTTTGGTTCAATATGACTAAGTAGCTGGTGTTGGTTCAGACTCTAGAGTCTGACCTGGAATAGTTTATTTTAGGTATATTGAACAACAGCACAGTTTGATAAAATTTTTTCTGGTGATAATTAACTCAATCCTATATGCACAATAAAGCTTAAGACATGACTACATCAGGGCTGGAGAGATGGCTCAGTGGTTAAGAGCACTGACTGTTCTTCCAGAGGACCTGGGTTCAATTCCCAGCACCCACNTAACAGCTCACAACTGTCTGTAACTCCAGTTTCAGGGTCTGACACCATCACACAGACACACATGCAGGCAGAACACCAATTCACATAAAATAAAAGTAAATGAATAAAAAAGATATGACTACATCAAAACTCTTTGTAAAGTACATGTGACATCTTCCATAAAGATGGGTTCTATAGATTGACAAGCTCATGATAAGGGCCTTGGGATCCAGTGTGGTCTCAGCTACACAGATAGCACAAAGGTCCCCAGGCTATTAGCCACATCTGTTCTCAGCCTTCTGGGTGGGGTACTAGGTGACACATCCCTTCCTTTGAAGAAGCAACCCTGTGTGTTTAAAATTCTAGGTTCCTCTTGTGCTTATCTGTGAGCACAAAGACCTCTGTGCCTCCCACATCTCCTCTTTTAGGTTCTAAGGAGAAAATTGTGTCTGTACTGAGGCCAAGGTTGAATGCACTGCCTGCATGGCTAGTCTATTATAGCAAGCATAAGAGAATTTCAAGAATAGCTAACAGAGGACCAAAGAAAGGGGAAGCCATCTTAACCATGATGGCCATTCAAAGGTCACTTGAGATTTTGTTGCTCTCTTTATACAGATCATTAATTTGAGCATCAATAGTATGAGGAAACCTGACACATTAAAGTAACACATGCTTTAAATCATTGGCAACCAAGATTATGCTTGAGCAACAAATATCTACATAGCTCTATTCTGTAAAACTATGGCTCCTCCATACTTCGCACAAAGCCACACCAGGGCCATGGACTGCGTACCTTGGTCATCACATCACTGTTTTTTCTGACATGTCCACCCTCTGCCTTTAGCAAACAAATGACAACAAAGCAGCCAAGGTGAGGAGGGGAAGGATCCAGGGACACTAGCAGTGAGGTCAGGTGATAACTGGTTCCCCAAAAGCCTGGGGTACACGGGTCAGGCCAGAGTGAAGTGCAAACCCAGGGTGGCCTTTCTCCAATTTTACTGCAGGGGCATCAGAAATCCATCATCTTGCTGGGTGCAGTGGCACATGCCTGTAATGCCAGCACTCAGAAGCCAGCCTGGCTTACATAATGGGTTTCAGGCCAAACAAGGCAACAGAGTGAGACCCTGTCTTCCCCCACCCTCTACCCCCTTGGTTTTTCCAAGACAGGGTTTCTCTGTAGCACTGGCTGTTCTGGAACTCACTCTGTAGACCAGGCTGGCCTTAAACTCATAGAGATCCTCCTGCCTCTGCCTCCTGGGCTTAAAGGCGTGTGCTGCCACGACACCACCACTGGGTGGCATGAGACCCTGTCTTAAGAAATATTCTTTTAAGGAAAAAAGGAAGGAGAAGGGAGGGAGTGAGGGAGGCAGGCAGGCAGGGAGGCCATCATCTGCTGTGAACAAGAGACAAGTTGACAGTAAGGAGGGGATAAATGAGTCCCTAAAAAGAAAGTGACCTTTCTACACATACACAAGCTGTCTCGTTTGGTTTGAAAAGGTCTTTACTTTTCTCAATTACACTGAGGCCCAGTGAAAACTTCTTTATGCTTTGGTCATGGAGGGAGGTAGAAGAGAAGGGAAGGAAGGGGAGGAGAGGTGGAATTAGGGGACATCTGTTGACTCGTTGAGCTAGGCGATCAACATTTTCTTTGTCCAACACCGAGTGCTAAACGACAGTGACTCACACAGTACACCCCCACGGATATACCCAAATTTGGATGAGATCCCAAACATTTCCGTTAAGAGACAAGTACTAAAAAGNCATAACCATGGTAGCCATGGGCTCGGCATGAGAGCAGCTGCCTACAACACGGTTACGCAGCCTCCCGCCCCACTTCTTCCACACTCAGAGCGGATTTGAACGGAAGGAATTAAAAGTGACATTATCACAGGCTCCAATTGCACNCAGCACTGATTTATTTCCTAGGAAACCACCGACAATTGCTAATCAGCAATCGCACCTTACAAGTGATCACGACTTCACCATGTGTCGTGAGTCCAGACACCCTGAGCTCAGAGACTTCAGTCTCTTTTACTGTTCCAGAATATGAGCAGTCCAGTGTCAGGCACATGGCAGAAGTCCAAAAGATATCCAAAGTGTAATTAAATTATATTTCAATTGCCTCTTGGGAGGGGAGAGGTCCATTCAAAGCCATCCAATAATACTTACTAAACACTGGAGCTGGGATGGCTCAGNGTGGCTTGCTGCACAAGCAAGATGAGTTCAGTCCCTCAGCACCCACAGAAAAAGCGGGGTGCAGAGCTGGAGAGATGGCTCCATGGATAAAAGTGCTTGCTCTGCAAGTCTGGTAACCTGAGTTCAATCCCCAGAACCCATGTGGAAAGAGAGAGACAGCTCCCCAAAGTTGCCCTTTGACCTCCACATGCACATTGGGGGTGTGTGTGCATGGTTACACCTTCTCTTTCCCTCTCACATAAGTGCACACACCCAGCTTCTCTTTCCCTCACACACAAGTGCACACACCCAGAGGTGGCTGGATGCTATGCATACATCTGGAATCCTGGTGCTGGAGAGGCAGGGACAGGAGAATCCTGGGGTGTGTTGGCCAGCCAGTATAGTCAATAAGTGAGCTATAGGTTTGAAGAGAGATCCTATCTAAAAAAAAAAAAAAGGTAGGGCATGATTGAGAAAAATATCCATCTCTGGCCTCCATATGCTTGTACAAACAGGCACTCCTAAATATAAACATGGATACAGACAAGGTTTTTTAAACACATATTTACTTAATTCTGATCTTCAGGCAGAGATCAGGAGAGGAATTCTACATACAGGCTGTCAAAAATTCACCATCCTCCAAAAAACTGTCAAACAGGCACTATTCCCCCTGTTACTGATGGGCACATGGCCTGAGCAAAGCAAAGTGACTTTCCACCCAGCTGAGAAACGGAGGGCCAGATCCCATCCCAAGTACACGTGACTTCAAGACTATGCTTTTGACAACTCCACTATAACTAAGCAAGAAGCAGCACTGCCATCATGGAGGTTCCAGGACATATGAAAACTGACCCAGGAGTTATGATCCATGGCAGAAAGACATGACAGAGAAGGAAGAGGCCTGAGAGGGGGATGGGAGGACGTCAAGAGAAACTCAGAGTGAAGGGCAGCACAGGAGTCAGCACCAGTGAGAATCCGGCCACGTGGGTATGGGAGGAGACTCTCCAGACAGAGGAGCAATGCAGTGCTTTCAAGAGAAAGTTCAAGGATTCCTGGGACTGGTGACAGAACCACAGTTGAGAAGGGTGAAAAAGGGCTGGAATTGAGTGTGGAAGTGTAGAGGGCCCTAAAACCCAGGCATAAAAAGTGTGGATTTTGTTTTCACATAACACAGGCTGGCCTTCAACTCACTGAGCAACTAAGGATGAACCTGATACTGCTCCCAAGNACTGGGATTGCAAGCATGCACCACTGTGCCTAGCTTCTTGGAGCTTTCTTAGAGGCTGGTAGCACAGTGGTTGGTGACTTGGGTTGATAGGGACAATGGTTAGAAAGTACAGCAATAACCCCTATGACAGGCATTAAAGGCCTGGACCAGGATGGNGGCCTCAGGAACAGAAAGGATGTGATATCTCCATGGAGACAGAATCAAGACAATTTGATAACTCAGTCCTCTGTNGAATGGTCCTGGCAGAGCATGGAGAAAGCCAGGTAGAACAGATGGGCAGGTGGAGAAGCAGGCCAGCTTGATTTTAGCAGCTGGCAAAACACAAATGGAGACATCTGGTCAGGAGTTACAAGATGATAGAATTGTGGATAGTTGGGAAAGGGAAGCTATGAGTCCAACTCTCACATCCCCATACCAACCTCTTCCAGTTTTCTCATCCCCTGCCAATAAGCCCTAACCACAAAGTACAGGGAAAAGATCAAAGCCAGAGAGCAGATGTGAGGTTCATCTGCGGATAGTGGATACTAAGTGGGTTCCACAAGAAATCTCTGGGTTCCTCCCAGGAGGGAAAGTGTGAGGTAGTAAAGAGACAAAGAAAGGAAATTAAGGGGTTGGAGAAATGGGTCAATTTATAAAGTGCTTGCTGTGTGAAGGCCTAAGTTCTCTTCCCTGTATCCGTGTAAAAGCTGGGTGTGGCAGCCAAGCNTTGGAGAGGCAGCTGGAAGGATCCTTGGAGATCACTGGCCATCTAGCCCAATATCNAGCTCCTAGCATCAATGAGACACCCTGTCTCAAAAAATAAGGTGGAGAGAGATGGGCAGTGGTGGCACACAGCTTTAATCCCATCACTGGGGAGGCAGAGGCAGGTGGATTTCTGTGAGTTCAAGGCCAGCCTGGTCTACAAAGCAAGTTCAGGGCAGCCAGAGCTGTTACACAGAGAAACTCTGTCTCGAAAATAAACAAACAAACAAAAAAAAAAAAAGAAAAAAAATAAGGTGGAGAGTGATTAAGACACTAAATGTTGACCTCCGACCTCCACATGAACCTGTACACACAAGAACGTATATACACACAGAAAAAAAGAAAGCTAGCAAGTACTGAATCTACACTGGACTGGGCCCTTTGTACTTCAATTGCCAAAGGAGATGGGCTTCGGAATATTGGCTTTATAGATGCACCGACTGGTGCCCAGAGAGATCTCAGGTAACTTGCCAGGATTTTTACAAGTGGGAATCCAACTTAGGTTTGCCAAGTTCTTTGCATTACATAAAAGGAGGGAAGAAGGGAGAACACATCCTCCGGGGAGAGGACGGTTGAGTCCAAGAACAACATCCTAGGACGTCCAAGTCCAAAAGGCCTTTGCGACCGTTCAATCCAATTTCGCCTTTATAGATGGGGAAACTGAGTCCCCCCACAACNGGCAACAGTCAGCCCAGAGTCCCAGGACGTCGCCAAATTTCCAAACCAAGTGGTCTGGGACGAGCGTTCGTGACCACCAGCCAGCAGCGGGGTGGCTCGGGGGACAAGGCGCAGCGGGAGTCAGAACAGGGAGGATGCGAGGACACGGGGTGCTAGACAGGGCCCAGGGTGGGTGAGGAGGAGCGGCCTGCACAGTGAGGGTGGGGAGGCACAATGTCACTGTCGAGCCCCGCGGTCCTCTAACCTGGGACAAGGGGAGGTCCTGGGCCGGGAACCGCAGGCTGGGGATCAAGGTGGGGCCTCGCGCTGGGCCAGGCCTCGTCTGCCCCGCACATCCTCCCGCCCTCCCTCCGGGCCAGCCCACCCCGCCGCGCTGCCCGCCGCACTCCTGCAGCCTCACCTGCTCCCGCCGGGGCCGGAGCCTAGGCCGCTGCCAGGGCACCCCCGCCAGGGTTGTCAAGGAGCGAACAAGAGTGTCTTAGCAACCAGCACGGAAGTCCCGTCCCCTCACCGGACGTTGACGGCAATTTCACTTATTATTGGTGTAGAGAAGTGCCAATTAATTCCGGAGGCGCCTAGGAGGCCGGCGCTCGCGCGAGGGGCGTGGCTTAGAGACCGGGGAGGCGGGGCTTCGCGTATAGTCGTCTTAAGTATGCCAGAGCATCCGCGGACAAGCTGTAGTTGTCTTTGGAGAGAAACAAACTTCGTAAAGTTGTATTGCCCTGTGAGTGTTCGTCATTGGAAATGACAAATGCAGTTTGTTGGTGTCGTGACGCTGATCTTCTATTTTACAAGGACCTCAAGAGCCTGATGTAATTTATGTAATGCTTTACACGGACTGTCATTGATTCTCACCCCAGTAGTTTCAAGTAGCAGCATCCGTAATCCTGTCTGAACCGATGTGTAGAACTTGAGAGATGGAAAAAGAGAATCAAGGAATAGCCCCGGAGAAGGAACTCGAGTCCTTTTTCCCTTGCGCGCACCCTCCAGAGTCACCTTGCCCTAGGGACTGGGAGACACCTATACCATCAGATGCAGCTGTGGAAAAACCTGCTTCTGATTCTTCTTGGGAGGAAATGACCAAAGAGTGTTAGTGCAGCTAAGTGAGGGGAAGGTGAAGAGGAAGAAGAATGGATCAAAGAGTCAGTGGGATACCCCATAATTTAAACATTTACTCTATGCTTAACATGTACTCATTAGGGAAGTTCCACTAGCCGGTTTCCTGGCATCTANAGGAGTTCCTGGCTAGATGCTGGTGATTCCGGAGAAGTCACAGTCCGTCAGGAAAAGAGCTACGAGAAGAAATGGATGCAGAATCGTTTATTCCACACACTTCTATAGCAGAGGCTGGGCAGGGTACTGTCTCTTCTAGATGTGGCACCTAAGTGGGTGGAGCCCAAGATGACCAGAAGGCTAACAAGAGTGGGACAATAAGTTGCCCAGGGAGTAGTCAGTGGCTCCAGGAGGCCTGGGTGCAGGGCCAATGTAGTGTAGGTAGGAGTGAAAACACAGAAGGAAGTAGGGTAGGAGCTGGAGGGGTTTGAAATATGAATGCTTCCTGGTGTGAGATGAGCATGGAGCACAGTCGTTGCAGGAGANCTTCGGGGAAGGCAGTAACAAGTTCTGATCTGGGACAGTCGACCAACCCTAACCTGAGTGTGTAGACTGTGTGCAGACACCGCATTTGGTTTGAGACTTGGCAGTGTGATTTCTGCTACTTGTGCCAGCCCCCAGCTTGTCTTCCTGAAAAGTTCTGAGGGTCTGTGGAAAGTCTTACTCAGCCTCCAGATTTCCTTAATCTTCTTTCCCAACTTTCTCCAGGAGACGAAGGGCAGCCTTTGAGGGGGATGATGCTCTCACTTCTGTCTCTCATACAAACGTCTCCCAAAAGGGGTCCATGTTTGCCGTCTTCTCTTTCTCACCTCCCATTCATTCTTCCGCCCACCGCAATCTGGCTTCCACTCCCACATTGCTGCTGAAATTTCCTCTCTCATGGTTACCAGTGACCTTCCGAGAAGCAGAAACTGATAGACCTTCTTGGTCTTTATTTCACAGGGACTCATCTGCTGGCAGCACCAACCACAAGAGTCTTCCCACAATTCTCCATCGCAGAGGTAGTACCTATAGATCTCTTTGCAATGCGGACTCCAGGGTCTCCTGCAACCGAATGGGGAGAGGCAGGAGCNTGGGATATTCACAGGCTGCCTTGTGCACACTAACAGCGAGAGCCACTGGCTAACAGGGTACCTCCCTCTCTTGTGTCCCCGAGATCTCTAATTTGTTTGGCTCCCATCTTGGGCTCTTGCTTTGCTCCTTAACTTGAATGTGTTTTTTTCTGACAAGTTGTTATGGTTTGCATGTGACATGTCACCCAGGGACTTTTGTTTTCTGCGCTTGATCTCCAGCTGGTGGCACTGTTTGGACAGGTTGTAGAATCTTTGGGACATCAGACCTAGCTGGCAGGCAGCTGGGGAGCAGGCCTGGAGGGTTATAGCCCTGTCCTGCTTCCGGTCCTCCTCTCTACTACGGGAGCCACCACAATGTAAAGGAGACATGTCCTGGTTGTCATGCTTTCCTTTTATAATAGTAGACTATTCTTCCAGATTATGAACTAGAAGAAACACCTCTCTTTCTTTCTTTCTTTCTTTCTTTCTTTCTTTCTTTCTTTCTTTCTTTCTTTCTTTCTTTCTTTAATTAATTAATTTTTGAGACAGGGTTTCTCTGTGTAGCCCTGATGTCCTGGAACTCACTCTGTAGACCAGGATGGCCTCAATCTCAGAGATTCACCTGCCTCTGCCTCCTGAGTGCTGGGATTAAAGATTAAAGACATGGGCCACCATGCCGGGCAATACTTCCTTCCTTAAATAGCTTCTTCTAGGTATTTTATCATGCTGACAAGAACAATTATACATCAATGCTCTCTAACTGCTTGCTTCCTCATCAAGCAGAGTTCCAATACTTACTGGAATTGTAGATGGGAGGTGTGTACCCTGGAAATGTCCTGTCTTCCAGGGAGCAGTACTCCTGATGTAAGCCTTGTTGAGAAGTGCTCTTTTAGGACTGTCCCTAGGGCTCTTAGCCATGCCCGCAGTTCCTTTTATCCTCATCCCTTGAGATCCCGATTGCTCTTATCTGTTACTTCCCAGACCTCTCTTGTGCACCTGGCAGATCTCCAGCAGAATCCAGGCTGCCTCTACCAGGATGGCCACAAGCTTTTCAAAGTAGCATGTCTCAAACAGAGTGGGTTCTCTAGCCTGCTCTCCCCATATTTCCCATCTGGGTAAAGTGCTGGTGACAGGTGGCTGTGTCAGAGGTGCAGCAGGTGGCAATTGAAGTTAGAGGTGTCAGCCCACCAAGAGGTGAATCCCTGATGGATGAATCTCGGATAGGCAAGGCCTCTGAGACCACACACACACACACACACACACACACACACACACACACTCTGCCCCGAATGTCTTTTGCTTCTGCTGTGCCTTTACTTGTTTGCTGCTGCTATCTTTCTCTGGTATCTGAGATGGTGTAAATAGGTGTCGGGGGATTCCCCATTGCCTGTAATGGGTGTTTATCTCATGGAAACATCCCCGTCTTGCTGGGCATTTTTACCTGTGGATTATTATGAAGATGACTCCTTCCGAAGCTGTACTGTCTAATTGATAATAATAATGATAGCTTATACAGGGTTTTTGATGAATAAAAATAAATACAAGGAAATGTTAGGTGAAATGAGTTTCACCCAAGGAGCTGCATAGATTGCAGTTCAAGTTAATGATTAAGAAAAACAATTGAGTCCCAGGAGCCAGGCTCAGATTCCTTTAATCTTAATGCTGAAAGAAGCAGTCACAGGTTTCAGCGTGCATCATAGTTGAAACAAAGCCTTAAAATAACTTCAGGTTGGAGCAAATGTTTTGATAATACTTTAATATGAAAAAAACCAAGAAAACAATCTAAAGTTCACAAGGACATATAGCTGAGGTCAAAAATACAAAGCAGCCCCCAACTCTTACTAGCTGACATACTTTCCTCGATAGAGTTGGTTGATGAACAAAGGTGGTGATTAATTCCTTGTACCCATTCCTGCCTGCCCTCAATCTCCTGATATAAGAAACTACTTCTGAAGGAGTACACACCCCAGAGATTTAAAGTAGAGCTGACTGTTTTTTATGTTTAAAAGTTTAGGTTTGTGATTCCTTTAAGATTCCTTATAAGATTACCTTTCAAGATAAATAATAAAGTGATTGATTCTTTCTTGCAGCCTGCCAACAAAACAATTGTCTGAGAAAAAAATACCCTCTGCTTGCCCATATTCTGTTAATCTGTAACAAGTTACTTAGATGTAAATGTATATGGGTTATTGGGATGATTTTGTTTTAATCATGTAAAGGAGATGAAAAACATGTTTTTATGTGTATTCATTATAATCATTCACTTGAAAAATAGAATGTAACTACATTGTAATTCCTATATTGTTTGAAAAACTTTGTTGGGGTGTATAAGCTGTAGAGGAAAAATATACTGTAAAAGAATAGATAATGAAGAGGGAAANCATCAAGAAAGAGTATGAGTGTCTTTCCTAATCCCCTCAGATAAAAAAGTCTAGGGCAAACCCACTCTGGGGATTTCCCTTTGAGCCCTGTGTTACTGGAGGCTGGTCCCCCAGGCAGCCCTCACCACTTAGTCGCCTCCATCAGACACCAAGGTGTTGTTTTAACTTTGGCACAGTGGCTGTGCCTTAATCTATTGCTGTTTCAACCAGAAATTGTAACTCTGCAGTTATTAGCCTGCTTCTCTAGCAATGACCTGGCCACCCAGGCTACAGCCTGGTAGGAATTCTGTTCCCACAGGCACCGGCCCTGCTGCTGCAGCTAAAGGTAACTTTAACTAAATCTCTATCATTCTATTTATGAATAAGACTTGAGATTCAAAGGCTGAGGTAAAAACCTGTGAGCTCAGAGAGGCTGGGATGCAATTAGTTAACTTTCCTTGCGGGTGTCTCCGAAAGACCCATCCTTCCACTTAGCCAAACCAGAAAAGGCTGTACCACTCCAAACCCCGCCCTACTACTTCCTGTGTCTCTCTATCTCTTCAGGATGCTCTTTGATGTTCTATGATTACTTTTTGTCAGTTAGTTGCTAATGCAGCCTCCTGACTGACCCAAGGTTAATTGTATTTAATTAATGCAAATGCAAACTGGGGTTCCCAGTATGATCAAATATCCCCCAACACCTTTACACTTTCTCAACCATAGCCTACCTACAGGCAGTGACTAGTCTGCCACTCCTGAGTCCTGTCTCCTCACATGGCCCCATCCCTGCACAGCAATACAGTTGGAGTCATTGTCGTAGCAGCTACTTCCTTCCCAGGCTGTCACCTATACCTTTCTCTTCTCTAACTCTCCATTCCAGTCAGTGTGGTCCTTCCTAAACTCAAGTTTCATCCCTGTTTATCAGCTCCTTCCCTCNCCCCACAGTGCCCCATGGGATCAAGTGACTGTCCCCAGTTGGCAGTCAGGGCTCACCTTCCTCCTCCCAGGCTCCTGTGGTCAGCTCTTTATTCTCTTGCCCATAAGNTCCTGGGATCAGGATCCTAGGCAAACACAAGTCCCTTGAGTTCCCACCTCACTCCGTGCAAGTTCCTGTTGCCGACACCTCCTGTGTGTCCTATGGCTAGGTTTTCCTCTCCTTCTGTGAGCTCCAGGCCAAGGTCCTAACAGGGAACAGGTGCTTTGAGGTCTCTTCATGCTTGGCCCAGAGGGCCGGATGGTAGGGAGGTGCCTCAGCTCTTAGGCCTGCCACTGGATCAAGGAAGAAATCACACATGTGTGTGCTTAGCTATGAAGGAGAGAGAACAAAGAACCAGGTCTCCCCTCCCGTCCCTCTTCTGGAGCAGAGCTGGTTTTAAACCAACTTTGACAATCTTTCCAAGGAGCCCCATCTATGTCCGTATACCCTCTTCACTGAAATTAACCATTCTGAGTCTCTCTCTCTCTCTCTCTCTCTCTCTCTCTCTCTCTCTCTCTCTCTCTCTCTCCTCTCTCTCTCTCTCTCTATCTCATGAAAAGTCTTGTTATATAAGCCAAGCTAACCTCTAACTGTTGCTTCTCTTGTTTGGCTTCCCAAGTACTAAAATGACTGCTGCTATGTGCCAACATGCCTGGCCCTGACATCTTGCTTCAGAAAGAACCAATTGTGGAGTGTTCCGTTGGAAGCTCCACCTCAGCCTACCCCCCAACCCTGCCCTTCAGAAAGTCCACCAGGCAGCGGGAGAGGAGCCACTCAAGACCAAGCCTACAGGGTATTTCAGCTCCCGTCCATAGACCTGCTATGTGATTCCTCCTCCTTCCTTCCCCCAGATCACCAGGGAGTGCTTTGCTCAGATCAAAACTGGTCCTTTACCTTTTAATTCGGCTGGACTTGGCTTACTGCGTTGGTGCAGAAACCTAATACCTGGGACTCAAAATANTTATCATGGAGTTTATTGAGCCTATCAATAATATTTCTGTTTTCCATTTTATTTTCCTCTTTCAAAAATGATTTACTTATTTTAATTAATTAGTTAATTTTTATGTGTATGGGTGATTTGCTTACACATATGTTAGTGTACCATGCCTGTGTCTGGTGCCTATGAACTCCACAAGTCAGATCCCCTGGAANTGGAATTACAGATGGTTGTGAGTTGCCACATGGGTGTTGGGAATCTAACCAAGTCCTCCGGCAGAGCAGCCAGTGCTTTTAACCACTGAGCCATCCCTCCAGCTCTGTTTTCCACTTTACTATTTTCTACTATCTTATCTTTATTCTGTCCTGTTTTAATTAGATCTTCNCTTTCCAACTCTTGGGGATACAGACNTTATTAACTATGCGTCTTCCTTCTTTCCCAACATTTATGGTTAGCACTGCAAGGGACCCTCTTACCAGAGCAGTGTTCTGCTGGCCAGTTTTACATCAACTTGACACAATAGAGTCATCTGAGAGGAGGGAGCCTCAATTGTGAATATGTCTCCAGAAGATCCCGCTGTAGGCAAGCCTGTAGGGTGTTTTCTTAGTTAGTGATTCATGGGAGAGGGTTCAGCTAATTGTGGGTGGGGCCACCCCTGGGCTGGTGGTCCTGGGTTCTAAAAGAAAGCAGGTTGAGCAAGCCATGAGGAAAAGCCAGGAAGCAGCACCCCTCCATGGCTTCTGCATTGGCTCCTGCCTCCAGATTCCCACCCAGTTTGAGTTCCTGTCCTGGCTTCTTTCAATGGACTAGGACCCCAGATATGTAGGCAAGATAAACCCTTTCCTCTCCATTTGGTTGTGGTGTTTCATCACAGTAATAGAAACCCTAACTAAGACTTAGAATTTGGGAGGATGAAGCAGAAGAATCTAGTGTTCAAGGTCAGCCTTGACAACATAGTGAGACCTTGTCTCAAGAATAGCAACAAAAATAAATCTATTGGTTATTTAAAAGTGTATTGTATCAAGGCACTGGGTGCTGCATGCCTTTAATTCCAGCANTTAGGAGGCAGAGGTAGGCAGAAGGGGCTGCAAAGTAAGACCCTGACTCAAAAACGAAAAAGTGTATTGAATCATTTACAAGCTTTGTAATTATCCCACTTTTGTTACAAATCTCTACTTTCATTCTCAGTATGATTTTCTGGAATTTTTTAGACTGGCTTTTTGTTCAAGCATATTATGAGTTAGTATATTAATTACTTTTCTACTGCTTCCATAACAAATTATGACAAGTCGAGTGACTTGAGAGCACAAATTTATCATCGCTGTCTCTGGAGGTGATCTGAAATGAGTCTCACTGGGTTAAAATCAAGTTGTCCCTAGGGCTGCGTTCCTTTCGGGTCTCAGGGAGGTTGTTTCCTTTACTTTTCCCAATCAGTTGTAAAAAATAGCGTGCAGGGTGGTGGTGGTGGCGCATACCTTTAATCCCAGCACTCAGGAGGCAGAGACAAGTGGATGTCTTCTAGTTCAAGGCCAGCCTGGTCTACAGAGTGAGTTCCAGGACAGTCAGGGCTGTTACATAGAGAAACCCTGTCTCGAAAAAAACAAAAAACAAACAAAAACATAGAAAGGCACCGCTGGAAAGATGGCTGCTCTCCCAGAGGACCCAAACTCAGTTCCTAGCACCCACATGGTGGCTCACAACTGCCTGGAACTTCAACTCCAGGAAATAATCAGCATGCACGTACCCCTCCACATCTTTCCACACCCCCAAATATACATAAATAAAAAATAAAAATAAACCTTACAAAATAGANCTGTGGTGATATATTGTGTACCCTTAAAACTTGCCTGAAGATTAGANGACAGAAGAAGCCACTAGATTAAACATAGAGGCCAGGCAGTGGTGGCACACAGCTTTAATCCTAGCACTTGGGAGGCAGAGATCTGTNTGGATCCCTGTAAGTTCAAAGTCACCCTGGACTATAGGAGATTGATTCAGTCTAGGAGAGAAACAGAGCCAGGCAGGGAGTCATACACTTTCAATTCCAGCACTAGGAAGGAAGTAATATGGCTGGGTGGAGAAAGGTATATAAGGCGTGTGAAGACAGGAACTAACTCTCTTGTCAGCTGGAGGCTTTTTTGACTAGAGCTGTTTCNGCTGAGGACTCAAAGGCTTTCAGTCAGAGCATTTGTGGAGTTGGAGANNTGAGGAGTTTCTCTAGTGGCTTGTTCCTTTGTCTCTCTGATCTTTCAGCATTTCAATATCTGGCTCTGGGTTTTTTGTTATAAGACCTTTAGAAATTCAGGCAACATCTGGTNCCCAGCATGGTAAGTGATAAGCCAATGGCCTAGTGAGCAAGACCCGAGTTGGGCTCCAGGCAGGAAGCACTGCAGCTCACGTCCAGGGGCACAACATACAACCAGATGGGCAGCTCTCCTCGCAGCTCTCAGAGGTGAACTGGGTGACAGTGCCATGGCAGAACAGGATGTNGAAAATGAGCTTTTGGATTNTGATGAAGATGAAGAGCCCCAAGCACCCCAGNAGAACACTCCAGCTTCCCCGAAGAAAGATGTCAAAGGATCTTGTGTCTCCATTCACAGTTCTGGTTTCCGGGACTTTCTGCTGAAGCCGGAGCTCCTGAGAGCCATAGTTNACTGTGGCTTTGAGCATCCTTCNGAGGTCTAGCATGAGTGCATTCCCCAGGCCATTCTGGGTATGGATGTCNTGTGCCAGGCCAAGTCTGGGATGGGCAAGACATCTGTGTCTGTGCTGGCCACCTGCAGCAGATCGANCCCATCAATGGCCAGGTATCAGTACTGGTCATGTGCCACACAAGAGAGCTGGCCTTCCAGATCAGCAAGGAGTATGAGCGCTTCTCTAAGTACATGCTTAGTGTCAAGGTATCTGTGTTCTTTGGAGGCCTCTCCATTAAGAAGGATGACGATGTGTTGAAGAACTGTCCCCATTTTTTTTATGTTGACACCAGCCAGACCCTGGCACTCGTACTGAGCAGGAGCCTCAACCCGAGGAATGTGAAGCACTTTGTGCTAGATGAATGTGACAAGATGCTGGAATAGCTGGACATGCACCAGGATGTGCAAGAGCTCTTTCTCCTGACACCTCGTGAGAAGCAATGCGTGATGTTCAGTGCCACCCTGAGCAAGGAGATCCGGCCTGTCTGCAGGAAGTTCATGCAGGATCCCATGGGGGTGTTTGTGGAGGACGAGACCAAGCTCATACTACACGGGTTACAGCAGTACTATGTCAAGCTCAAGGATGGCGAGAAGAACCAGAAGCTCTTCGACCTCCTTGACATCCTAAAGTTTAACCAGGTGGTGATCTTTGTCAAGTCTGTGCAGCATTGCATGGCCCTGGCCCAGCTCCTAGTGGAGGCTGTGGAACTTTTGATTGGTGGGGCCCTTAGGTCATTGGTGACATGCCCTTAAAGGGAATTGTGGGGCCTATCCTCCTCCTCTTCCTTCCTGGCCATGAGGTGAGTGGTTTTATTCTTCACACACTCCTGCCATCATATATCGCCCTGGGCTCCAAACGGTGGAGCCAATCCATGGACTACAACTTCCTTAGGCAAGACAAACCCTTTCTCTTTGCAAGTGGATTGTCTCAGGTGGTTAATTATAGTGACAGAGGTTGACTAGGGGGCTTGTTTCTTCTGGAATCAGGCTACATAAACACCCTGGTGCCGTCATTTTCCAGGCTTGTGATCCAGCAAAGCCTCTTCCCAGGTCTCACAGTTCTCTCACGTTACTTCCCTTGCTGGGTTGGATAAGCTAAATATATGCCGAGTGCTGAAAGCAGTGAGTACTCAGCACAGAGCAAGCACTCGGTTACTAGTATCCAGTTAACTAGTTATCGTGTTAAGTAAGCATCTAGTCTGCACCAAGTGAGATGTATAAAAAACANAGAGAAAGTAAGTCCAGTTTCTTCGGCTATGGAGGTGATGTACATTCAGTAGGGCACTCTGGGTGGCCCNCAATAAAAGCAAACAAGGTGTTTACAAAGAGAGGTGAGTGCTGTGGCCACCATGAAAGAAATGTGCACCCGCTCAGTTCCTAGATCTGAGACATGAAAAAGATAGGGCAACATCAACTGAAGAATGGATCAAGAAAATGTGCTACCTGTCTCTTATACACATCTAGATGTGTATAAGAGACAGAGTTTACACACGCTTTTAATCCTAGCACTTGGGAGGCAGAGCCAGGTGAATCTCTGTGAGTTTGGGCTAGCCTGGTCTACAAAGTGAATTCCAGGACAGCTGTCTCTTATACACATCTAGATGTGTATAAGAGACAGACCTAGCAGGAAGGACCCTAGGATGACTGTAGCATAAAATAAGTTTGGGTTTTGCCCANTCACTGGGCATGCTTTAGTGAATCATTTCACTATTAGGATAAGAATTTGTACCTCTATTTATGTTCAAGCTATCTGTATATTATCTCTCCTGCAGTTGTACATCAAATATAATAATAATAATAATAGTAATAATAACAAAAAAGAAAAAGGTAGGGCAGATGACAGAATGATCAGGGAGCCAATTAGCCCAAGTGGTCAGCAAAATTTCTATGAACAATGTGTAACAAGCTAGACTTAAGTNGCGAGTAAAAGTGAGTCTGCTGGGAANCGAGGAGAAGGAACAATCCAGACTCAAGGAGATGCATGTGCAAATTCCCTCTGTCTGGCACATGTTACCCCAGCATGTCCAGGGTAGCAGAGTGAGGGCTGAGAAGTGTCCGGGCTGGCATGATGGAGGAGGTCTGGAGATACACACACACACACACACACACACACACACACACACACACACATACTTGCTAAATATACTGGGGAGGCTGGGCACCATGGAACGTGCCTTTAACCACAACATGTTTCAGCCAGAATTACATAGTGAAACCGAGTCTTAAAAAGAAACACATACCAGGCGGTTGGTGGCACACGCTTTTAATCCTAGCACTTGGGAGGCAGAGCCAGGTGAATCTCTGTGAGTTTGAGCTAGCCTGGTCTACAAAGTGAATTCCAGGACAGTCAGGGCTATGTAGAGAGACCCTGTCTAAGACAAAATAACCCCTACCTCCCCCACACACAGAGGCTAAGACATCACCTTCAGCGGCACAGCATGTGTATGGCATCCTGGAGACTGTGCCGAGACAGACGCCTCTAAAGCCTCCATATCTCCAGCCCCTTCTGCCCCTTTCCTGCGGTGTGGCAGGTGTTCTGTCCTACAGGTGAGAAATGGAAGTTCAGGGGTCAAGTTTCTGTCTCAGGCTTCTCAGAAGAGGCCTGCCCCAGCCTTGTGGCACTGCGGCTCTGGGGCTGACAGTGAGCCCTGTGCCCTGGGATTAGCTGAGCTGGCTGAACCAGCCCTATTGACTGGAAGCANACAGCTGGGACCAGTGCCACCCAACACCTGCTGNATACCTGGGTCCCACAGATGATGCTCCTANAGCTGGGGCCAGCTCCCTACTCCTCCAGAACCTGCAGATCTGCTACCACCCTTGGTTCATACTGAGGATGGAACCCAGGTCTTTGTAAGTGCTAGGCAGGCACTCNAGTGAGCTACCAAGCCCAACGGCCCTGCTTTTCCAGGAAGTTTTGTAACAAAAGGAACNAAGACATGAGGAATGGTCAAAAGAGGGTATTGGCTCAAGGGGATGTTGTGGGTGTCTGAAGTATCTTCCTGAGAGATTCATGGGTGGTCCCTAGCTGGTGATGCTCTTAAGAGGTGATTGGTTCAGAGGGCACTGACTCCGCCATTTTCTGCACTTATGACTATTGGGCTATTTCAGGCTGGGGCCTGTTTGGAGAAGTTAGTCACTGGGACATGATTTTTTGAATGGTGCATTGCCCCCAACCCCAAGCATGCTTCATGGCCACCAAGGGGAAGCCATTTTGTTCCTTCACACTCTTCTACCATGATGCTCTGCATCAACCACTACCCAGAAATGACAGAGCCAGCTGACCATGGACTTGAAACCTCAACAGCTATAAACCCAAACAAGGCCTGTTTAAAGGAGGAGACACTTGGTCACCTGCATGCCACAGGAATGACAGAGCCAACGAGGAGGAAGGAGTTGGGGATTCAGGACACAGGTTCTTGGGAAGGTCAAATGGGTGGATCCAGATCTTATTGCCTCTGAGAGAAGCAGACATAGTTCATTTGGTGTGGCAGGAGGNAGCTGAGAACAAGGCTGGCACAGTTCATCATCAGGCCTGGGGATGGTACTAAGGACTGGCCCGTCATTCTGACCCTTTGATGGGCTGGGAGGGAAGATCACCCTCTGGCACGCAGGACTGGGGAAGAGGGCTGTAGACTGAGCACAGAAAACAGCATGATGTTGCTGTTTGGGAGAGCAAGACCTTGAACAGAGGCAGGAGGGGACGGCTGTTCCTGGGCCATTTCTGGCTATGGATTTGTATGGTTAACGCTTATGGGGCCCCAGGTTTGCCTGCTACATTTGCCTATGCAGGTGTGGAGCAGGTGGAAGGAGATTTCCCTGGGTGGTGGGACATTGCCAGCTCAGTGGGACAAAGGGAGAGAGGGTGTTTGCAAGGAAAGTGGTGAAAGATGGGATAAACAAGGCATGTTGGCCGGCAGCTCAGTTTTCCAGGTGTCTCTGCCTACAGCTCCCCGGGTTGTATTTTAATACAAACCGGGAATCTCACAGATGCTCAGAGGCCTCAGCAGCGTCACNCGTGGCTTTCCTGTGTGATGTGTGTTTCCTCTAGGGCTAAATCCACTCTTGGGAGTTTCGGAAGCTCTGTCTTGCGTGTATACACAACCCCTAACCCTGCCCCTCTGCCCTGATTTTCCAAAGGTCACCACTTGAGGTCAAGTTCAGCAGGGACTAGTACCATGCTGGTCAGTACATCTAGATGTGTATAAGAGACAGCAGAGGCACCAGATGAGCCTAGACAAAACTGGAGGAGGGAAGCAAAGGGGAAAGTGAGACGCAGAGGGGCTNTGATACCATAGTCTTTCTCCTCTTGTACCACCTCCCAAGGCTCCCAAGGGATGCAGCTCTCTTGGGGTCAGGGCATGTGACTCAGGAAGATTGGGTCCTAAGCAACACCAGGGACCCGGATCCTGGAACTGGGGCACAGGTGGGGAAGGGGTGTTGGGAATGAGGCCAAAGCCGAGTTAGAACTGGGGCACTTTCCACACGGGACTTGCTTCTATGCAGCATTCCTCGGAAATCCTGGGAAACTGTATGTCTGAGCCTAGCTCAGTGGAACTGGTCANGCCAGGTGTGGGGCATATATGGATGGGTGAGGCTTTGGGGCAGGCTAGGGGCAGATGTTGCTCTGTGGGGGTCAGGTTGCCCCCCCAACTCCCACATGAAAGAATAGCCTCCCACGAGTAAACCACATGTTTATTTTGAACATTCAAATTTACAAAAAACAAAATTGGTAACAAAACCATGACACAGATCACACACACACTCACACACACAAAGTATCTCATGTCACTTATATACAAAATAGAGCAAAGTGAGGAGGGAGGGCAGTGGAGGGCACTCATTTCACAGTGTCCGACNACGATGACTTCACATGCTGGCTGCTGGCTGCTCAGTCTGGGAAGGAGCCAGTTCCCCACCTAGCAGGGGCAGGGGATAGGGTGGGAGGCGGGATCTGGGATGGCAGGCAGCTGGAGTTAAGGGGTGAGGAGAGGAGGCCCTTATCTGGGAGGAGACACTTCCCTAGTTTCCTCAGGCCAAAGGTGCTGGGACTTATAGGTAGGTGGGACCCAGTTTTGGGGGAAAAGAAGATGAAGCACAGTCAGAGGGGCCTCAAGGATCATTTAAACTCCCTGGCCAGGCCTCAGCTTCCCCATCTACAAGTCAAGGGTTGAGTTCCCTCCCACAGATCCTCATGCTCCTGTCTGTGGTCCCTGTTCATGTGTAACTATAGCAAGATGATGCCTTGGGTCGTGGGAGAGGCCACTTCATGCCTCAGAGATGGGGAAGCTGGCAGAGATCAGCTCAGAGCACCTGGCATAGGCTGAGGAGGAGCCACCTCTGCCTCCACTCCAGAGACACTCCTTTCCTGCCCTGCAAACTGCAGTCCAGGGAGAGGCTGAGGCTCGAGCATAGGTGAGAGACCCTTCATTGGCTCTGAGCCCCACATCCCATCTCTGCTTCTTCTGCACTCTGAAGGAGGAGGCACCATTCTCTGGGCATGTAACCTGCCTCCAAATAGAAATTGCACTGTTACCAGTTGGCCAATTCATACCAGGCAAGTTACTTTACCCTCTCGGAGCCCCATCCTTCTCTCCTGCATCACAGGCTAAGAACAGTCCTACCTCNTCACTGTGCTGTAAGGACAACCAGATGGTGCAGATAGAGCACTCTGCAGTTGCAGTGTCCAAGGCTGCCTAACAAGCCCAGCTCCATCTTCATCAGCCCCAGGGGCAACTCAGGGTCCCAGCTGTCTTGTTGGGAGCAGCAGAGGCATCAAAACAGGGGTCCACGTGCTCAAGGAATATTCATAGCACAATAGACAAGAACAGGTAGGGACTTTGGAAATAGAGAGCCAGCCCTTTCCCTAGTGATCCACATTCACAGACATGCCCCAAGGTCTCCATTTCTTTCTCCTGGGGGGTGGGAGGTGGTTGGAGTTTAACCAGGGTGACCTGGCATGGGAATGTGCTGAAGTGTCATTTTTCATTACCACTGTGACAAAGCAGAAAGGATCAGGATGGTGTGTCTGGTGGGCTCAAATGACTGGGCAGTTTCTGCCACATTCTTCCTAAGACTCTGTCCTCCAAGGCCTCCTCTAAAGCAACCTCTTCTAGAACAATAGCAAAAGCCTGATGAGGCTCAGAGTCCCCGAGGTCTAAGTTCTGAATCCAGCTGTCAC
>LZPO01068922.1:1496424-1508779 GCA_001675575.1 Neotoma lepida
AACATCCTGGAAACTGAGGTGGGCCTTGAACTGACATCAAACCAACATCCAAACCACAGCACACAAGAAACTGGTGTGAGGAGAGAAGGGGCAGTGGGAGCGATGATCCTGTAGCCCCTGTGGGCAACTGAGGAAGACAGACGAGGAGGGTCTGATCTCACACATCTCTGACATCCCTTCTGCGGCCTGATGTGGGCCTGAAGCATAGGGGATGAGAGGGTCAAAGGTCACCTATATCCACAACTCCTCAGGGGATGTTGTTGGAATTAGTGGGGTCTGCTGTGACTGGTGNGAGAACAGAGTGTGTAAGGGGGAGACCAAGCCAATACATTGCCAGGTGGGCNAAATGTCTCAACTCNCCTAGGTTGGACCGATTGACTTGAGATACTGGTCCCTACCCAGGTGGCTGAGGAGAGATCCATCCAGGGCAGGGCACTCTGGAGGTGTGGGTGCCTGTGACAGGAAGTGGGAGGTATGGCCAGGAGTGTGGTAGGAGGGAAGGCCAGCACATGGACAGGCTGAGGAGGGAAGTGCCCCATCCAAGGTCCCCAAAGTGACAGGCAAGGGAGGGGCCCTGAACAAGGTGGCCCCTCATGCCTTGGCCTTCCCCTTGCAGACATCAAAAGTGGCCTTCTTTGCACCTCCGAAGGCCTCCACCAGCTTATCTTCCCAGGGGAGGACATTACCCATCAGTGGTCCAGTGCAGTTGGCCATGCCTAGGACCTGGGCAGGTGTCAGGGCATGGTCCCACAGGTTGAACTGTGCAATGTCACCGACGAAGGCCTGGGTGGCATCAAATCGGCCCCCCAGGGTATCCTGGGCCAAGAGAACAACAAAGAAAGGAGAGAGACATGGGATGAGGGAACAAGGACAGAGACAATCAAGCCACATTTGTACCGGCCAAAGCNAGGTTCCCAAGGTTCTAGACCCACCCAAGGATGCTACCTCTCAAGGCTCTAGCCTTACTCCCAAGGTTCACACCTTATGCTAGCACCACTCCAAGGTTCTAGTTCTATGTATTTTAGCTCTCCACTGCCCATCTGCAAATTGGTGGGTTAAACAGGATGCTCCCTGCTGTTTTCAGTTCCTCCCATTTCCTTGTCAGAGGACCCAGAGTGAGTGAGATAATAACTTGGGGGTGCACACGCTACCTGAGCCTTACCTGTTCTTGGCCCAGGATAAGGATACCGTGTGGCTTGATGGGGTGCCAGGCTGCCAGGTTCTCACCAGAGCCCCGCAATTCACCGTCCTGGTAGGCAGACCACAGCCCATCCCTGGTAGTCCAGGCAATGCAGATATGGTGCCAATTGCTGTCCTTCAGGCTCAGAGGCAGCTGGGCCACCTGGACACAGGACACAAACTCAGGTGAGAGGCCCAAGGCTGGAGAAGTGGATAGCTTTGCAGCCAGCTCAACAGTTTTCCTNTGAAGACAGAATCCAAGGCCTGACTTGNGTTCCNTCCACGGTCTTTCTTGTCCCTATTCTCCCTCCTCCCACATGACTCCACTAAGAACCTCTCTTCAGGTCACAGGGACTATATTTTTGGTTTTCAGGGCTTCAAGGTCACACATGGTAGGGACAGTGTCCACAAACCCATTTTCCTTACACACCTAAAACAGTGCCCAGCACATAGTGGGGCTCATTCACTAGGACAGAATGAGCTTTGGACTCAGAGGCTGGGTCCCAGCGTCTGGCCCTGAATCTGCCACCAGTCCCTATGTGGCCTTGGGGAGGCTGTTCTTTTCTTNCAGGGCCCCATCTGTAAAGTGGAAAAGAGTGTACACAGNCTCGGCCTCTTCCTGCACCCAACNCAGACATGGCTAATCAATCACAGCCTAGCTGCAACCTGGGACTCTTGCTCATGGTGCTCTGGAAGCCTCTGTTAATGGCTTGGTGTGGTCTGTGAGGTGAAAGCCACTCTTCTGTGGCTTTAAAGGGCTCCTTTATCTCACAAGTGCTCTGAGATCACAACTTCATAAGGCATTCTTGGATGCCTGCTAGGTGCCAGGCCCCACTCCAGACTCAGAGGGTGGATCTGGGCATGGCTTTGAAAAATTNTGCCTGCATGGAAGAGCAGGGCTTCAGGGACAACATTGCCTGTGACTCTTCATCTCCACTCTCAGCTTGACTGGATTTGGAATCACCCAGGAGACTTGCCTCTGGGCATTACTGCTTATGAGGGAGTTTCTAGAGAGATCTAGGAGGAGGAAGGCCTACCCCAAATGTGGCTGATGGGTTGCAGTTCCCAGACTGACTAAAAAGGAAAACACCAGCTGAGAGCCTGCATTCATCTCACAGACTGTGGATGTGATGTGACCAGCCTCCTCACACTCTGGCCCTCACAGCTACAGCTGCTCCTGCCGCCCTGCCTTCCCAAGATGGACTGCGCCCCCAAACTGGGCCAGAACAAACCCTTCCTTAAGCTGCTTTTCTCAGGCATTTTGTCACAGTCGTGAGATGTCAGAGCTGGAGGCTGCAGGGGAAGCCAGCGGGAGTCGGGGTGGGGGGAGGACCTGCTGACAAAAGCCCCCTGGAAGGACATGGAACTGGCTATGGGACAGCAAAGCTGGTGCTTCCAGCCAAGCAAAGGCACAGAGGCAGGAACAANGCCGACTGCACGGTGCCCTGTCCAAGGTGCTGAACTCTCCATCTCGAGAGCCTACTGCTGCCCTCTGCCAGGTGGCGGAGGCAGGCCAAGATGAAGGGGTCAGGACAGCCCTCTCACGTGGAGCCCGGTCACCCCTGTGATCTTGGGACCCCAAGGCAACACAATGACCCCCTGGGCCACTGCCTCCTGTCTCTTGGACACCCAGTGGAGCTCCCAGATGTATAGCTTGTGGGCTGGTCCCAGGTGAGTGTGACCTGTGGTATCTGCTTTGGGGATCACCATCAGCCCACCTCTCCCCAAACAAGCCCTTTAGTAGTTCTCCCCCACCACCTCTGTTCAGGAGAATGCACAGGACTCGGGGTGCAGATGCCTGCAGGCTGGCCTCTAGCCATGTGACCTGGAAGTCAGCCTGTTTCCCCTTCTTCAGCCAGCCCTGCATCAGGATTGTCTATAGTCCCAGAACCGAACTTAGCACACAGTAGGTGTTTAATGTGTGCCGAGTATGGTGAACAGAATCAAGTGTCAACATTCAGCACCGAGGTAGTGCGGGGCACTGTGCTTTGGGAAGCAGAGCCCAGCCGTCCCTTGCTCCTGGACCCTAAGCCCCGCCCAGTGTCCTAGACTCCACCCACCTTGTCGTTGATCAGCAGTTCCATTGGCTCAGGGCCGGCCTCCAGCAGCACGATCTCATTGGCTTGCCCGGGCACTGAGTAGGAGAACGGGGTGCCCTGGCCCGAGCCACCCGACCTGGAGCGCAGCCACATGCAGGCGGTGAAGGCGTAGAGTTCAGGCAGCGCCTTGCGAACGCGGGCATACATGTAGTTGTTGCGGATGGGGATGCTGACCTTGAAGGCGTCTGGGGGACTGTAGGCCGAGGACCCTGGAGGGGGCAGGGCAGGGTCAGTGGACACTGCGCAATGAGGGCCGATGGCTCCAGGCCACTGGGGCGTAGGTGTGCGTGCNGGGGTGGAGGTNCCAAGTGATTTCACCTCATCTACTTTTGCCTCTGGGCTGAGAGGTATGATTAAATGAGGCCCAGGGGCTCTGGACTTCAGATGTCCTGAGTTCAAANCTTGCCATCACTACTTTCTGACCTGTGAGTCTCAACGAGAGAAATGCAACCTTCTTGAGCCTCCATTTCTTCAGTAAAATGGGCTAATGACACGTTCTCCATTCCACACTGTGAGGGTTGGTAGGCCCATAGTAGGCTCATCAAATATTAGTTATAAATCATGACTATTTCCAGTTGTTCACCAACTTAAGAAGTATTCTTTGGTACTCTGTGGCAGGCTGGTTCTAAGTACCTTCTATATGTCACTTCCTCACAAGCTCAAAAGGCAGGCACTGTTAAAATCCTCATTTTCCAGGTATACCTTGGCACACAGAGGTTATTTTGTCAAGGTCACACAGAAAGTAAGNGGCAGGGCTGGGATTTGAACAAAGAGTCAAAGACTCAACTCAGTATAGAGACAGGAATGGAGCCCCAGAATAGGAGGTGATGGGGGGAGGGGCTACTATGACCTCCCTCCTCTGTCCAGCAGGCAGTTAAGAGAGGAGGCACTTCACTTCCCCTGGTCCTCAAGGGTGGTGGGGAGGTAGCTGGACTGAGTGAGGAGGAAGGCCGCTGGCTGCCACAGTTTAAGTACTCAACTGGGTGNCTCCCTGGAGCTCCCCAGGCCCACCGCTCCCCTACAGCAGAACCCAGCATGGCCCCCTTGGCTCCCACAGGTACTTTCTGCTTCTGCTCTCCAGAGCTGGCTTAAGATCCCTCNTCTAGGAAGACTCNTGAGCCACTCCTAGCTTCCCCTTTCTCCCCAACTTGCCCTCACAAGGGCCCGTCAGAACGCATACATCCCTAATACCGCTCCCATCTCTCAAGTGAAGACAGTGAGGCCTGAGGAAAANAAATGACCTTTCAAGGTCACAGAGCAAGACTGTGACAGACTTGGAACGCAAGAGTCCTGATACCTGCACCTATACACTGTCCATTATGATTCTCTGACCCCTGGCAGTGCCAGGCCTGAGGGCCAAACAAATGACAGAAGCCTGGCAGATTAGTAAAAGGTGCTAATTGTGGATAGCTAAATGCATGGCCNTGGAGTCTGAAGGATCTGGTCACAGGTCTAGNAATTNGAGAAATCCTCCTGGGTCCGTTTCAGCATCCAAGCCCACGAGGGAGAGAAAAGAGCTTTGAACTGCGTCTCAGGTCTTAAGGGTAGCCCTGGGGCCNCGCTCTAAGGGCAGGTACTTCAAGGTCAAAGGTAGGTAGGACAGTTACCTGCTACATCTCTAGGGGCGGTGCTTCATGGTCATAGATAGAACAGATATCCACTACAGTCTAGATCATCTACTCACTGGTTACGTGACCTTTGACAAGTCACTTGACCTCTCTCCAACTCATTCTCACTACCTGTGAAAAAGCCTGCAGTCAGTGAAGATTAAGTCAGCCAGCCTGTCATTGCACAGCCAGCTCCTGGACCCAGCAGAACCAGATAGTGACAATTGTCAGCAGCTTTGAGAGTGACAGCAATCCCTCAGTAGGCTCTTTCTCTCATGGTCAACAGCCTCTGGAAGTCACAGCCAGAGATCAGGGCCTGGCAGCTCAGCCATCTGCACCCTGAGACTCACCGTGCTCCAGCTCTGCCACTCGACCCTGCAGGGCATTCAGCTCCTTCTCCACTTCCTGTCGCTGCTGGTGGCTGCCGTGACTGAGGGCAGCACGCTCCTTCTCCAGGGCCAGCACCTTCGCCAGCAGCTGGCCTTCTAGCTCGTCCATCTTGGAGTGCAGGGTGGTGGGTACAGCTGGGGCTGGTGCCGAGGAGAGGTTCCCACGGGCTGGGAGCTCCTGCTGCTCCAGAGGAAAAGGAAGGATGGTGATGTCACATGGAGATGCCACACCATTCTGCAGGCCACCACAGGTGAGCCTGGCTTCCGGTAGGCAAAGCTGGGATAAGCTAAGCAAAGGCAGGCAGCCTACGCACGGAGCCTGAATGCAGAAGGAGTGAGAACTCATGCGAACACAGCTTTGTAGTGGAAAACGATCACACTAGGGGCTTCTAGAGCCTTCTATGGCTCGGCCCCATGACACAAATCCCCCTCTGGGGGCTGGAACACAGTTGAGGGAGGGCAGGGCCTGCTATGATGAATTTGTGACCTCCTAGGACACGCCTGCTGCCTAGCCTTCTGGATGGGACTCTGGTGTCATTATCTTGGGATTGTTGTAATGATCCCTGACTCAAGTGACAGCTAAGGACTTAAACCCAGCTTAGGAACCAACCACCTGTATGATGCTGGGGAAACCTGTAGACTATTCTGAACTTATTTCCTCATGAGACAATTGTACTGTCATCTTGGAACTGTTCTGGGGAGGATTATGTGGCAAATGCCAATAAACAGAGCCTGCTGGCACCAACGTCCATCTCATTCAGGGTGTCCCAAGGCAGGATCTGACACTATCCAGCCCAGGATGAGGACAGTGTTCATAGTCCCTCTTTGTCCTGTCTTAAACCCTAGTGGGCAGAATCGAGGCAGGCAGGCAGGCAGGCAGGCAAGGCCACAGGTTCTGAAAAGGGCATTCTCTGGTGAGTACATCACAGTAGGTGCTCATGAGCCACAGTAGGTGCTCATGAACATAGTAGGTGCTTGTGGCACACAGTAGGTGCTCATTCATGACTGGTCAATGAACAAATTGGGAGATTGGGAGACTCTCTGAGAGGAGTCGAGGGCTAAGTTCAACTTGCCTAAGACCTCCAGTCCTTTGAGGAAACCTCACACCTCAACAGAGCTGGGGACAGCTGGGTCAGGGATGCAGGGCTCCCCAGGTGGATTCGTGAAAGATGCTGAGAGGGGCGTGTGGCTGCTGCTGCTGCTGCTGAGCAGGAGGGAGAGCTGTTGGAACTCTTAGTGCTCCCTGTGACTGCAGGCAGGTGGCTGCAGGCTCCCTGTGACTCCCACTGAGCTTCCCTGCCTCGAGAGATCCAGAGGGTGGGTGTGGCTTGTGTCCCACGGCTACCTTTCAATACAACCCAGGCACCCAAAACCCTGTGGCTGACACACACCCCAGCCAGGCTATGGGCCTCTCCCTGTGCACCACAGTCCTGACCACAGTCCTCATGTGGGGTGTTGTGGGGACAGAATGGTGGCACCAGGCCAATACCCCACTACCCTGCTCATGAGGAACAGTAGCAGCACTAAGGGTGAGGCCCTGCATCTCCTCAGCCTGAGACCACATCATTGGTTACCACAGCAGCTCTTGTGCCACACAGTACATCAACACAAGGGATACACTTGTCCCCTTAGCACAGGAAAGGTTAAGAGGCATGTCCAGTGTCACCAAGCAAATGACCAGCAAGGCCAGGGCTAGGTCACCTAGGCTGAAAGGGTCCCTAAGTTGTCCTCAGGGGCAGAGCCAGTGCCTTGAGGCTCAAGGTACTCAAGGGATGCTGAGAGACCCTGTCCTGTCTCCAGCTGGGGGTCCTCCCTCCCTCTTCCTTCCCCTCAAGTAGTGACCAGGACACTGCAGGGTTTGGCTGCTTCCTTCAAGGGGACACACAGGTAGCNGGGGGAAGTGTACAAGCTGTCCCTTGTTGAAGCTCCTGTTTGGTGGCACCAGGTGGCCAGGGAGGAGGGGGCTCAGAGGCTAGGCTGCAGCATCCCCCCACCCCAGCATGTGAATCAGAGAAACATGACGCCCCCACCCCGCTTCCATCTGCCACAGGCGCAGGCTGTGTGGCGTGGGCTCTGGGCCTCGTGCCAAGTGGGCCCCAGCCTGAGATGGTAGGGGGACAGCGGAGATGATGTCACACTATCCCCCACTCAGTGCCTGATAGGGCAGGAAGGGAGGGCTGGACTCCAGGTGGGCTGTTGAGAGTCTGTGGTAGAGTTTATTATATCTGGGCCTCGAGCCAAATCCCAGGGTTCTAGGCCCAGCTCAGCCATCATGAGCTAATGGGGAGAGGGGGTGGGGGTGGGAGGCTCCTTAATACTCAACAGGGAACACCAAGAGCAGTAGCATCGCTGATACCAGACATGGGGCAAACATTTCTCAGCTGCTCCTACCTCCTGAGGACTAAGTTAGAGACCAGGGTGTTGAGGCTCAGAGAGGGTGGGCTGCCTGCCTAATGTCACACAGCAGTCTTGTGCCCACTCCTCGTACCAACCCTCACATTCTGAGTCTCAGTTTGTTCTTCTGCAAAGTGGGTAGCATTGCCCTGGCTGCTAAGAAAGCCTAAAGGGATGATCTCAGTGGCCATGAGAAAGCCAGGAAAAAGCCAGGAAAGGGAGGCTGTGTCACACTGTGGACAGTCTCACAGAGGGCCCCATAGGAGAATCCTGTTAGTGTGACACGGCTAAGGTTCGGAAAGAAGCGGGAGAGCCAACTGCCTTGGCTTCATCCAAGCAGATGCTTCTTCCATGACAGGAGTAGAGGAAGGGCCTGACTTCAGGGTCCGCGCAGTCCACCCCTGCCTGTTCAGCCCAGGTTCTGGGGACAGTAGTACAGGCTTTTCCNCCCAACTGTGCCTATATCCTGGAGTCCTGCCAGCTCACAGCTGAGTGGCTTGTTATCCAAAGATGCTGTGCCTCAGTTTCCTTGTCAGCACAAGAGCAATATTATCTCCGAGCCCACAGAGGAGCAGGTCTGGGAGCTGGGTGGAGTGCTGGCTATTGTCACTGCCACTAACACTACCTCACTATGCCTTAAAGGGGCTAGAGACTCAGTCCAGTTAGCAGAGGGCCCCAGCACCGCACAAACCGTTTGTGGTGGTACACGCCCTGTGACCCCAGCCCTCAGGAGGTGAAGGAGGGTCAGAAGTTTAAGGTTATCCTTGGCTATATATGGAGTTCAAGACCAGCCTGGGTTACATGAGACCCCATCTCAAAAATAAGTAAATAAATGTCTTGAAAAGATACACATTTTCCATTATCCAGCCCTGAAACCATCTGTCAAATTATTACATTGAGAGAAAAGCTAGGCAAGGACGGTCAGCAGTCGGCACCGCCAGATATCAGGTGACTGAGGGAGGAGGTGGCTCAGGCAGAAGGCAGGGGTGAGANGGTCGATTCAGAATGAGGTGCCCGTGCCCCGACACCCCAAATCCATCTCACCCTGAGGCTTCAGCACATGCTGTTCCTTCTGCCAGGAATACTCTTCCTGCCCCACCCCATCCTNGCCNGAGAGAGCTCCTGATCTCCCAGATGGCAGCTTCCCTCAAGCCCAAGCCAAGATGCTCCAAGAAGAGAACTGGGTTCCAAGCTCTGTCGGGGCTTCTGAGCCTTCATTCGCTGGTTCATCCAGCCATGGTGTATGCCCTGGCAATGCAGTGCCTGCATGACAGCCATCAACTCTTACAGCTGTGGTCTGCACAGCTGTTGGATTTCTCACTTACGACATCTGTGGCCTCGAGCAAGCTGCTCGACCACCCTGACCCTCATTGCCGTCATCTGTGAAAATCAGGCCATATTTTTAACATCTCCTACATTCGGGGTGCAAGTGGTGAGATGGAAGGCAGGACCTAAGATNGTGTGTCACATGTGGCCCTCGAGCAGTTGTTACTATTACTATCTTTACTGAGGGACAAAATGTTGGAGCTGAGTGGCTTGATCAAAAAGCCAGCTGAG
Organism: Neotoma lepida; assembly: GCA_001675575.1. Taxonomy (NCBI): domain Eukaryota; kingdom Metazoa; phylum Chordata; class Mammalia; order Rodentia; family Cricetidae; genus Neotoma; species Neotoma lepida. The sequence continues at coordinate 1,505,650 of LZPO01068922.1, forward strand.
GCACCTGTGCACAATCCTGATGATGCTGAGCCTCCCCTGGTGTCCTCAGCAAAGACAGAGACCGCCATCCCGGATCATTTGGCTCAGAAATCCTGGCAATAGTCTTGGCTCAGTCCCACTGTGCTGTGGGCCTTGGACAAGTCCCTTGGCCTCTCTGATCCTATTCCTCCTAGGTAGAACTGTGGAGGACACATAAGCTCAACCGTTGTCCTCAGAGTTCAACAGGGATAAGACACTCAAACCATCCTGGGGTCACACTGTTAAATTCATTCCTTTGTGAGCAGCCTAACCTTTGACCTCACCCCACCATGGACAAAGACTTCTGGAGTGGTGCAGTGCCTGACATCATGAATTAGCAGAACCACACACATTTAAACCATGAAAGTCCTGAGTGCTCTACACCCACNAGCTCAGGGAAGCTTGCAAATGACCAGGCCTGGTGGGCGAGGCTTGCTCTTGGGTGGGTGTGGAGACTTACAGCCACTTTGGGAAAATGTGTCACAGTACCTACAGATGCTAAATATATGTCCCTGCTGGCACCCAGGCATCCCACTGCTGGGGACAGGGCCAGCAGAAAGGAGGGCTGATGGCCACCCAGAGAGACCATACAGTGTTCACAGCAGCTTCAAGCTAGAGTTAGGCAGAATCTGAAGGTCCGTCCTCAGAACAGGCTAGCAGGTGACGGTGCCGCTACACAGTGACAATTGGCCACTACCACAGACACCTGACTCTATGGCACAAGCACAAAGCCACTCAAGGTTCAAATACAAGCAAAACCCATTAATGGGCCAGGCATGGCGGTGCACGTCTTTAATCCCAGCACTGGGGAGGCAGAGGCAGGCGGATCTCCAAGTTTGAGGCTAGCCTGGTCTACAAAGAGAGTTCCAGGGCTATACAGAGAAACCCTGTCTCAAAAAATCAAGACACACACACACACAAACAAACAAACAAAAACAACAACTGATTAATAGTGACCACAGCCAGAATGGGGGGGGGACCCCAGTGACTCTAGGGGGCCCAAAGGAGCCTTCAGGACCTGGGAAGGCTCTGTTATCCTGGGAGTGCCTTCCCGGGGTGCCCACATGTATCTGCCCAGACCTGTCCACTCGGGACTTGTGTCCTTCATAAGTGAGCCGTCAACCCTTACAGACCATGGATGTGTGGTAGACCACATAAATAAAAGGCAATTGTGCTTCTGACCCAGCAGGAAGGGCCCCTCTTCCTAGGAGGACAAGAGACTTTTTTAAAGGGCATGGGGTGTCCCTTCCCATTCAACAGATGGGATCATTGAGGATCAGACACAGGAGGGTCTAAGGTCACAGCACAAGGGTAGCAGATCCAGGGTTTACAAAGCCAGGCTTCTTGCTAGGACNAAGGCCTACGACTTACAGGCTCAGTTAGGGGCTTTTCATAGCCCNGCTCACCCATTTTACAGACATGAAAACTGAGGTCTGGAAAGGGAGTGTTCCAAGCAATAAGTGAGTCCCATGCATCTGGCCTACCTGAGGCCATTTAGAGCTGGCAGGGTGTCTAGGAAGCATCTGGTCTGCTGTAGATTTGTTAGGTTTTTTGAGATGGAGTCTCATGTAGCCCAGGCTGGCCTCGAACTCACCATGTAACCGAGGATGACTTNAAAAGTCTCATCCTTTTGCTTCTACCTCCTAAGAGTTAAGATTACAGGTGTGTACCATAATGCCCTATTTATTCTGGGCTAGGGATTGGACCCAGGGCTTTGGGCATGCTTGGCAAGCGCTCTACCAATGGAACTCCACCCAGCCCCTCCCTGTAGATTCTTTACAAAGGGGACCCTGACAGGGGCAAGGAGCAGAGATCTGCCTGTGTTTCATCCCTCAGACTCTGAGCCCTCAGGTCCCTTCTCCCCAAGACAGAAGCGTGCGTGGCCTATTTCACATGACAGAGACTGAAGGAGCCAATGTATAATACATCCCTAAAAAGGGCAGCTGCTCCCGGCAGCCCCAGGGGAGCCTCTACACCAGCAGGGCCAGCCGCTGAGACCTGGCCAGCACCGTGCTCACTCTTACATGAAGGTGAGCACTGCCCTCACTTGTATTCTCTCCCTGGTTTGTAGATGGGGAATGTCTGANTCCTAAGTGTAGAGTCAACANGAAGAACCAGAGCTAGATACTGATAGGTCAAACCCAGGCTCTGATGCTGGGCGACCTGGGGCCAGTGTTTTAACCTCTCTGAGTCTGGTTTGTTTGCAAAAGAGGAATAGTTTCTCCTCCATAGAGTGAAGGGAGGATTAAATGAGATGGTGTGAAGTTCCTGATGTACAGTAAGTGCTTACTAATACGGACGATCATTGTCAGAATATCAGAAAGCGTGGCTTCCCTGAACCTGTCATCCGCTGGGATTCCCATCAGGATCCTCTTCACTATGGCCCTGCTCCAGAATGGGGGCAGGGAGATGGAGGGACAGGGTTTATATCAAAGAAATTCTGTCTAAACCAATCCTGAATCTTCACCCTACACATACATTAGCACAAAAATGGAACTCCGGGACACGCCAGCATGGCCGGATGCCACGTAAGTGGACTAGCTCCCTTGGAAAGTGGTTCTTGGCCACAGTCAGGAGAAGTCAACATCCTCTGACCTGGGAATGGTACCCCTGGGACTTCAGCTTAAAGGCTCCATTCAANAGACCAAAGAGGAAACAACTTTGCCACAGCTTGCAGAAGGGAAGAATCAGAGGCAACTTGCGCTCATCCCCAGCCATGGAGGCTAATGATGATGGGAAAATGGTAGTTCTGCCCTGCTCTGTTACAATGCCTGCTGGTGGACTAGTATCAGGGGGCTGCAAAAGGGGAGAGAATAGTGGGATTGAGAAATTTCTTCCCAAGCCTGTTGACTTTTTTCAGTAGACAATGAAACTTAAAAACAAAAACAAACAAACAAAAAAACCCAATGCTTTCTCTGAAGTCCTCAAACGCGCCTCCCACCTGAGGTGGGCAGGAGGAGGAGGAGGACAGTCTGATGTCTCCACCTATTGGAGTCAGGTCTGGCTGGAAGTGGCAGAGGTAACCCAGAGGTGCACAGGTGGATGGTGATGAGGGCAGGGAGTGGTCATGGTATGGCCAGGGAAGGCCTCTGGGAGGAAGAAGTCTAGAACA
>LZPO01068922.1:1508833-1521151 GCA_001675575.1 Neotoma lepida
AGGAGTGTGCCCCACAAAGGAACCCCAGGGTAGGAACACCCCCAGATATGCCTGGAGGTGAGGGACCAGCCAAGAGGCAGCTGGGAGTGTACACACAGATGCAGGCAGGATCTGTGGGTCGTGTGGTGTGAGCATTGGGAAGTCCCTGGATGTGGTTCAGCCCACCCAGGGGACCCGAGAGAAGAGCTAAGAAGGACCTTGAAGCAGACAGAGATTTTGTGGTGCNGGGAGAGGGGGCAGGGAGATGCATCTAGAAGCTGAGAAGGGAAATGATATGTGGTAGGGGACAGGGGTCAGATGTCTGAAAGGAGCCAGCAAGACAGAGACTGGAAGACCCCATCAGATCATGACCTCTGGGGACATTAGCAAGAGTGGATTCAGGGGGGCTGCATCAGTAACAACAGACCCTGTAAATCTGGGGCTTTTGCCCGTATTGGATGAGAAGAAAAGGGAGAAATATGTCAGTGGCCTAGAGATGCCTGAGTCCCCACTGAGAGTGGCAGTGTGACCCCAGGAGATTGATTCTGGCTGCTGCTGGTAGCTCCCTGTCTGCTGCACTCAGCAAACACAAGAAGGAGAATGCGGGGAAGCCGGGGCTCCCCAAGCCTGGGACGCTGACCGGTTGCCAAATCCCAGGTGCCGGGATCCCTCTACCTTAGCAGGCCCACTGCAGGGAAACCCACCCTGCCAAGAGCCAGGTGCCAGGGAGCAGGGCCAGGGTCAGCCCAGCTCTACCAGTCACAGACGTGGGAGGAGCCACCTGTGCCATCTGTGGTGCCAGGGCTAGGGCAGAAGGGAAAGTTAAGGTGAAAAAAATCCAATGATTTTCACATTAGTACAATCTTCTTAAAGGGAGAGTTTGCCCCCGATTGTGTTTGTATCTTTGGGATTGGAGTGTCTGGTGAGATGTAGAGTGTCGTGATGCCCATTGTATAGGTGAGAAGACTGAGGCTGCCCTTCCCAGCAGACCATGAGCCTTTTACTTGGTCTTTTTCCTGCTCTTGGCTTTTGGAATTTCCCCCCCTGGGCAGGGAAGAGGGGTGCTGGTCTGGCAGGCCTCCCCCTCTGCTGCTGAGCTCAGGAGGTCCGAGCTGGATTTTCTCACTTCCATAAAGGGAGTAGAAGCCTTGGGGGTGGTGAGGGGAGGCTGTGGCCCGNCACCTTGAAGGTGGGGGTGTGAGCAGCTGACTTCCTGGTGGTCTTCTGGGCTAGGGTCATGGATTTCTCCTCCTGCACCCCCAGATTGAGTTTGGAGCGATATGCATACTTTCTCTCCCCAGTTAGTTCTCTCAGGCTCTCNCCTCACTTCTGTCCAGCTTCAGCCCTGGGGGAGAGAACAGGGGCCATAGCATTTGCCCTATCTCTCCTCTCTGTCGCAGATCTGTGTCTGGAAATCAGTCCATGCCTGAGAATGGCTTGTTTGTCCTGCCCAAACTGTTTGTCTCACCTATACTTCCCCAGATTGAGAATTTGTAACAGGGAGAAAGGGAACCATAGGTATAATCAATCAATCAATGGGCTTAGCATCACACACAACCCAGAGTAGGGTCCCTACTGCCGGGGCTTCCTGTATCTGACCTGGAAAAGGAGGAGGTGGGAGTTAAGTGGGTTCCTATTGGAGAGTCATCCGCTGACTCCCTAAGAGTCCAGAGCTTCAGGTATATAAAGCTGGGCGTGGCCGGAGGGTGGGAGGTGGTGCGGGGAGCGTAGGTTGGTGTTAATGGGGCACTCTTGGGCATGAGAGGAGTACTTCCTAACAGCCGTGAGTGTGGAGCGGGTGGTGCCCTGGGTTCCCATAGAAGGACATCTAAGGAGAGCCTCATANGTGCCAAACATCCCCACACCTGTCTCACAATCAATTTCCACTACAAGTGGTCACCGTTCTCCCAATCGAGTGCCTCGGTCATCCTGCCAGGATCCCAGCCGGGATCCGGACCAGGACGCTCTCGTGGTGCCAGCCAGGAGCGTGCTCTGGGTGACCGGACGGCAGCCCCGGGGACCCAGGATCTGCGCGTCGCAGACAGGGCAGCGCCCCCCACACCTTGTGTCCCCCCGACGGCGCGCTGCTCACCTCGATGCGCTCGATGCGGTCCCGCAGCGCGCGCACCGCGTCCTCCAGCTCCAGGAGCAACGCGGGTGAGTCCCAGGCGCCGTCGGCCATGGTGTCGCGGCGCGGCCCGGCGTCCTGGAGGCCGCGCGGCAGGCCGCTCTCGCAGCGGCCCAGCTTGCCGGTGAGCTCGCGGATGGTGTCCCGGTCTGCGCGGATGCGCGCCTCCTGCTGCAGCGCCGTCTGGCGCAGCTGCTCCGCCGTGCTCTGCAGCAGCAGCAGCTCCGCGCGCTCGCCCGCCGCGTCCCCCTGCTCGGCCCCCGACGGGCAGGCGGCTGCCAGCGGCGTGCAGAGGAAGCGGCTGAGCAGCGGCCCGGGCGGCGGCGGGAAGACGCTGGCAGCAGGCTCCCCGGGCAACGCCGAGGGCCCGGCCGAGCCGCCAGCGCCGTGCAGGGCGCTCAGGCTGCGTTGCGGGCCCGGGGCGCCGGCGGCCGAGGCGTTGTCGGTGCCGCCGGGCAGCGCGCGCGCGGGGCTGGCCGCCAGGGGCACGCTGGCGATGATGCAGATGACGGCACCGAGAAACGCCAGCATGCCCGCGGCCAGCAGCACGGCCAGGAACTTCAGCGTGAAGCGCGGAGGGGGCGCGCGAGGCCCCCGGCCGCGGGAGCCGGAGCGGGAGCCGGAGATGTCGCCGCGGCCGCTGCTGCCGCCGCTCTGAGCCCGCGCGGCGGGAGGAGGAGAAGGCGGGCGCGGCGGCCCCGCCCCACTCGCTCCCCCGGGGCCGGCCGAGGCCCAGCCCCGCACCCGTTCTGTGCCGGGAGCCCGGGTGCGTGCGCCACGCCCAGGACTTCAGCTCAGGAGGAGGGCGGTGACTGGATGGCTACGCGGCGGCTGGATTCCAGGGCGACCCTGTTCTCTGGGCTTTGGTCTTCTCCGGGTCCCCCGGAATGCGGACAGCTGAGCCCCTGCGGGGCTCTGGGCTCAGCACGCTGCAGTTAACGCTCAGTGTGAGCATGCTCAAGACACAAATGAGGAAACTGAGGGCTCTGGGCTCAGCATGATGCAGGCTCGGTTGCAGTTAAGCCTCAGCGTGAACATGCTCTTGATACAAAGAGGAAACTGAGACCCATGGAGGCCAAGTGGCAACCCAAGGTCACATGGCTACTATGCATTTGGAGCAGCATTTGAGGCCAGCCACTTCTGCCTGGACAGGACTAATAGGGTGGGAGTTGGGGAGAAAAGAGACAGCACCCGAGGGTGAGGAGGCGATTTAACCTAACCTGTTTCTGCTGTGATCACTTGAGTGTCACCTGCCACCTCCAAACTTCCTAGCAGAGCAGGGTTCACTTTTCTCCACCCCTACGACGGCAGGGACTATCAGAAGCACCCCCACCTGAGTCCTTGGGCCTGCGAGCATCAAGGTTCCCAGAGGAGAACCCCCTANCTCGCTGCAGCCTCCATCAGAGTGACAGGTGGGAAGCAAACTGGTGGCGCCAAGACCAGGCAGGAGTGGGCTGTGTGTGTATGTAGGTTTTACTTTATCGTGTCTAAAATGTCTATATATAGTCTGTTGAAAATTAACTTCGCAATTAAATATTTCAAAAATCTTGCCACCCTTTCCAGGCCAGCCCCAGCCCCATCATTCTNCGGGTTGTCTCTGCCTGGGGTAGATTCCTGGCCTGAAAGAACTCTGGGAAGTCATGACGGTTCCTGCTGCAGCCTGGGGCTCACAGGAATTGCTCACTAAGTTCCTGAGCCAAGCCTTGACCTGAAGGGAAGGCCATCTCAAAGTCTCTGACCTCCACAGCTGCCAGTGTGGACATGACTGGAAGGGGAACCAGGACATTTCTGAGGAGGTATTGGTCCCACGGGCNTGTGTTCCAACTCATTCCNCTCCACACTCGTGGGGATTACGTCCCCTCTGCTCACTCACCTCCTAGAGTCAAGGTTTGTTGTCCAGATCTGAGTGGTAAGTAGCATAGGAACCCAGCCAATGCAGGAGCATCTGTCCATCATGAACACCCAGAGCCCATATGAGTGGACGGGAGTTGGTAACTTGAAAACCAGCCCAGGCAGCACGGCTCAGAGGCAGCATCCACAACTGGAGAGCTAGCCTCAGATCTTTGGAGGTGATATCAGGCAATGGGCCCCCTGAAGTCTTAGAGGGTACAGAAGACATCAGCATCCTAGCTGATTCTAACGTGTCCATGAAGACAAACAGGCGGACAATATCCCCAGGGGAAAATGTTCTTCGAGATGCAAGGAAGGCCAGGAGAGGCCAAGAGGAAGCCACTATGAAGAGCGGCACAGTTAACTGTGACTTGAGTGTCATCAGCCACCCCAAGAGTTTGGAGACAGGAGAATAGATGAGTGCAGGGGCTGGGGTTGTGTCTTCTTTAAACTGGTCCATTAATGGCTTAGCGTGACTATTAAGCCAATGGTGTGAGTCACCCTTCTGCTTAAACACCTGCCAGTGGCACTGCAGCTCTTGTCGGGGACCATCTTTTCAGGGATGTCTGTACAGTAAATGGCCTAGGAAAAGGAGCCAGTGTTGCCCTCAGAGAGCAGGGGTGCTTGCTGATCAGAGCACAGCTCACATCTCCAGGACCACAGTGGGGTGGGNCAGCTTGTAGCCCACCAAAGACNACCAAAGCTGTCTTAGCTCACGGTGTATTGTCTGTACTGTAGACCTACTGTGTGTGTCCATCTAGGGTGCCTGCATTGCTCCATGAAGGCACAGGGGGCTATTGCCTACATGCAGTAAATGCTGCTTTGATGTAAGAGATGAAGTCTCTCTCTACCCCACCCTGGGGGGAAGGTTCTTAACTCTTCCCCAGCATCCATGAAACCTGCTAGCTTGCTGGTTTGTTTTGTCTGTTTGTTTTTGAGACAAAGTCTTTCTATGTAGTCCTCACTAGCTTGGAACTCTCTATGTAGACAAGGTTGGCCTCAAACTCAGAGATTCCCCCCTGCCTCTGCCTCGGAGAGCTGGGACTAAAGATGTGCACCATTACATCTGGCCCTAACTTGCCAGTTTGCAGGTGAGGTGAATCTCAGGCCATCTTGACATCCTCTGGGTCTCCCCTCTCTAAAATGAGGAATAGTGAGAATATACAAAGGCTTCTGTCTGGGCTGGGGGTGTAGTTCAGCTGGCAGAGTGCTTGGCTGGCAGGCATGAAGCCCCAGTAAGTACCACATAAAGCCAGGGTGTGGTACCTGCCTGTAATTGCAGCATTTGAGAGGCAGAGACAGGAAGATGAAGAGTTCCAGGTCATCATGAGCTTCATGAGAGCCTGTTGAGAGGGAGAGAGAGAGACAGGAAGAGAGAGAGAGAGTCAGACAGAGAGTTGCTAATCTGAGCATAACTTGGCTTTCCATCCTGTGCCGGCTGCCTGCAGCAATCTCAAACTGCTAATCCCCAGGCAGCACAATACCTCCCATCTCTGCACTGGTCCATGGCAGCCCAGCCTGCAGTGTCACTTCCTCTATTCCCCTCTAGCCCTGGCACTCAGCACAATCCCCAGTTGCTTCTTAAAGAATACTCACTGAGGTAGCTTCCTCACAGGAGTGCCACTGCTCTGGGCAGAGTGCTGAGGCTGGACCCGTCTCTTCTGGGGATGCACCTCCTTTCTCCTAACAAAGAATTCCTGCAGGGATGGTCAGGGGTGTTCTCAGGGAACCTTCCCTAAGACTGTAATAGCACCCCATTTCCATCACAAGTCTTACATCTCTTGTTTTCTCTTCTTCTAGTGCTGGACACAGAACCTGTGCATATCAGGCAGGAGCTCTNTCCTGGGAGACACCCCCAGAAAGCCTCGGTTTTTATTTCTTCATTTTCATTCGATCCTTAGGTTGAGGGAATTTTGTTATAAATAACACATGTTTTTGGGGATTTTTTTTTCTGGGTGTGGTGGTGCACACCTTTAATCTTAGCACCCAGGAACCAGAGACAGGAGAATCTCTGTGAATGCCACCCCAACCTGGTCTACACAGTGAATTTCAGTCCAGCTAGAGTTACATAGTGAGATCCTGCCTAACAACAGAAATCCAGGTGTGGTGGCACTAGCAGGTAACTGCAGTAGGGTCTGGGCAGCTAGAAGGGCTTGNTAGCTACCCTAGCCAAAATGGCAAGTTCAGTGAGAGATACTGTCTCAAACAATAACACAGAGCAAATGAGAAAGACACCAATGCTGACCTCTGGCCTCTACACATATGTGCATACACATACATGTGTACCTGCACATACACGAACACATATACACACCTACACCACAAATACAACAAAGTAAATAAATAGACAAATAAAAGTTCTGCTCAATTAGTGTTTATCACACACTATGGCTAATTTAAAAGGAGCAGGCATGGAAAGGGTGGAATGTGCAAGAAATATAATTACACAGCTTCTGAAAACACAGGATATGGGTTGGTGGGCTGGCTCAGCAGGGAAAGGCGCTTGCTGCCAAGCCTGACAATCTGAGTTCAATCCCTGGGACCCACGTGATAAAAGGAGAAAACTGACTCTGGAAAGTTGTCCTCTGATCTCCACACAAGGGCATGCATGTGTCCCCTCCAATAAATAAATGAATATAATAAAAATCCTAAACACGGGCAGTTGCTAGATAGGTCACTTGGTAGTCTCCACAGCAGGCACAGAGCAGAGGCAGGATTTGAACGTGGGGCTTAGGGCTGCCAACTCACACCAGATAGCCTGAGCTTTTCCCTGGTTTTAGGGGTGAGTGTCCTGCAACCCAGGGAATCTCTCAGTTCTGGACAAACCATGAATGTGGCACCCCCTAGATCCTCAAAGCCAAGCCATGCTGCCACGCTTCCTCCATGTCGCCAGGGAGTGGATTGTCACCACACACCTTTCCCTCCTTCCAGCCCTGGGTGCCCTCCCTTGCAGCACCTTCGCAGTACCTTCTGCCTGCACACAGGCTGGGACCAGCATTCACAGCCCCATCTCCTATCTCCAGGACTGCTACATGGAGGTGCTCACACTCCTAGTGACTGGAGCCAATGTCCCCCTTGAGGGTGTGCCTGTGAGCAAAGCAACTTCTTCCTTTGGACATGGGAAAGGAGGCCGCCTCTCCATTGTAAGGACCGTGCATTGTAGTCTCCATGAGGTCTGGTCTCTGGCAGGAGCTGTCTCATCTCCCCCATCAGAGCTGCGGAATCAGTGATACCTACTGACAGGATGTAATGAGGAGTAAGGAAAGACACTGCATAGACCCAGGGATCAGGGGTCAGGTGCAAGGACCATTTCTTTTCTCTTTACTGTTTTATTCTATCTATCTACCTATCATCTATCAGCTATCATCTATATCTATCAGCTATCAGCTATCAGCTATATCTATCTATCATCTATCATCTATCTAATTATCTCATGTGTATATGCATGCACTCATATATGTATGGAGATCAGAGGACAATTTTCAGGAATTGGTCTCTTTTTCTTCTACCATATGGGTCCTGGGTATTGAACTCAAATCAGGCTTGGTGGCAAGCACGTCTAACCACTGAGCCATCTTCCGGACCCCAGGCTCCATTTCTTACCACACTGCTTTGTATTTCCAGGGCACAGGACAGTGCCTGACATTCAGAAAGTGACTAGTAAATACTACCTGCTTCCTTGTGTGTTCCTAAGCATGGATTAGGTGCCCAATGTTACTTTCCTTTCTTGGTGCCCTCTTGCCTCCTTTAGGACTCGAGTCCAGGACTCATTTATAAATTTGACTCCACATACTTCAGCTTCTTTGGAGGGAAGCAAGGCCCTGCTGGGGCCCAAAAATGTTTGCACATTTGTAGTGGATGCTGGGATGAGGAGCCCGGATCAAAAGAGAAGAGAATGGAAGCCAGAGGGGTGACAGCATGCCTCTTGAGGAAGCCAAGAGATTTCCACCCAGACTCTCTGCTTCCTGGAAGCAGCTAGAAAGCCAACCACAGGCTTGGGCAGAAAGGGGACATCTGTTCCTGCAGGCTCTGGAGGGGCCCCAATGCAGGAGGAAGAGTGTATTGTGCTGGCAGGGCCATTGGAGTTGTGAGAGTCCAGGCCAGGCCCAGAGAAGAAAGGCCAGTGGGACCAGAGCCAGCAAGACTNGCTTTTCCCTGGTTTTAGGGGTGAGTGTCCTGCAACCCAGGGAATCTCTCAGTTCTGGACAAACCATGAATGTGGCACCCCCTAGATCCTCAAAGCCAAGCCATGCTGCCACGCTTCCTCCATGTCGCCAGGGAGTGGATTGTCACCACACACCTTTCCCTCCTTCCAGCCCTGGGTGCCCTCCCTTGCAGCACCTTCGCAGTACCTTCTGCCTGCACACAGGCTGGGACCAGCATTCACAGCCCCATCTCCTATCTCCAGGACTGCTACATGGAGGTGCTCACACTCCTAGTGACTGGAGCCAATGTCCCCCTTGAGGGTGTGCCTGTGAGCAAAGCAACTTCTTCCTTTGGACATGGGAAAGGAGGCCGCCTCTCCATTGTAAGGACCGTGCATTGTAGTCTCCATGAGGTCTGGTCTCTGGCAGGAGCTGTCTCATCTCCCCCATCAGAGCTGCGGAATCAGTGATACCTACTGACAGGATGTAATGAGGAGTAAGGAAAGACACTGCATAGAACCCAGGGATCAGGGGTCAGGTGCAAGGACCATTTCTTTTCTCTTTACTGTTTTATTCTATCTATCTACCTACCATCTATCAGCTATCATCTATATCTATCAGCTATCAGCTATCAGCTATATCTATCTATCATCTATCAGCTATCTATCATCTATATCTATATATCATCTATCTATCTATCTATCTATCTATCATCTATCATCTATCTAATTATCTCATGTGTATATGCATGCACACATATATGTATGGAGATCAGAGGACAATTTTCAGGAATTGGTCTCTTTTTCTTCTACCATATGGGTCCTGGGTATTGAACTCAAATCAGGCTTGGTGGCAAGCACGTCTAACCACTGAGCCATCTTCCGGACCCCAGGCTCCATTTCTTACCACACTGCTTTGTATTTCCAGGGCACAGGACAGTGCCTGACATTCAGAAAGTGACTAGTAAATACTACCTGCTTCCTTGTGTGTTCCTAAGCATGGATTAGGTGCCCAATGTTACTTTCCTTTCTTGGTGCCCTCTTGCCTCCTTTAGGACTCGAGTCCAGGACTCATTTATAAATTTGACTCCACATACTTCAGCTTCTTTGGAGGGAAGCAAGGCCCTGCTGGGGCCCAAAAATGTTTGCACATTTGTAGTGGATGCTGGGATGAGGAGCCCGGATCAAAAGAGAAGAGAATGGAAGCCAGAGGGGTGACAGCATGCCTCTTGAGGAAGCCAAGAGATTTCCACCCAGACTCTCTGCTTCCTGGAAGCAGCTAGAAAGCCAACCACAGGCTTGGGCAGAAAGGGGACATCTGTTCCTGCAGGCTCTGGAGGGGCCCCAATGCAGGAGGAAGAGTGTATTGTGCTGGCAGGGCCATTGGAGTTGTGAGAGTCCAGGCCAGGCCCAGAGAAGAAAGGCCAGTGGGACCAGAGCCAGCAAGACTNCCGTCTGTTGCTCTGAGGGTTGGGCTGGGTTCCCTTCAGGCACTTTTATCCANTGAGCCCTGCATGTACTTTGGAGATTCAGGAGCTGGTTTCCCATATGTGGGTCTCTTTTGTCCCTGGGCACATCCAGGTGNGTCTGCTTTCTACACAAAGGGGGTTTAGGGAGGGCTGGGGTTCTACAGATGCTNCCTTTAGAGCCCAGGGCTTTGGGAAATGTCCCTTCTTGTCTGTGAAATGGGTCTGAACAGCTCTGATTTGGCTACAGTAAGGAAGGGCCCCAGGACCTTGCCTGCGTGGCCCTTCATATGTGCCTGGCAGCAACTCTCGATGCCATCTGGTTCCTCCTGTACCCAGGGTGAATCTAAAAATGGGGGCCAGATTAGGGANGCTCTCTGGCTGGAAAATGGGACAGCACNGGAGGTCAGGGCAGGTAGGAAGCCCTGTGAGCCAGGCCCTTCTTGCTTCTATCCCTGGGCTACAGCCTCAGGTGACTCCAGCCTTGGGTCTGTCCAGTCTACAGTCCACCTACCACCCGCCATAACTGCAGCCACTAGCCAACTGTACCCACACACTATTTTTCAAATTTGAAAACAAGANGCATGGAGGGACGTGACTTTTGCAGGATTAACAGGAGGTATGTGACAAGGAGAGAAGTTCTCGTGAGATGGCACTGTCATAGTAAGTACTGCTACGAAGCACCTCACAAAATCCTAAGGAAACCCTGTGCCACTGCCACCATTCCTATGCTGCAGACAGTGATACTGAAGCACGGAGCGGTTAAGCAAGTGGCTTCAGGTCGCTCAATGGCTAATTTGCGGAGCTGGCATTCAAATTCACCCACTGAAACCCAAGCTATGGGGATACACTGTGTCTCAACTGGCCTGACCAAGTCCAGTACCTGGAGCAGGATCTGAGGACATGGCTGAAGGGTCTGTTAAAAATATCCACAGAAGCCTGGCATAGTGGCACACACCTTNAATCCCAGCACTTGAGAGGCAGAGACAGACAGATCCCTGTGAGTTCGAGACCAGCCTGGTCTACAGAATGAGTTCCAGGACAGCCAGGGATACATTAGTGAGATCTTGTCTCTAAAAAACAAAACAAAACAAAAGTGTCCATAGACACTTAGGAAGAGCCATGTTGGGCCCACTGCAGAAAGCAATGACTTCACTCTTGCCCAGTGGCTGCCTCTTTAGGCCAGTCAATTTGCCCATCTTTCCCATCTCTGATGCAATCTCAGTGTGTTCAGTCACCTCTGGGTTTTACTAGATTCTCTCATGTGTGAGGTGTGTGTGTCCATCCATGTATCTATAGAGAGGCCAGAGGTCAATTGTTAACTGTCTTTCTCTACCGATCCCCACCTTTTGAAACGGGTTCTCACTGACTGTGAAACTAGTACATTTGGCTAGGCTTGTTGGCCAATGAGCTTCAGGGATCTGCCTGTCTCTGCCCAACCCCCCTCCACCCCCAACAATGGAGTTACTGGCAAGTGCCACCATACCTGGGTTTTTACAGGGCTGCTGGGGATCCAAACTCGGGACTTCAGGCTTGTGTGGCAGGCACTTTACCAACTGAGCCATTCTCCAGCCTCCTTTACCAGAATCTTCAGGTACTGAAACAGGCTGGGTAGCTCATTTGATAGAANGCTCTTCTAGCACACATGGGACCTGGTTTGGTCTCCAGCACCGAGTAAGCTGGGCATGGTGGTGCATGGCTGTAAGTCACTTGGGAGGTTGANGCAGGAGTATCAGGTTAGATCATAGGTCATCCTTGCCTACGAAATGAATTTGAGGCCAGCGTGGGCTGGAGATCTAGAGAGGGAGTCTTATGTGTGCTCAGGACTACAGCCTGGTCTACAGAACAAATTCCAGGACAGCCAGGGCTATATAGAGAAACCGTGTCTTGAAAAACAAAGCAAAACAAACCAACCAAACAAAAAGACTATAACCCCATCTGTCCTTCACCAGATGCCTCTGCATTCTCAAGCATAGGGACTTGGGGTTAGGGGGAGGATGGATGGGGAATCCCACCTGGCTNGGTTCTCCAGAGTTTAGATGTCACGGAAGGTGCCAGAAGCTGGCTCCTCACTATGGTGCCTCTGTAGAGTCTTCAGACATTGCCAACATTCCTGCTGGGCAAAGCATCCTCTGGCTGGCTGCCTGCTTACAGGGAGTTCCCATCACAACTTATCTCCAGAGGGGGCTTGGGTGCGTNTGTGCACGGATCCATCTAATTTAAGCTCCTTGGATAGGAACATGAGCTCCTTTCCTGGTCCCCCTCAATCCTCTGGAGCAGCCAGGTCAGATCATACTTCAAAATAGCTCTTGTCACTGGGGAGATGGCTCAGCAGGTAAAAGTGCTTGCCACTCAGGCCTGAGGACCTGAACTCAGTCCCCAGAACTCACAGTGGAAGGAGAGAACTGACGCCACAAAGTTGGCCTCTGACCTCCACATGCATGCCATGGCATGCACAAGCCTTCAATGATCCACACATGACACGTACACAGTAGCAATAAACAAATNTTAAAGTTTTTAATTTCTTAATTTTTAATATACATGTGTGGCTATGTGAACTTATGTGAACTACAACCATGCAGTGTCCTTGGAGACCAGAAGAGGGTATCAGATCCTCTGGAATGGGAGGTATAGACCATTGTGAGTCACTGTGTGGGTGCTGGGAACTGAACCCAGGTCCTCTGCAAGAGCAGTAAACCTCTTAACCACTG
>LZPO01068922.1:1521196-1533991 GCA_001675575.1 Neotoma lepida
AAAAAAAAAAAAATAGCCCTCAAACCAGCCACATTCTCCAAGGTTCATCCTGCGGCCTGGAAAAGCATGTTCCTTACTGGGAGTCTAGGCTGAGCCCAAAGGAGCCCATCCCTGCTTCATAGGATGTCGCAGACATGGACAGACAGATCCTGAGTTCTCTCCTCAGTTCCCTCACTTCCAAATTCCCATCAATGTCTGCCATGCACTTGGTTCTTCCTGGGATGAGATAAGTAAGAGAGTTTGGAAAACAGTGAGTGGCATTAGCTGTCCCCAAGAAGACCCCANCCCTCTTGACCTCNCACCTCTTAGATGGCTCCCTAGCTCTGTGGCCACGTGAGGTCACGGGAAAAGAAGGGGGCCCATTTTGCCCTGCCCCTATGCCACACTTTGAAGTGAGCACAAGGTATCCACTGGAGGTCTGGACTGGAAGGGGACAGCAGGTTGCAGAGGAAGTGATAGATCAGAGTGATGTTTCCATACAGGGGTCACTTAGTCATAGATGNTGGTGGCTGGCTGGAAAGGAATGAGTCACAGGCAGGAACAGGGTTTGGGCTTCCTAGGGAAANGGGATGGATGAGTCAGATAGCCTCGGGAGGCCACATGTGGTCGGGAGCTATGTTTTGAATGTGGGACCTAAGGGGTTCACACTGAGATAGAACAGGGGATTTGAGAGCAAGGACCCTGAAGTCAAGCNATCTAGCTTCCATCCCTGCTGTACAATTTACTAATGCTGTCGCCAGAGCAGGTGGCTCAACTTCTCTCCAGCTTCAGTGGCTGCACCATGGGGATTAATGGAAGACTCAAATGCACAGTCAGAGCCTGGCTCCCAGCAACCCCATGAAGAATGGGACCTTACTGTCCTTTCCTATTGTGTGTGTGTGTGTGTGTGTGTGTGTGTGTGTATGTGTGTGTAGATGGGGGTGTATACTTGTTAGTGTGGGTGTGTACACGTGTGCAGGTATGTGTATATGTGCAGAGGCCAACCATCATCAGCCGGTGTCTCCTCGACTTTTCTCCACTTTTTATTTATTTGCTTGTAAATTTTCTGTGTGTTCACGTATGCGTAGTCAAAGGACAAACTGGGAGAATTGGGTCTCTTCTTCCACCAGGGGCCCCCTGGGGATCGAACTCAGGTAATCAGGCTTGACAGCAACTGCTTTAACTCAGAGACACCTTGATCCACTTTTACTTTTTGACACAGGATCTCTGATTGACCCTGGAGCTTGTGAAATCAGCTAGGCTGGCTGGCCAATAATCTGCAGGGATCTGCCTCTCCCTGCCATTGCCCCAGCCCAACGCTGGGGTAACAGTCCTGGGCCACCATGCCTGGCTTTTTTGTGATGCTGGGGGATCAACATGCTTTCAAATCAGGCACTTTATAGACTGAGCTGTCACCCCAGACCCTTTTCCCATTTTATAGATAAGGAAACCAAGGTACGGAACAGGCAAGAGATGCACCATGGGTTCCACAGAGCTAGACAGTATGGCTCCAACGATCCTGTTGTCGGAATGGTGTGAATGGTCAGTAGGACTGCTGGGGGCCCAGGCTTGGGGCTCTCTCTNAGAAACCTGCCTGCCAGAACCTAGGACCTCTCTGGGCATTAGAGGAACTGTCATAGTGAGCCAATCCTTACACATCCCACTCTGCGCATGCTCGCCCTGTCCTTATTTTCCAAGTGAAGAAGGAAGTACAGACTGGGTAACTGGCCTGGCTGAGATCACAGAGGGCAGAAACTCCAGCCGGTCATTTTACTATCTTCAAGCTCTTTGTGGTGGCATTGGGCAATGTTAGCTGGTCCCAAGCAGCTGGGACATCGAACCGGATGCCAGGCGCAGCCACATCTGACCACAGACCTGGAAGATGTGTCTTCTTAGCCGCCACCTCCTTC
Organism: Neotoma lepida; assembly: GCA_001675575.1. Classification (NCBI taxonomy): domain Eukaryota; kingdom Metazoa; phylum Chordata; class Mammalia; order Rodentia; family Cricetidae; genus Neotoma; species Neotoma lepida. The sequence goes on from LZPO01068922.1 coordinate 1,523,086, forward strand.
CACACTCCCAGACAATTCAGCTTGCCAGGGCGACCCACCTGTTTTCCACCAAGGTAAAGGAACACTGAGGCCTGGTGAGAGGTGACCAGCAGGTTCCCACTAGGCCTCATGAGTTTGGNACAAGGCTCTTCATGGCACCTGAGTTTGAAAAGCAGGAGGTGATGAGCTCCTGGAGGTAGCAGAGGTCTCCAAAGGAGCCAGAGAAGTGACATCACGCTATGACCCTCCATTGGGGACAGAGGCATGCTTGCCTTTCCCAGAGTGCATCTTGGCTCCTTGCAAACAGCCAGGAGCCTCCGCTGTGACAGAGAATGCCTGGGACACCAAAGCCACCCCCAAAGGCTATTGCTCATGGCTCCATCTTAGACCACGAAGCAAGAATGAGCAGAGGACGTGGCAGGGGATGTCATTATTTCCCAGAACACAGAACCCCTGCCACCCAGCNTGTCCTGCTTCCATCAACCCTCTGCTCTATAGATCATTCCCTGGGCCCACTTACTCATAAAGGCCACTGCCAACCATCACAGGCCTTTGTCATTCTCTGAGCTCACAAAGCCTTTGGAAAGGGCAGAAAAGACTTTGGTCCCAAGTTTCTCTAATGAAGGCTACATCCCAGCTGAGGGACAAGAGGGGACCTGGTCCCATCTAGCTTCAACTCTCAGATCAGATGTGGGGCTCCTGGGTGACTGCCTTCCGTTAGGCTTTGTCATGGCTGTCCTCAGATCTCAGTCCCACAGCGATTACAGACGCCTGGGAGGCAGCAGGAGCTCGTGAATGACAGCAGTGACATACTTGCTGCATAGATGAAGCTGTGCTTGTCAATCCTCTGTTTGGGAATTGATTTTGTTTCCAGTGGTTCAACTGTCTCTTATACACATCTCGTGAATGACAGCAGTGACATACTTGCTGCATAGATGAAGCTGTGCTTGTCAATCCTCTGTTTGGGAATTGATTTTGTTTCCANTGGTTCAATGTAGGAAACACACAACATAAAATTGACCATGTTTACCATGTTAATGTAATTCAGCAGTATTAAGCNCTTTTGTGATGATTTTCCATTTTCTGTGTTCTTATATGTGTGTACACATGTTGAGGAGTGTGCATGTGTGGAGGACAGAGGTTGACACTAGGCATCTTCCTCCATAATTCGCTACCTTTTTGTTGTTGTTGTTGTTTTTTCAAGACAGGGTTTCTCTGTGTAACAGCCCTGGCCATCCTGGACCTCACTCTGTAGACCAGGCTAGCCTTGAACTTACAGAAATCTGCCTGCCTCTGCCTCCTGAGTGCTGGGATCAAAGGTGTGCACCACCACTGCCTGGCCCACTACCTTATTTTTAAAATACTATATTTCACTCATTTTGTGTATGTGTGTCTGATAGGCCACGGATGCCATGGTGTAAGAATGGAGATCAGAAAGCAACTCTATGGAATCGCTTCTCTCCTTCCACTTTACATGGTCCAGAAGAAGTCAGGTTTGCCTGGCAAGGGCCTTACCTTCTGAGCCATCTCACTGGCCCTTCACCTTATTTAATTTTTTTAAAAGATTTTTTTCTTACTATGTGTGCGTCTGTATGTCACAGATGTGTAGGTATCTGTGGAGACTAGAAGAGGATGTTGAATCCTCTGGAGCTGGAGTCACAGGTGGTTGTGAGCCCACTTGACATGGGTGCTGGGAACCAATCTTGGGTCCTCTGGAAGAGCAGGAAGTATGGTACTGAGTCATCTCTCCAGCTNTGTTCTCTACCTCATCTTTTGAGACAGGTCTCCCACTGAAACTGGGGCTCATTGATGTAGCTAGCCTGGCTCCCTTGAGCTCTCTATGTAGCCAAGATTGACCTTGAACTCCTGATCCTCTTGCCTCTACCTCCCAAGTGCTGGGATTCTAGCCATGTGCCACCACACTCAGCTGCTTTTATAATGCCATACCACCACCACCTTTAGAGCTCTTATGCTGACTCTCCATTCCCCTGCCCAAAGCCCCCCAGGCCCAATTCTACAAAAGTATCTCAGTATCAGCAGAGTCACACAGACTTTGTCCTGCAGCTGGCTTGCTTTGCCTAGCATCCAGTCCTCAAGGTCCATCCCCATTGTAGCTTGTATCAGAATTGTCTTCCTTATCAAGACTGAACAGTGTTCTACTGTAGTAGACATCACATTTTACATTTTTATTCACCCACTGATGCCCCTGGGTTGCTTCTACATTTTCGTCCTTGCTATTTGTGCCACTCTTGGTGTGAGGAAACACCACTTGACGATCTTGCTTTAAGGTTAATCAGAAGTAAGATTGCAGATCCCATGGTAATTCTTTTTAATTTTTTTTTGTTTTGTTTTTTGAGACAGGTTTTCACTGTGTAGCCCTGGCTGTCCTGGAACTCGCTCTGTAGAACAGGATGGNCTGGAACTCACAGAGATCTGCCTGTCTCTGCCTCTCAAGTGCTGGGAATAAAGGTGTATGCCATCGCCACTGGGCTAGTTTTAAATTTTTAAGCATCTTTCACACTGTTTTCTACAGTGGTTGTGAAGTTCCTCCTCTCCCCCTTTTCACCAGAGTGTCATGTAGTCCAGGATGGGCCTCGAACCTGATCTGAAACTTCTGGTCCTCCTGCCTCCATCTCCTGAGTGCTGGGGTCACAGGCATGCACCAGGCATGCACCACCACGCCATGTCGATGCAGTGCTGAGATCAACCTCATGGCCTGTTCGTACAGGGAAAGCACTCTCTCTACCCATTGAGCCACAGGCCCAGCCCTCACTGCAGTTGTGCCTGGCATCTCCCAACTGGTTACTGATGCAGACCATCCTGGACTTACTGGACCTCTGCAGATTCTTTCCTCTTTGGAGAACTGTCTGTCCAAGTCCTTTGTCCATTTTGTTGTTTTTGTTTTGTTGAGACAATGTATCTAAGTAGCGCAGGCTGGCCTGGAATTCTCAGTCTCCTGCCTCAGTCTCTGGAATATTGAGATTACAGGTGTGCTCTACCATGCCAGGACTTTTGACCAGTTTCAATTCAAGATTTCATCATTATTGTTATTTTCATCAGTAAGTTTTAAGAATTTTCTGGGGGCTAGAGGGATGGCTCAGAGGTTAAGAGCACTGGCTGCTCTTCCAGAGGACCTCGGTTCAATTCCCAGCACCCACATGGCAGCTCACAACTCTGTAAGTTACACTCCAGTTCTAGGAGATGGCACCCTCACACATACATGCATGCATGCACGCAAAACACCATTGCACATAAAATAAAAATAAATAAATTATTAAAATAAACTTTCTGTGTGTTGTGGGTATTGACTTTTTATCAGATATTTGGTTTGCCTTTTTTGGCCCATGTGTGGGTTGATATTTTACTGTCAACAGTATTTAAAATTTTTTTAGACCTGTGTTAGTGTTTTACTTTCATGTATGTCTGTGCACCATGTGTGTGCAGTGCCCTAAGAGGCCAGAAGAGGGTTACCGGGGCTTTCTTCAAAGAGAATCTCATGTGGCCTGTGCAGTGGGCACAGTGTTCCAAAGAGACTTCCCTCTGCTATTCCCACTTGCTATACGGTGTCCCCCACCCGGGTTTGTTTTTTATATTAATTTCTCAATTTGAGAGTTCTGGGATTGTGTGTGAAATACAAGTTCACACTTTAATTTTGTGCCAGGTTTAGAGTTACCATTTCTCCAGAGGTGAGTCTTTTTGTGTGTTTCTGGCAGAGTCAGGAATGAGCTGAGTCCCCCAGCACTGCCTCTGCACAGGGGTGGTCCCTGGGTTGGGCCCAGTTCTACTCAAGCATCCTGGTTGTGACTCTCTGCTGGCCTAATCCCAGGGCCCCATCCCTACACAGAGACACAGTTCAAGCTCTTTAGCTACCAAGGTCCTCAGAGGCCAACATCTTGCCTCAGTTCTGTCCCCACAACTGCCACCCCACCACCCCACAGTGTGTCCACAGGACCACATCTGCCTGCTGCTTGGATATTTTATTTTCTCTTTGGTTTTGGTCTCAGTGTAACCCAGCTAGCTCAGTCAGTAGAGCATGAGACTCTTAATCTCATGGTCGTGGGTTCGTGTCCCACATTGGGCCCCATATGTAGTACATAATCTAATTGGTCTTATAATAAAAATCTTGGANCNAGATATTGAGGTAAATGCTGAAAGATCAGAAAGACAAAGAAACAAGCCACTGCCACGACTTACCTCTAGGACTCCTTAGCCTGAAAAAGCTCTAGTTCCTGTCTCCTCATACCTTATATGCCTTTCTCCNCTCACCATATCACTTCCTTCTTAGTGCTGGGATTAAAGGTATGTGTGCTTCTCAAATACCAGGATTAAAGGTGTGTGCCACAANTGCCTGGCTCTGTTTCTCTCCTAGGCTGAGTCAATCTCATGTAGTCCAGGGTGGCTTTGAACTCACAGAGATCCAGACAGATCTCTCCTGCCCGAATGCTAGGATTAAAGGTATGTGCCACAGTGGCATCTATGTTTAATCTAGTGGCTTGTTCTGTTCTCTGATCTTCAGGCAAATTTTATTAGGGTACACAATATATCACCACACTGCAGAGATTTTCTTTTAAAAACTATTTTNGAAACTTGAGTATTTAAAGAGATGCCTGTGACTTTTTACCTANTGTCTCTAATATTTTGTATTATTACAGAAGATTCTAGCCATCGTGCCCCAGACTAGGGCTGCACTCTCTGGACAAATTTTGGGGACCCCCCCCAAATACCTTGTCTCATGTGCCTCACTTCACTTAGCTGCTCACAATGATGGAAGGGGACAAGGGGTACAAGGGGCTGACACTTCCCCTGGAGTAGCTGCCCAGTAGCCTCTAGAATGAAACACCTAAATCCCTGGTGGTCTTCGAAAGATGGGTGATGACAGAGCTGAGGAGCATCGGGAACAGACTTCAAGGCTCTCTCCTGTGGTGCTTGGGTTGGCAGGAACTGGCTCAGCCTCAAGTCCATTCAGAAATATCCCCCTGGGCTCTCTGCCTAATTCCCTCTCAAGGTGTTCCAAACTGAATGCACTAGCCATCTCCCCAATACCTCCTTGTAGAGGCTGCAAGTTAACATCAGATGTGTTTCTCTGTCACTGTCCACCTTAGTGTTTGAGACAGGGTCTCTCTCATTGAACCCCAAGCTCACCGATCAGCCTAGACAGACCACCTAGCAAGCCCTATGGATTCTCCCTCTCCACCTCCCTTGTCCTGGGATTACAGATGTGCAGCACCGTACCTATCTTTCTCCCTGGGTGCTGGGGTTCAAACTCAGGTCCTTGTGCTTGTGTGACAGGTACTTTACCCATGGAGTCATCTCCCAGTTCCCTCCTCACTGGGTTCTTGGCCTGTGAGCAGTGCCAACACCTACCTCTTTGCCTACACCTCATATACCTAGTGATTTTTATAGGCTCCTTCTAGAAAACTCTAAAGGCACTTATCACCAAATTCCACACTTTCCGAACATCTCGGACTCCAGCTACTTCTTGTCCTGTTGCTGTNGGTCTCCGTGCCTCTTCACCCTCACAGAGGTCATTTCTAATCTCACCCTACAGTGGCTGTGGTCTCTCTCTCTCTCTCTCTCTCTCTCTCACACACACACACACACACACACACACACACACACACACACACACACACACACACCAAGCCTCATTACCCCCACAGAGGTCATTTCAAATCTCATCCTACAGTGGCCCTGGTCACACACACCAGGACTCTTCTGGGTTGATGGCTTTCCTTACAGATAGATATTCAGCATGCCTGGAGTTCTGGAGGCCAGGACCCAGCCTTTTCTCCCTGTCACTTCCTCTATGGCATAGCACAGAAGAGCAGGTGCCCGTGTGCCCTGCCTCTGCAGGGCATAGGACCTTCTGAAGTGTGTCCTCTCAGAAGCCAGCATCTGGATGAAGGACTGCCTCATAGGGTGCTCATCTGGCCTGAGAGAAGGAACGTGACTTTTTTTTTTTTTTAAGGCAGGGTTCCTCTGTGTAGTCCTGGCTATCCTGGAACTTCCTCTGTAGACCAGGCTGGCCTCTAACTCAGAGATCCACCTGCCTCTGCCTCCCGAGTGCTGGGATTAAAGGTGTGTGACACCACCACTAGCGGGACATGACATTGCAATGTAGCTCTGACCACCTGCTTCACACAGTTCAACAAAGATTGAAAAACCACTTGTGTTGTAGCTTTTCAAAATTAACAAATTAGCCTTGCAAATGTATTCCCTCACCCCACACCACTACCATTCCTCACCTTGCCCAATTCTGAGTTTCACCTAGTCACTGACCTTACTTATCCCTGAGATATGGCCCTGAACTTGGGGAAGAGAATNGGGACCATCCAGACACTGCCCACTTGCTGCATAGAAGATGGGAAGTCAGGCCCTAGAGTAGACTTGCTCTCAGCTCATGGTGCTGGGCCTGCCAGACCTTCACCTCCCCAACAGATGGGAATCCCTCATTAATCCCCCAACAATAAACAACCCTAGCTCTTAGCAGGGGCAAGACATTGGATAAGAGGCAATAGCTAATAACTATTGTCCTGTCCCCAAAAGACAGCTTTATGCCTCTATCCACGACAGCTTGGGACTCAGGGCAAACAGATGGATCTAGAGAGGGGGGATACTTTAGGCAAATGAACTAACTGGCCCCTTTACCTACCCCTGCATTCAACTCACAGGCCTGGGGGCTGGTAAGGGATTCAGGCTAAGGCCACTCATAAGAGTTACAAAACAGCCTAGGTGCTGAGATTAAAGGCGTGCATCATCATAATCCCAGCACTCGGAGACAGAAGCAGGTGAATCTCTGTGAGTTCAAGGCTAGCCTGCTCTACAGAGAGTTCCACTGCTAGGCATAGTGGTACATGCCTGCAGTTCCAGCACTTGAGAGGTAGAAGCAGGAGGAGCAGGAGTTCAAGGTTAGCCTCAGCTACCTAGTGAGTCTGAGACTAGCCTGGGCTGCATAAGACTGTTTCAAGAAACAAAACTGCACTGCTGAGAGCTTCCAGAAGTGAAACAGTGAAGCCGGTTCTCAAGATGGTGGCCAGGTATCAGCGACACAAAGCAAATGCCATGCAGGCCCAGCACCACCTTCATGGCTGGACTTCCCCTCACTTCCTGACAGTGCTCCTGTAAGGTCTCTTTCTCTTGTTCACCCTGGTTTCTGCAGTCCTCATCTCCATGGCCAGTTTTGAGCCAGTCCTGTTGGTCCTGCTGGCCCCAAGCCAAGGCTACTGGCAGTGCCAAAATGGAGATACAGCCAGCCCAGGTCCGCCTCTCAGCTGTTCCAGAACATCACCATCCTGTTAGTTACGGAGAGTATGATAAGTGGGCACTCAGAGCTGCCAGCAGACGGGAGAAGACAACCGTCTTTAAAGGGGACAGAAGAGACCACAGGTCAATGCCAGGAGCAGCCAGGACAGAGCCTGGAGGTCAAGTGGAATGGACAGACACTTTGGCAATGGGAGCTGTCTTGAAGGACATGTATTGGGGTGGGGACACCTTGCAGGCTGAGGATCCTGAGCTCCTTGGCAGTTTGAAGAGGGGTTTCTAGACGAGATGCAAGCAAGAACAGGGACCTATAGCCCATGGCTAAGGTGCTCCTAAAGGGGACATAAGGGGCATGGGGGTTGTAAGGTGGGGAGGCATGGAGGTGACTGGATACGGAGATATGATACAAGGATGGGGTGGGAAGAGAGGGGAGGGACACTATGCCCACACCTAACCAATAGGTGTTCATGGAATGTTCTGGATGGAGCTCACACGTTGCAGCTCATCAAGGACAGTGCTGAAGCATGTCTGAGGCTGCTACCTGTTCCATGTCCTCAGGGATGGCTCATGGCACTGAGAAGTATAAAAGACCCCACTCTCTGACCATATGGTGCCAAACTGTGGGGACCAGCAGCAAAGGCAGCCATGTATTCCCTCAGGTCTATGTGCTCCCAGGCTCTAGAGTGACAGGACAGCCTCATGGACCCCTTCCTTTCTGTGGGTGCTGGGCCCTACCTCTCCATTCCCACTATGTTCCTACTAGTCAAGACCCATATTTCCAAGAACAGCAGGCCTGTGCTCCCGGCCAAGTGCCCTGTGGAACTACAGTTCATGCTAGCTGGGGAGTTGGGAGGGCTTGGCAATGGTTGAGGATTGAGGACTCAGTGCTGACAGTATCTTCATGAATGATTCTCTACCCTCATTAAGTTTTTAAAGACTTACTTAAATAAAAAAGTACATGTATGCATATCCGTGCATGTGAGTGAGTGCAGGTGCCCTTTGACCCCTGAGGCTGGAATTACAGATGATTTTGAGTGCTGGGAATCGAACGTAGGTCCTCTGCAAGAGCATTATGTGCTCTTAACCTCTAAGCCATCTCCAGCCCCTTAATTTATGTGTGCACAGGAAGTACATGTGAGGTAAAGCGTGTCACGTCATGAGTGTGGGGGTGAGAGAACAACTTTGTGGAGTTGGTTACTCACCTTCCCCTTTCATGTAGGTTTTTGGGACTGAATTCGGGCTGCTAAATTTCACAGCAAGCGCCTTTATCTGCTGTGCCATCTCAGCGACCTGGGTCTGATGTTGGCCCAGCTGAGTGGCTCACACCTGTAATCCCTGTTTAGGAGACCGAGGCAGGAGGGTTGCCCCGAGTATGAGGCCAGTGTGGGTTTAGAGACCACTTCAAAAAAAGAAAAACTGCGGTGGGAACCAGAAGAAATGAGGCAGACACACCCCCATCCAGGGGGCTGGGATTAGCTTCGGAATGTGACAATTTATTTGGAGGTGAAAGAGGTCTCACCCCCTTTTCCTGGCATCGATACAATATTGAAGAGCAGCAGAACGAAACGAACGAGACAGAGTGATCAGCACGAGCCCGCCCTCCCCTGGCCCAGAATCTACCGAACCCACATCCAAAATAAGCTACTTTCCCCACCGGAAGTCCTCCCCAAGGGGTAGGGCAGACTGGGGGCCCCACCCCTTCGTCCATCGGCCAGCTTCACCACGTTCCTGTCATTAACCACTGGAGGCAAAGTTTAGCCAGCTGGGAGCTGGATGGTTGAACCACAGACAAAGGCAAAGACACGTCATCCTTAAAACGCAAGAGAAAAGAGACAGTGCCCGTCCCCAAATATAGAGCTATGTACGTATATTATATATATATAGAATCCATTCGTGCAGTTCATCAAATGAGCTTCTTAAAAATTAAAACAAAATTATAACATACATATTTCTTTAGGTCTTTGTGTTTTTAAGTTAAAACCAANGAAAAGATGCCTGCTTCGCTCTCGGCACAGGTGTGCCCAGCACCAGACTCCTTTCACCTGGCCTCTTCAGACCCTCTGGCTCTGTCACCTAGCTGACGCTCTGCATACAGAGGGAGTGGAGTCCTGAGTCCTTTAAGGACGGAGGGACCTATAGGCTGGGAAGTGGGGTCCTTAGCCCCCACCTAACCAGCTGCTCTTCTTGCTTTCTGAACCAAGAAGAGAAGCAGACAGAACAAAACTAAAACCCTTAAATTTTCTCTTATCTTTTACAAAGTGATTCCTTGAACCACAGAAGCCCCAGAGAGGCCACCTTGGCCTAGTGCACCGGAACCCGAGGGCAGAGCTAACCAGACTGGGTTCCACCATCCATTGAAGTGCAAAACAAAACAAAGGGGGAAAAAAAGCCAGCCAAACAAACCAGAAAAGTAAGGGAGGGGTGTGGCCTCTCAGGTCCCCAGAGGCCAGAATGCTGGTCTAAGCCCAGATTCCTGACTGATCTAGTTTCTGCTAGNGCCAAGTCTCTAGCCTGGGCAGTAGCCAGCCCCAGAGTCCCCACCTTTCCCTTCAAAGGCCAGGGCAACCTGGGCTCTAAGCCCTCCAGCACTCCAGTGAAGCAGCTTAGCCTCCTTTGAAAGACACAATGCCTCCCATTCCACCTCCTCCCACTGAGGCAAGAGTGGCTTGACCAGAGGAAGGAGGCTCATTTTGCTCCCTTGGGGGCTGTGGCCAGCTGGAGGCCCCAGAGTGCTTTGTGCAGAGGTCTTGCTGCTCTGCCCAACCCTTTCACAGAGGGACTGACTAAACAGGAATGGGTCCCAATCTTCCATCTCAAAACCCAAGACCCTGGGGACTCACCTACTCCCATTTCCTGACAAGTGGGTGGGAAGGGTGCATTTACAGGGCATGACCAACAGAGGGGGTCATTTCACATACAAAAATAAAGCAAACCGGACTGCAACTTCTGCTTGGTAATTAGGCAAACGGAAAGCAGCAAGGGTGGAGGAGGGGNCTGCAGTAGGCTGATGGTGCAGGGCTGTGAAGGGGTCTGTGGAGAGGTCTAGGCCTCTCACTCCAGGCTATCCAGGAGAGGGAAGAAAGGTTCTGCTCACCCGCAATCCCATGCCTTCCCCACATCCACGCACCATGAGGCCTTGTGCATGAGTTCAGAGGCATGCACAGAGGGGGTTACTCCATCAGCAGCTTTCTGAAGCCTGCATCCCTTTCCTAACCTGGGGAACTCGAAGGTGTCTGGGTCTTTACGGTGACCGAGGGGCTACTGGGAACCACGTGACCCAGCAAGCTTCCTGGGGGAAAGCACGGTGAATCTAGTCCCCAAGGAGTCCCAGAACAGACACCTGCTTGTCCCCTGAGCTTCCTGCTAGCTCCCTGGGGACTGGCTGTCACCCTTCCTTTCAAGCAAGGACTGGAGTAGAAGTCTGTTCCTAGGTCACCAAAGAAGACTTGCCCTGCCTGCTGCCGAGGGAAGGAGGGCAGCCATGGCCATCTCTATGGTGCCTTCAACCCTGGGACCCACCAGCTAGCTCAGGCCTCCACCTTACCCTAACTTTGACACCTCACCTGTGCAATCGCTGCGTTACTATGTTTTCTTTAAATAGCTTTCTCCCTCCACCCCACAATCTTAGGAATCCCACAATATTTTTTTTCTATTTTTTTCTTTTCTT
>LZPO01068922.1:1579139-1590390 GCA_001675575.1 Neotoma lepida
ACTGTTGGCTAGAGATGAAATAGACCCCCTCCTCTGTGGCTGCTGAGGAAGGATTGCCTTGCTATGTCATAGAATCTATTCAGAGAACTAGTTTAAATTTGAGTAAAAGGCTGACACCCACAGAGTTGCTGTTGGCACTTCTGGACCCATGTAAACATGCATAGGCATTACCAAGTGGGATAAGTTGGTGATAGGTGTAGGCCCTGACATTTGGTGGGTCACACAGTTCTGGGATTGTGTTCTATTGTGTGAGAGTGTTGTGGAAATTACTNTAACTAGGCAAAGATGTGTTACATTGTTTATGTTGCATTTGTTTAACTAGGCAAAGATGTGTTACATTGTTTATGTTGCATTTGTTTAACTAGGCAAAGATGTGTTACATTTGTTTATNNNGAGTTTGTTTAATTATGTAAAGATGTGTTACATTTGTTTTATCTTGTCTGACTAAGGCACCTGATTGGCCAAATAAAAAGCTGAACCTGTAGCTCAGGCTGACTTTGAATTTGAGATCCTCCTGCTTCAGCCTCGAACTGGAATTCCAGGTGTGTGTCACCTTGCACGGGAGCATATGGAAGAATCTACCCAGCATCTATACATTTATTGGTCTAATAAAAAGCTGAATAGCTAGGCAGTAGAAGGATAGATGGGGCTGGCAGGCAGAGAGAATAAGTGGGAGGAGAAATCTAGGCTCAAAGAATGAGAGAGAAGAGAGGAGGGAGAAAGAGAGGGAGACACTCAGGGCCAGCCAGGCAACCAGGCAGCCAGCCAAGGAAGAAGCAGGAAAAGTGAGACATACAGAATGAAAGAAAGGTAAAAAGGCCCGAGGCAAAACGTAGATGAAGAGAAACAAGTTTAATTAATTTATAAGAGCTAGTGGGACAAGCATAAGATAAGGCTGAGCATTCATAACTAATAATAAGTCTCCGTGTCATGATTTGGGAGCTGGCTGGCTGGCCCAAAGAAAGCCTGCTACAGGAGAGCATTAGCAGAACTCTTTCAGTGCTGGCTGCCAGGCACAGCAGACTTGTGAGTTTATAGCTAAATATGAAGAATGCTTGGCCCACACATGCTAAGTATTATAGAGCTATTTACTATTGCCAAGAGTAAAGCACATGCCTAAGTACCAGCACTTGGGAGGTGGAAGTGAGAATATCAAGAGTTTGAGGTGATCCAGCAAAATGGCTACACACACAAAATCACCTGCTGCCAAGCCTGGGGAACAAAGCTGGATGAATATCCAGAATCCACATGGTGGAAGGGGAGAGCTGACCCTTGAAAGCAGTCCTCTGACCTCCACATGGGTGTTACATGCCATTNGTGCACTCACTCACAAATACGTACACAAATAAATAGTATTACTTCTGTAACANATTTCTGTCCCCAAAAATAGTGCACTGAGAGTCAGGTGGTNGTGGTATATACCTTTAATCCCAGCACTCAGGAAGCAGAGGCAGGTGGATCTCTGTGAGTTCGAGGCCAGCCTGGTCTACAGAGTGAGTTCCAGAACAGCCAGGGCTACACAGGGAAACCCAGTCTCTTAAAAAAAACTGAAGAAAGAAGATGTAAGCTGGGCAGTGGTGGTACACACCTTTAATCCCAGCACTAGGGAGGCAGAGGCAACAACAAAAAGAAAGAAAGAGAGAGAGAGAGAAAGGGAAAAAAGAAAGAAAAAAAGAAAGAAAAAAATGTAAACCCTGGCTGAAAGGATTTGGGGGCTGGAGAGATGGCTCAGTGGTTAGAGCACTGACTGCTCTCCCAGGGAACCCAGGTTCAGTTTCCAGCACCCACATGGCAGCTCACAGCTGTCTGTAACTCCAGTTCCAGGGATCCATGGCACCAAGTGTACATGTGATACACATATCTGCACATGCATGTACATAAAATAAAATAAAAATCTTTTTTTTTAAATGTTACTAAGAGAAAGTAAAAAGCTCTAAATAATCAGAGAGGTATACCATGTTCATAGGTCGGAACACTGGATGATACTGGTTCTACAGATTCTGTGGTCTCCATCCAGTTCTAAGGGGTTGGGGTGGGGGCAGTTCTTCTGCCCCCTAGTGTTAGCTCTGCAATATGGCCAGTTGCCCTGGCAGAACACCCTTTCCAGGAGTTTCCTTTCAGGGTAGGCAGCAAGAACTATTATCCCAACCTGCTGGAGGGAGNTGANGAAGTAGCAGCTATGCTCTAGTATGCTGGTGACAGTCAGAATGAAGCAGCAGCCTGGCCTTTAGCTGCAAGAATGTTCTCTGAATGGTCCTTAAGCATCTTTGACCCTTGGCCTGGTGAGCATCCTTAGTCCCTTGAAGAAGGGCCCAGCAGGATACCAGTAAAATCAGAGGCAAAAATAATGTACAATATTATATTTGGATGGGGCTGGTGGATCAAGAGGACACTATGACAGATTCCTGGGGACTGAGAAGTTTGTTAGAAGACTTATTTACAGACAGAGAGGTAACAGCATGGTGGTGGTGGTGGGGGGATTCCAAGNAAAGTTCAGGCCCCAGCACCGGAGACAGACAGCATGGCAGTGTCTCTGGAGAGGATGAGAACCCACTGAGAGGAAGGACCCTTTCTGTAGTTTCTTAGGGTGGAGGGAGGTTCACAGCAAGAGCCTGCAGCCGGGTCTCTGACCCCCCAGACAGGAGACAGGGAAGAGATTGGGGAGAAGAATGGACANATCTTCCATGTAGACTCACTTCCCAGGTAAGATGTCCCACACCCAAAAGTTTGCTAGTTCTGGATCCACAGGGAATGTCCCAAGAGATGCCTGTCAGTATCTGTTCGAGGAGGCCTAAGCAGAAGCTGAATTCCAATATCACATTCTTCCCCTACCTCCCCCTCAACCCCGGGACAGAGGTTCTGCTTGTAGCCCTGGCTGTCTTGGAAGTTACCCTGCAGACCAGGCTGNCCTCTAACTCAGAGATCCTCCTGCCTCTGCCTCCCGAGTGCTGGGATTAAAGGTGTGCACCACCACCTCACAGCTCTAACATCACATTTTTACACTTGGGTCTCTGTGTGGCCTTGAGGCCNGATGCTCATGCATGGAGGTTTCAACCTGCTTTTGCACTTGCACGACGTATGTTTACCACCCATCTCCAANCTTAATGCCCTGCATGTGTCAANCTCTGACATTACATAGGAAGAAAACAGCTCNGTTTGCCTCACCACCTCCACAGTGCTATAAAACCAGACTCCATAGAGGAAGAATTTCACAGTGGTTGCTATATTTGGTCTAAAAGCATTGAGTTACAGTGTAACTGTGCACTGTACACTGTGCTTCTAGGCAGAATGATAAGGGCAAAGCCCTGAGGACTCTGGTACCCAGGGACAAGTAGCTACTGGGGTCCAGTGAGTGCATGCTGGGCTGCACAGCTAGACCCAGCAGTTTTCTATGTTGGTTGTTTGTTTTGAGAGCTCTGTGTAGCTCTGGCTACTTGCTCTGTAGACCAGGCTGGCCTTGAACTCAGAGCTCTGCCTGCCTCTGCCTCCTGAGTGCTGGGATTAAAGGTGTGTGCCGGCACCACCCAGCCCCTTTTTTTTAAAGATTTATTTCTATTATTCGTGATTGTGTGTATGCATATGTCTGTGTGTGGATATGAATGCAGGTGTCTGTGGAAGACAGAGAGGTTGGGTCCCCCTGAGCTGTAGCTACAGGCAGTTGTGAGCTGCCTAACATGGGTGGGTATTTGGAACTGAACCTGGATTCTCTGCAAGAGTGATATGTGATCTTAACCACTGAGCCATCTCTCCAGCCCCTGGAACATTCTTGCTTTTACCCAGGCCAGCACTCGGCTCCCATAACCCATTTGTATGTTTGTAGTGATATATTGTGCACCCTAATAAACTTGCCTGGGAATCAGCNGACAGAGCCAGCCACTAGATTAGACATAGAGGCCAGACAGTGGTGGCACACACCTTTAATCCTATCACTTAGGAGGCAGAGATCTGTCTGGATCTCTGTGAGTTCAAGGCCATACTGGAAACAGAGCCAGGCAGTGGTGGCACACACTTTTAATCCCAGTACTGGAAAGCACACATGCATTTAATTCCAAGAAGTGATGTCTGGGCAGAGAAAGGTATATAAGGTGTGAGGAAACAGGAAATCACTCTTTAAGGCTGAGAATTTCATAGAGTTAAAAGCTAGTGGCTGGCTGTTCTGCTTCTCTGATCTTTCAGCTTTCACCCTGATATCTGGCTCTGGGTTTTTTAATATAAGACCTTTTAAGATTCATGTTACATATGTTAAGGACAAAACTGTACTGGACACTGCACATTTAGAATTCATTGATTAACAAAGAGAGGGGAGAGACGACTCAGCAGTTAAGAGCTCGTAATGCCTTGCAGAGGACCTGAATTCAGTTTCCAGGATCCAGGCCGGGCCTCTCACAACTGCCTGTGACTCCAACTCTGGGGCTGCTGTTGACTTTGGCCNTCACAGACATCAATATATGAGACTATGGGATAAAACCAAAGCAGTGCTTAGGAGGGACTTTACATCCTTAAGAGATTGTCTTAGAAAAGAAGAAACAAGCTGGGCCTAGTGCCACAAGCCTCACCACAGCATTCCTGAGGCAGAGGCAGGCAGAGCTCTGTGCATTTGAAGCCATTCTGGTCCACCTAGTGAGTTTCAAACCAGCCAGCACTAGACAGTGAGACCCTTTCTCATTTGAAGAAGATGAGGAGGAAGNGGAGGAGGAGACAGAGCAATCAAACAGAAAATAGGAGAGGAGACAGACTCCAGCTACCAGGTAGATACCTACTCAGAGNTAACAGACACCTGCTGTAGAAGACAGTGTGACAGGGCCCTCCCCCCCACTGCCCCAGCACCAAGTTAAAAATAGAGCTGAGGATGTGACTCAGTCAATAGAGTGCTTGCCTAGCAGGCACAAAGCCCTGGGTTCCATCCCCACATCACATAAAGAAGTTTTAGNGGCACAAGTCTCTAACCCCAGCACTTGAGAGGTAGAGGCAGAANGTTCAGGAGTTCAAGGTCATCTTCAGCTACATAATGAATTCCAGGCCAGCCTGGGCTACATNAGACCCTGTCTCAAAAGAAAAGTTAANAATAAAATGACCATATGACCCATTGATTCCACTGCTGGGTATACACCCCAAAGAACTAAAAGAGAGGTTTGTCNACTGGGGTTTATAATTGTATTAGTCACAATAGATCAAATGTGGAGGTAATCCAAGTGTCTGTCAGCAGATGAATGGAGAGGCAGAATTAGTCAACTACCCTCAAATTCCAGCAATCCACAGTGACCTTGAACTCTGATCTGCTTGTCTTCACTTCCTAAGTGCTGCCTTTATGTGCTGGGGAGTGAATNCAGGGCTCACTGCNTGTTNCACAATGGTCTAAAATTCAGCTCCAGCCTCAGCCTATATTTGCCATTAAAAAACAAAATAGGGCTGAGCAGTGGTGGTGCACACCTTTAATCCCAGCACTCGGGAGGCAGAGGCAGGAGGATCTCTGAGTTAGAGGCCAGCCTGGTCTACAGAGCAAGTTCCAGGACTTGCTAGGACTACACAGAGACACTCTGTCTCAAAAAACAAAAAAGGGGGTGGNGGATTGTTAAGTATGGTAGCCCATACCTTTAACCCCAGCCATGGGTTAGAAGAGGCAGATGGATCTCTGAGTTTTAGACCAGCCAGGGTTGCATAGTGAGAGATCTTGCCTCAAAAACAAGCAAAAGAAGGAAGGAAGGAAAGAAAGAAAGAAACAAAGGAAATTAGAGACTGAAGATATTGAAATAAGCCAGTCACAGAGTGCTAGCAAGTTTTGTGTCAACTTGACACAAGCTAGAGTTACCTGAAAGGAGGGAACCTCAACTGAGAGAATGCCTCTGTAAGATCCAGATGAAGGGCATTTTCTTAATTAGTGATTGATGGGGGCCATGGTGGGTGGTGCCTTCTCCGGGTTCTATAAGAAAGCAGGCTGAGCAAGCCAGGGGAAGTAAGCCAGTAAGCAGCACCCTCCATGGCCTCTGCATCAGCTCCTGCCTCCAGGATCCTGCCTTGCTTGAGTTCCTGTCCTGGCTTCCTTCAGTGATGAACAGTGATATGAAAGCACAAACCAATGAACCCTTTCCTCCCCAATTGCTTTGGTCATGGTGTTTCGTCACAGCAATAGTAACCCTGACTAAGACCCACAGAGATNCAAGTGGGATATGTGATTCTGAGGAACCCACCTGACTCCGTTTGGAAGGCAGGAGCCATTATGCTGTATTGTTAAAAATAAGTTTCTATTTACTGTAAGAGCTGAGTTCCTCTCTGTTTCCTGGAACCTGACCTTCCCCAACCCATGACCTTGACTTGGTTTTGAGAACACCCTTATCCTCCCTAATCACATGGCGACTACACTCAAGAGCCCAGAGTAAGTCTGAACATTAGCCCACCTACCCAGCTTCTTCTATTGCTTGACCTTTGCCCTAAATTCTCAGTCCCAGGGAGAACAGTTGGTTGAAAATAAAGACAAGACCCCAGCTGTGTCAAGAGCTGTGTTAAGATAACCACAGACTTGTGTAAGCAAACCCTGTTAAGCTTGTACAAACACTATGTTATCACAAATTGTACTACTAATTGTAAAATGTTATCAAAAGTTGTAAATTCCTGGAATGTACCATCATCCAGTACTTAACCTCAAATTGTAAAAATTCTTTTTCTTATATCACCCCAAGCCCCACCTCTCTTTATGGCTTTTGCTTAAAGGACCTGCTCCCTCTATTCGGGGTCACAGAGCCACATCCCAGCCTGCCTGCGGCCCTAACTAGTTAGAAGTTCTGGTACCTCATGATGATGGAGTAAAGTTGCCTCTGCTCATCTAACTTTGGCAGCCTGTCTTCAATATTTGCACAATTCCCAGACCCAACACACATGATGCTTTTGGGAGATTTTTTTTCTGTATTTCCTTATTGTCCCATTGTCTCTCTTCTGTAAAACTGCTTCGCAACTATTCCTGATTTTACTCCTTAAAGGGGGCCCAAGACATGGATTCAGGCTGCTCTCCTTAACCCCACTTAGGAGGTAGACACTGGCCACCCCAATAAAGATCAAGCTCACTTCAAATTTGGCTCAACTTGAGGTAGTGGTTTTATTCTCGCTGGTGGGATTAACAATTCCACTTTACAAGTGCAGACCCCAGAGGCAGAAGGGAGAAGGCTAGGAGGGGAGGGGAGCGGAGAGCGGGACTTACTGGCATTTCAGCTTTACAGGGTCGAAAGAGTCAAGGAGATGAATATATTTATGCAGATTATTAGTATATTTAATACAAATCTAGAAATGACAGAGAAGCACCTGCACACACTGTCACTAACCATGGGAATGAACAAGGAAACCACAACACAGCCAGGCACAGTGCCACACACCTGTGACCACAGAGCTCAAGAGGCTGTCGAGGGAATCTCAAGATCAAGTTCAGCCTGATTTACCTAGTGAGAGTGTGTCTCAAAAAGCAAAGCAAGCCAGGCAGTGGTGGCACATGTCTTTAATCCCAGGACTAGGGAGGCAGAGGCAGGTGGATCTCTGTGAGTTCAAGGCCAGCCTGGTCTACAGAGCAAGTTCCAGGACTACACAGAGAAACCCTGTCTTGAAAAACAGAAAACAAAAAACAAAACAAAAAAGCAAAGCAAAACAACCTCCTCGTACTATCTCTTTAAATTCACTGAGTGGTTAAAATGAAAATNAGTGATACAGCCACTTGCTGGGAAGGATGTGGAGAAAACGGACTACTCACACATTGGCAAGGAAAATACAAAACGGGATAGCTATTGTAGGAGAGTTTAGTAATTTCCTATTAAACTAAACACACAGGTGCTAGGAAAATGGCTCAGGCAAAAACTTCCAACTTTCTAGGACTTTCACTAGAACCCCCAGTGACAGGGAAAGGACGTGTACTAAGCCCCTCGTGCAACTCAGCAGTTTCCAGTTTTTGTTTGTTTTGTGTTTTGTGTTTTTGTTTTTTTCAAGACAAGGTTTCTATGTGTAGCTTTTTGGACCCTGTGCTGGAACTTGCTCTGTAGACCAGGCTGCCCTCTGCCTCCTGAGTGCTGGGATTAAAGGTGTGTGCCACCAGCACCCGGCTTCACTTTACAGTTTTACCAATAGATTGTAACTCCATCCAAGTACATCTCTTGAGCCATCCTATCTCTTATCAAAAGACAGGACAGGCTGCAGAGATGGCCCAGTGGTTAAGAGTACTTACTGGCTGCTCTTGCAGAGGACCCAGGTTCAGTTCCCAGCACTCACAAGGCAGCTCACAGACAGCTGTAACTCCTGTTCCCAGGGATCTGATGCCCTCATTTGGACTCTTGTACCAGGCACACACACATATACATACCATACAAATAAATATAATAAAGAGGNGCTGGAGAGATGGCTCAATGATTAAGAGCACTGACTGCTCTTCAAGAGGGCCCAGGTTCAGTTCCCAGCATCCACATGGAAGCTCATAACTGTCTGTAACTCCAGGATCTAACACCCTCACACAGACATACGTGCAGACAAAACACCAAATGCACACAAAATAAAAATAAATAAATTTAAAATATACATATAATAAAGAAATAAATGTAGTGTCAGTGGTGATATCATTTCTTTGGCTCAGTTCTTGTAACAATTTGGGTACCCATTAAGTTCCTTACATAAAGGAACTTTTTATCTTGCCAGTAGCCCCATAAAGTAGGGTTTTTTTNGGGGGGAGGGTTCAAGACAGTGTTTCTTTGCGTAGTCCTGGCTGTCTTGGAACTCACTCTGTAGACTCGCTCTGTCTCTGGAACTCACAAAGATCCACCTGTCTCTACCTCCCCAGTGCTGGGATTAAAGGCGTGCACCACCACCACCAGGCTGTTTTTTTAATGCCCATTTATAGATGAGGAAATGTTAGACTCAGGGGTGTTAAATAAACAACCCAAGACCACACAGTAATAAGTGAACAGAGTTCATTCCTTGGCTGCAAAGACNGAAGTTTTTACCACTGTGTCTTCGGACTCCTTGGAATCTGGGTTTGGTGCATTTTCTGGATCTCCTTTTGTTACATTTTTTTTTAATGTGTCTACTTCTGATTGAAGTATTATTTCCCATTAATGCTGTTATATTGTGTCCATTTGTTTTCCTCGGCAACAGAAAAACCTTCACACACACCTCATCCCACCAAGTTCAACCAGTTAGTCCGCTTTACACAGAGGTAGGACAGACTTCCGCCAGGTGGGGACGCTGTGGCACACTCACTCCAAGACAGCTGGCTACTGAGCCCAGAGCTTCTGTGGAGGGCACGGATTCATGAGCACAGACATGTATCCAAGGACGCGTCAGATTATTTGATGCCATGTGCATTCATCCCTCCAAAGAACTCTGAATGAATGTCAATAACCAGGAGCGTGCACGTGCTTCATTTTCTCGGTCCACACTGCCACCCTTGAGAACCAGGTCTGTGGGGACAGCAAGCTCGTTCACCTTTGAGCGTCGGTCTCCCTCATCTGCAAGAACAGGAAACGAGCTTGGATCACGGGCTCTAATGCCAGCTCGTCCTGGTCCTGAGCCATCAATGACCCATCTGAGCTGGTGTCCCCGTCGGGATTCCAGGCTGGCTTTACGTAGACNTGGGGCAGCTGGGAAATTAGAGATGAAAGATGCCAAAATCCAAGTCCACAACTAGAAACCCAAAGCTAGACTGTCCCCCTCCCCTGAGTCGTGAGGAGAGAGCCCAGGAGTCCCCACCCAGAATCCACGCCTCCTTTACACCTGAAGAGTCAAACACTTGGTTTAGCTGGCAGCTACTGCTCCAAGTTCTGGCACAGCTGGATTGAGCCGGTGGGATGGAGAAGCCTGGGGCTACCCCAGAGGCGTCTGTCCTGTCCCTCAACGCGCTCGGCGCCGGCCTCCTGTTGCCATCAGTTAGTTTCTCTTTCTCTTTGAGATCCCCTCGGGCTGTTGTACCGAGAAACAGGTCTCCGNCAAGCCAGGGGACAGAGGGTAGGAGGGAAGGTAGGCAGGAGCCTGCTAGGCTCGATCGCCCAGAGCCCTCCCATTCCGGGAGCTGAAGCAGGAAGAGGGTGGGGCCTGCACTCACATGGCCCAGGAGGTCACTCGCATTTCTGGGGTCTCCCAAAACCAGGGCCTCTACACAGGAAATGCAACCCCAGCGCGTGGGGCCCAGAGCTGGGATGGGACCGGCCTGCCCGGGATGCCGCCATCGCAGACCCTATTCACCAATCAGGTACCGCTGGCCCCGCTACTTCAAGATTTCCCCTGCAGTCTCTTCCTGGGGGCCCCCATTGTGCTATGGGCTGGGCCTCTCCTCCAGGTCCCCAACCCTGCGACTCCTCTCTCTCTCCCTGGTCCTCTGTAGCTCCCGCTCCCTTCGAGGGTCCTTGCTCTGAGCCACCGCAGTTACCTCCTAGCTGCTTCTACACTGACCCCCTGACACCCCTCTCCATACCTCCCATGTTTCTTCCTCTTAAAACTCCTCCTCAGTGGGGCTGCTCGCCTGTGNGTCTTCCCGCTTATCCTGGGCTGGGCTGTGCGTCAGAATTTAAAGAAAAGTCCCTATAAGCAAACTTTGGAGCACTTTCGACGGATGTTCTAGGATATCCATGCTGTTCTAACCCAACCTCGGGGGATGCTGGGAGAAGNGGGGACCACTCTCTGAGACTATGTGAATCACCTTTCCAGAAGTAGCCCCCTGGGAAAGAAAGAGGGAAAAGTGAAGTCCCTCAACACACCCACTGCCTGGATGGCCACACCATTCAGATAACGTTTGAGAAAAAGAAAAATAGGGGGCGGGGTTGGCGCTGGGGAGATGGCTCAGCAATTTTCTGCTTTCGCAGAGGACCCAAGTTCAATTGTCAGCAAACACATGGTATGGCTCACAACCACCTGCATCTCCAACTTCAGGGGATCCAAGGCCCTCTCCGGACCTCCAGGCATCTCAGCATTCACATACTAACATACCACACACACACACACACACACACACATTCAATGTCAAGAGACATAAGCATATACATATATGAAAGTTATACCCCCAAACTGCCTACTTCAACATGTGACACTGTCACTGATTTCTATTCCCTCTCCTGGTGCTTTTGATCTTGATTAGAGAATTCCTTGAGGGCTGGGCAGTGGTGGCGCACGCCTTTAATCCCAGCACTTGGGAGGCAGAGGCAGGCGGATCTCTGTGAGTTCGAGGCCAGCCTGGGCTACAGAGTGAGTTCCAGGAAAGGCTCTAAAGCTACACAGAGAAACCCTGTCTCAA